>JAJOZX010005954.1:55000-286002 GCA_023014485.1 Bathynomus jamesi
ATATATATATATATATATATATATATATATATATATATATATATATATATATATATATATATATATACAGGGTGTCCCATAAGTCCGGCATCATAGGAGAAATTCATATTTTTCTATTTCTACAAACCATAATTCATATTTTTCTTATGCTCGGGATGCCAATTTCCCGTCCACCATTCTGTTCAGTGACGAGGCTGTTTTTTATGGAAATGGTGAGATAAATCGACAGAACACCCGCTACTGGTCTCAAAACAACCCTCACTGGTATACCTCTTCAAAGGAACAAGGTGCATCTCGGGTGATGGTATGGTGTGGCATTTGGAAGGATCGCATCATAGGCCCCCTCTTTTTCGATGAACATGTCACTGGAGGTACCTACCTACGTATGCTCAAGGAAGAAGCATTTCCCAGTGTCTTGAACGAAGAAGGAAATTTCCCAACATGGTTCCAGCAAGACGGCGCTCCTGCACATTACAGCACCCAAGTAAGGGAATACCTGTACCAACAACTCCCTGGTCGTTGGATAGGACGTCGAGGGCCTGTGGAATGGCCAGCTAGAAGCCCGGATCTCACGCCACTAGATTTTTATCTCTGGGGCCACTTGAAAGCGCTGGTATACGCAGAGAATATTAGGAGTGTTGAACATTTGCGGCAGCGCATTATTATTGGGGCATGTAACACCATTACTCCTGACATCATTCACCGTGTGCTTGCTGACTGGGTATCACGTCTGAATTTGTGTATTGAAAACAATGGTGGAGATATTGAGCACGTTCTGTAAATAAAAGCTTTTGTTTTGCCTTTTTTAATTATTTTTCCTATGATGCCGGACTTATGGGACACCCTGTATATATATATATATATATATATATATATATATATATATGTACAGGGTGGGCGGAAAGTAGCTCCTATTTTGGATTGGTAAAAAAATACGTATATTATCCATTTATTTCAGAAGAAATAATATGAAAAGGTAGGCATACATGGTAGGTTTTCTCTAAAATTCAATGTGGGCTCCAACTCTTTCCACCAGCTTCTGGAGCCGCCCAGGAATGGCGTCCACTGACTTTAGCAGGAACTCCGGCGGGATGGAGGACATGACTTCCCGAATTCGGTCCTCCAGTTCTTCCAATGTCCTCGGTTTGGTGCGGTAGACTTCTTCCTTTACCCACCCTCAAAGAAAGAAGTCGCACGGTGTCAAGTCGGGGCTCCTGGCTGGCCATTGATGTGGACCACGACGACCCATCCAACGCCCAGGGAAGTGGGCATCCAGCCACTCACGGACAACAAGAGCGAAGTGCGGAGGGGCGCCATCTTGCATAAATATCAGATCGTCGATGTTCTCCCATGTGCTGACAACCGGCCAGACCTCGTTTCGCAACATAGCAAGGTACCGCTCAGCATTCATGGTGTTGCGCAGAAGGAACGGGCCCACAACCTGATCTGAGGTCATACCACACCACACCGTTACACTGAACCGATTCTGCCGTTTTTCAGCGGTAACCATGGGATCCTCTCCTGCCCAGTAGTGGCAATTGTGGCGGTTGACAAAGCCTCCGACGTGGAACACCGCCTCGTCGCTCCAGAGGATGTTGCGGAAGAGATGGGGCCAGTCTTCATGCCAAGCCAGCATGATTTCCCCGAATTCCATGCGAATGTCGCAGTCCTCGTCCGAGAGAGATTGGCAGTAATGCGGCTTCCACGCACGCCAGTTCAGCTCCTTCTTCAGCACAGTTCGCACTGAGTAGCGGGAGAGTCCACTTTCCCGAGCTGCCTGGCGAGTTGACTTTCGTGGACTCCGTGCGAACATTTCCTGAACTGCCTGCACCGTCTCCTGGGCCCTGGATGTCGAAGGACGACCACATCTTCGAACATCTGCCACAGACCCCGTGGTCATGAGCTTCGAGTGGCAGTTCTTGATTGTTTTCGGGTCCACTTGGGCACGTGGTCCGTGAATGGCCCGCCACCATCTTTGAACTCGAACGACAGATTGCCAAACTTCGTACCGTGCCGCCAACTTGGCACGCTCCTGCAGTGTTAAACGCTCAGCCATGTTACCCTTCAATCTGAAATGAAAAAAAAAAAATGAACGTTACAATTGTACCACTTTAGAGAACACAAAGAGAACACTTTAGAGAAAAAAGATTACCGTTACAATTGTACCACTTTATAGAACACACCATAACAATATAACAATACAATCACAATTTATACATAATTTATATGTAATTTAAATTAGGGAGCTACTTTCCGCCCACCCTGTATATATATATACCGGGTGGCCCCAAAAAAATGGCACCAATTTTGAGAAGTGATATCTCAATAACCATTGCAGCTAGGGACTTAAAAAAACAACCAAATGAAAGATAATTATTTTCTCTTTCAATACTTAATCTATGGCTTGATGGTTATAAGCCCATATAATGCCCGAAATTGGCTTCCAAAAAAATATTAAAAAAAAAGTTGCGCATTTATATTTATTTCTTGATCCTAATTTTAAATGAAATTTTTCTATTCCAGACCCCTCAAGATGGGATTGAGAGAATCTGATAAGAACATTATACAAGCACTACGTGAAGAAAAAGGATATTCATTAAACAGAATCCTTTACGAATTTCCAAATAGAAATTGGAAAAAAAGAACTGTGGCACATTTTTTACAAAAACTTAAAGAAACCGGCAGCAGTCAACGGCGTCTGGGAAGTGGTCGACCAGAAACTATTAGAACGCCAGAAAACATTGAAAAAGTAAATGAAATGGTTTTAAGTCAAGAGGAACAACCGGGAACAAGTAAAAGTGAACGTGAAGTTGCGAAAGAAACCGGGATTTCACGTTCATCAGTACAGCGAATAATTCGCTGTACTGATGAACGTGAAATCCCGGTTTCTTTCGCAACTTCACGTTCACTTTTACTTGTTCCCGGTTGTTCCTCTTGACTTAAAACCATTTCATTTACTTTTTCAATGTTTTCTGGCGTTCTAATAGTTTCTGGTCGACCACTTCCCAGACGCCGTTGACTGCTGCCGGTTTCTTTAAGTTTTTGTAAAAAATGTGCCACAGTTCTTTTTTCCAATTTCTATTTGGAAATTCGTAAAGGATTCTGTTTAATGAATATCCTTTTTCTTCACGTAGTGCTTGTATAATGTTCTTATCAGATTCTCTCAATCCCATCTTGAGGGGTCTGGAATAGAAAAATTTCATTTAAAATTAGGATCAAGGAATAAATATAAATGCGCAACTTTTTTTTAATATTTTTTTTGGAAGCCAATTTCGGGCATTATATGGCTTATAACCATCAAGCCATAGAATAAGTATTTAAAGAGAAAAGAATTATCTTTCATTTGGTTTTTTTTTAAGTCCCTAGCTGCAATGGTTATTGAGATATCACTTCTCAAAATTGGTGTCATTTTTTTTGGGCCACCCGATATATATATTATGCCTAATATAAGTTCTTTTCATGAGATATTTAATACGTATTATAATTTACAGAATATTTTGATCATAATGATGCACATTTAAATTTTAAGTGAGTAAATTATGTAAATTTTTGTGCAAAGACAAAATTAGTCGCTTCACTTCATAAATACGAGTAGATAAAGAGAGAAGAAAAAGGTCTCAGTGTTGCGAAAGTAACTCCGCACAATATATATACACAGGGCGTCCCAAAAATGTATACACACTTTAACAGCTGATAGCTCAATTGATGTTTCTTTCTTTCCAAGTTAAACCCATTAGAATTAATAATGGCAGTCAGACTAAGCTTTGAACAAAGGAAATTCATTCTAAAATGCTACTGGAAGTGTGAAAACGCAGTTGAAGTGCAAAGACAGTTTAGGAGGGAGTTTCAAACAGATCCACCAACGCGACTTACCATCACTCGAATTAGAGATAAGTTTGAAGCCGATGGAACTGTTCAGAATGTCCACAAGAAGCGTTCCGGAAGACCACAGACATCGACAAGCCCCACAAAGCAAGAAAGAGTACTGGAAACGTATCACCAAAGTCCAAGAAAATCTGTGCGGCAAGCGAGTCGTGAGGTAGGAATTTCAGAATCGTCTGTCCAACGCATTTTGAAGTGCTGTCAATGGAAAAGTTACATTCCAAGATTAGTCCATGCTATTAATGAAGATGATCCGGACCGAAGAGTGGAGTATTGCGAGTGGTACTTGGCACGATGTGGATGTGGATTGGACGAAGGGGTTTCGTAGAATACCCTCCGCGTTCACCAGACCTCACACCACTAGACTTTTTTTTATGGGGATACTTAAAAGACAAAGTCTACGCTATAAAACCTGCAACAGTCGCTGAATTGAGAGCAGCCATTGAACGAGAATGCACACAAATACCAAACGAAATGTTTCGTGATGTTTGCGATTCCATTGCTTCGCGTTATCAGCAGTGCCTGGACCAGAACGGACGTCAGTTTGAAAACAGGCGTTGACAAAACAATTAAATAATGTCTGTAGATTCTATTACATTTTGAAAATGAAATGTATTTTAATAAACACTGCCTTTATAATTATTTAAAGTGTGTATAATTTTTTGGGGACGCCCTGTATATATATATATATATTATTATATATATATATAAAAAGACGATTTGTGGTTACGAAACATCTACATATCTCTAAGGCGTGAAGCGAAAAGCGTAATAAAAAAGTTCAAGCGTGATTTTGAAATCTCCATAGCTCGTGACGGCAAAGAAAACCCCAAGCGATTATTTCAATACGTCAATAATAGGAATCCAGTAAAGTGTCTTGGGGCCGTTGAAAAATGCTGGCGGAGAGGTAGTTTCTGAAAACAAGCAAATCGCTAACCTGCTAAATGAATTTTTTACATCAGTTTTTACAATAGAAGATGTAACGAATATCCCTACGGACTACGGTCATAGACATAATACCTTTTGACAATGATAATACTTTCGATAATATTGTGGTTAGTGAAAGGGAGGTAATGGCTATATTGATGAAATGAAAATGCGTAAATCATCGGGGCCGGATTCCATATATCCCATACAACTAAAAGAATTAAAAGAAAGCATTGTTGTGCCGCTAACAAATATTTTTAATGCGTTTATTTCTGAAGGGTGCATACTAGATAATTTCAAGTTAGCAAATGTAACACCTATTTTTAAAAAAGGCGGTAAATGTGGGGCGGGAAATTATAGGCCAATCAGTTTAACGTCTGTTGTAGGTAAGCTACTAGAATCAATAATTAGGGCTCGTATAGTCGAACACTTGGAATTGCATAACTTGATTAGAAATATGCAGCACGGTTTTAGGCGAAGCAAATCTTGCTTATCTAATCTTTCAGAATTTTTTCAAAGCGTGGTTGAAATTTACGATAGTCATCTGGCGGTAGATGTAGTGTATTTAGATTTTCAAAAGCGTTTGACACCGTACCGCACAAAAGACTTATTGAAAAAAATAAGACTCATGGAATCAGGGGTGTAGTAATAAATTGGATAGAAGAGTGGTTGCGAGGTAGGAAACAGAGGGTGGTTGTTGATGGAGCGGAGTCGTTTTGGGCTAATGTAGCGAGCGGCGTTCCTCAGGGTTCTGTATTGGGCCCCTTGCTTTTTCTTATATATATTAACGAGTTAGATGTCGGTCTAGTCAGTACAGTTTCAAAGTTTGCGGATGACACGAAGTTGGGTGGTAGGGCAATTAATGATAAAGATAGAGGTAAAATCCAGGAAGATCTGAACAAAATCGTTGATTGGTTAGTCACATGGCAAATGAGATTTAACGTCGATCTGTGCAAAATTTTACATATAGGTTCGCGTAACAGTAATTTTGCGTATAGTATGTCAGGGAAGGAGTTGGCAAGCGTAGAACAGGAAAAAGATTTAGGAGTTATCGTCACTGGTGATTTAAAAGTGGCGAAACAAAGTACAGAAGCGGTCAATAAAGCGAACAAGGTGCTAGGTTTTATAGCTCGGAATTTTGAGTACAAATCGTGGGATGTTATTGTTCCTCTTTATAAATTATTAGTTAGACCCCATTTGGAGTACGTGATCCAATTTTGGAATCCGCATATGCGAAAAGATATAGATAAAATCGAAAGAGTTCAAAGACGAGCAACTAAGTTGATTCCGTCGCTTAGGTCGAAGTCGTACGAGGATAGGCTTAAGGAATTAAAATTGACTACACTCGAGACTAGGAGGCTAAGGGGTGATCTAATCCAAGTTTTTAAAATTATGAATGGGTTCGATAACGTAAATAGAAATTGCTTTTTCGAAATATCACAATATAATAGAACTAGAAATAACGGGTGTAAGTTGACAAGTAGAGGGTTCGAGACAGCAGTTGCCAAAAACTTTTTTACGCATAGAATAGTAAATAGGTGGAATAGTTTGCCGGTAGAAGTAATTAGTAGCACGTCTATAAACATGTTTAAAAATCGATTAGACGCATATGTTGATAGATTGGGTATAGTTTAAGGTAGTAAAATTAAGGTTTTTGTGGTTCGGAACCCACGTAAAATTGTAGGTCCCCTCCGTCTCCACGGAGGACATGCGCAATACACAACTACAACCACAGTTAGGTAGACCAGCCATGAGTGGATCCTAGGGTCTTTGTTGGTCTGAAACATTATAACATTATTGTAACAATATAAGTACAGTACACTCGTTTCTTTCATATCTTATCAAATTAAATAATTTAATTTTTAATTAATTATAATTTTATTTAACATTCACTTTCCTTAGAATTTAGCACTATTTTTACTATCAACTTTATTTGCAACTTTTTTTTGGAACAGATATAAAAATGAAACGTTTTGAACTTATCTTTTGTCCGTCATTTTGTCTAATAGAAACTTATTCCCTGCCATTTATTCATTTTTTATAAGAAATATGAAAAACCCTTCCATACAATGCCCGGTTGTAACAGCCAACCGGTAAAATGTTGTAAAATGTCGATAAAATGTTGTAAACGCTGTAACAAGCGTTTACAGGAGTTTCGGTCTGAAGCTCCTCTGGAAGACAGCTTGTGTGGTTTCTCCCCTGAGTTAGGTAAAAGACTCCGACTCCACTTAGTAAGTACAAGAACACCACATTGATCCTACTTAGTTAGTTTCTATGCGCTGCAACTTTAATTAAGAAAATAGTTGGTTGTATTCTGATACTTGACGATAAATATGTTAGACATAACGAACATTTTTACACTCTAACAGAGGTCTTCGTGAGGTCGCACACGATTTTTTCTGGGATTAGTTTACTGCGACTTAATTCTCAACTTTTGAATCGGTTTGGACTTCAGTTTAGCCTAGATAACGTTTCGTCCACCAATTCACGACTCTGCCCTTGCTCCGATCCTGTTACTCTGTTGTCGCCTTTTGTGTAGAGTCGGGTGGCTGTAACCATTAAAACAATTGTGATCCAAGAAGTCACCATCAAGACGAAACTTTGTCTTCATTGAATGCAAACTAAAGGTTACTGTACGAATTATCGCATCTTCAGATTTCAATGGATACAAAACCCATCATTCACAATTTGTAGTCATTTCATATGTTTTAATTTACCTTCACTTTTTTTTTATTTCATTATATAGGGTGAACCAAATGTAGGTGGACAGTAAATGATAACGTTTATTTTGAGAATACATATTTAATTTTTTTGTATACTATAATACAAAATAAAATTTAAATAAATTTAGTTATAATATTTAATATAATAAAACACAAACACCATAGTTATAATGAACACCATAGTTATAATATAATATAACACAAACCGTATTCAACTACTGTCCACCTACTTTTGGTTCACCGTGTATACTGTATTTATACATTATAGATCTAGATTTATCGGATCACCTGAAGATCAGGGCCCCCAGTTTCAATTACCAAATGATATCTTCGTTAAAACTAACGAAAATATCACGACTTAACCTAACCAATCGTCAAGGGAGTACAGTTGATTTAACCGGTCATTCAATTTAATTTATTATATTTGGTACTGTAAAACAAAAAACAAGAATACATGGGAGCCCTGATCTTCAGGTGATCCGATTCATCTGTTTTAATTATATATTAAACCCTTGATTATTCAGTAGAATTACTTACACTGTGGCGCTGCGCACAGGATAGGCTGTTGGGTTTTATTTTCATTTATTGCTTTATTTTGCCGGTGATTCTTGATTTTCTTGGCGGTGATCTCGCTGCGTAAATATCGACTTGCCTTACTTCAACGTATCTCGTAGTGTATTGGTTCACTGTGAGTGTCCATTTTCCATCCATTGATTCCTTTAGTGCTTTCGTGCTGAGACGGCTTATAGAAGGGGTGGTATAAACGTGTTAAATTAGAACGCTTACACTTCAGTCGTGTTATTATTGGTATGACGTACTGTCTAGTACCAAATTTGGTCAGCTAATATATTGTGGTAGCGGTTGTCTTCCCCCACATAATATATTGACGGTGGAAAATTTCGTTTAGCGCATCCATCGAAAGGATACAAAACACTGACTTCTGCTTAGATCATATAGATCTATATGATCTATAGGAGGTAAGACTACCGAATAATTATAGTTATTTTATTTGAAACTGTTTTTATTGGTTTTTTAACTGATTTTGGCATGAATGGCCCAAATAATGACATTGGCGGAATTAAAGAAGTGTAGTAAGGAATTGAGCTTCTCGGGTACGGAATTAACTACATTTATTAAGGAACACAGGATTTAAGAGATATAAGGGAGAAGGAAGGAGAAGCAAGACGTTTGGCAGCAGAGGTGGAAGCAAAGAAAATTGAAACACAAAAGAAATCAGATTAGCCGAACTAGCCAGAAAAGGAAATGCAGGTGAAACATTCCATGTTGCTACACCTAATCTTAAATTACCTCCATTTGAGGACAGGGATGATCTTAGCTTATTTAATTAGATTCAAACGTGTGACAGAACTATCCGGTGGCCAAAAGAGATCTATCCGATATAGCTTGGATCCCTCCTCAAAGTAAAGCTTTGAGTATTTTTACTTCAGTAACTACAGAAGTAACTAGTAATTATGAACTTTTAAAACCTGCTTTACTATCTTCTTTTAAAGAACATCAGAGTATTATAGAACGTTGTTTAGATCCAAAAGAATTTCACCTGATGGAACTTTTGCTCATTTTGGAAGTAACCTTAGTAGAATTTTTTATCATTGAGTTGAGCGTGAAAAAATTCTTCCAGAATACGACCAATTAAGAGACCTTGTCATTACCAAGAATTAAACCACACATTATTCTTTAAAAAAAAAAATGAGTCTAGTAATTTTTTACTCTTTAATGCTCATTTCGCTTTCCATCTGTGATGGATTAATCTTACTTGCTTCAACACCTCTTTCCTCTCGAAATCTGAATGATTTTATGCTCAATCTTGTATCTAAACTGGTAAGCGTTGGACACCACGTTACTTTCATAACAGGATACAAGAGCCTGAGCGAACATGGAAACCTCACCGTCATAGAGCTTTCGAAACTGCTGTGCAGCACGTGTATGAAGTACAAATAAACTCTGGATCAGTATTATCATTTTATGAATCCTTTGATGTTTTTTAATACCCTAAATAAAGTATTTTGGGAAGGAAAAGGATGCCTGGAGGTGTGGAAACAAAGGAAAAAGTTTGATCTCTTCTTAACTTTGTCCTACTACTCCGGAGGAAGTTTTCCATGTTTAATGGACAATGATATTCCATTTGTACAAGTTATTACATCAGGAGCGGGAAGTTTCGCTCTGTTAAGAGAGGGAAACTGGATAGCTCTTGCCTCTTCAGTTATGTCTTCTCTTTTAATTCCATATACTGTCAATATGGGCTTTTGGGAAAGAAGTTTTAACCTATTATATACAATCCAGTTTGAATACTTACAACAAAAGATTGTGCCAAAATGTACCGAACCAGTAATTACAGTCTTCCTCGACACTAGAGATTATTCGAGGTAATAGCCGGAAAAAAGTAGTTAGGTTCAAATTAAGAAAATAAGCTTACAAAATTGAACTAATCAGTTTCATTCCTTTTTACACGCGCAAAATTTTAGGGAAAGTTCTTAACTAAACAGGCATCGTATTGAACATGCGCAATTGCTCATTCATCCTCGCTAACTCTAAATTTATACTGAATACATCCAGGTCGTTTAGGAGGCAGGAATATCTTAAACCTAATTTTTGTATCCCAATCTTTCATACTGAGCCCAATTGAATAAAGAATTAAATGGGTTTAAAAAAGCCAAATATTTACATGTCCTCTTTTTTTTACGGGAACCAAGTATCAGTGAGTGTCAACATTCTCGAGTTCTTTAAATTTTTTTCAATTTCCTTTACAACATTTACTTCTATTTGTAGTTTAATTAATTTCGTCCTTCAAGAATATTCCCATCCTTTGAAAAATAGGAAAACCGAAATTTTAACTGTCTATAAATATACTGTATTTTTTGTCGCCGTATACAAGGTATCCAAAAGTCCTGCTCATAATGTACAAAATGATATTAGCCTTTGAAGCAGGACTTCTAGGACATTCCCTATATGTACAGTAGTCGGTGGCGGATAGTAGTATACCCGCAAAATGTGAGACAGCAATGGATCAATTTGAAAATTTCCCCCCTCACCGTCCTCATGGCGGTCCTCCACCGTCCTTCATGGAGGTCCTCCACCGTCCTTCATGGCGGTCCCTCCTTTATGAGGTGTCCTTCATGGTCCTTCAAAAAAAAAAAAATTAAAAATAAATTTAAAAATTAAATTAAAAAATTAAATTAAAAAAATAAATTTTAAAAATGATTCGTCTTCACCTTCAAAAAATTAAGAAAGGATTGAGCCTCGCCTTCCTCCTTCGAAAAAGTTCTTTCATGAGGCAAACAAGAACAAACATGAAAAAACATACATACATTCAAGTACTTTCCGCAAATTAGAAGACAGTAGAAATGGAAACGAATGAAGGTTTTAATAGGCCTAACGAGATTGCACATTAACACCCAATTTTCAAATTTTAACAAATTGCGAACAATACATAAATGAAAAATCAGAGTGATCATATTTTAAACCTAATACAAGTTCTTTGTTTAAGATCTGCATTATGAAAAATAAAATTAATATTTATCATTTTAATTTAAATAAATTAATTTCTCTCTTTTTTAAGGGAAACTGGCTTATTTTCAAACGAGATGACCTTCAAATACAATATATACATATAGTACACTCATATTTGTTTATTTACTTATGTAGTTTTCTGTTATTTACGCTGATATATACCATTACATTCACTTTCACATGCTATCTTCTGGTATGTGAATTAATAATTTTACTATACAGCAAATTTCGTTATAAAATTGCATATGCTAAAAAGAACATCAAGCTGCGTAACACAGCTTTGAATCTTGAAGCATCAATTCTGTTATCCTCCGCTAAACATCCACTTAAATATTATTACTAATATTGATTTATTGTTATTATTACATATATATATGTACACGTGTTAAGAGTATTTAAATTAAATTATTGATTTCAATTCCCTTCGTAATAAAAGCATCTGGCAACTATACCCCCAATCTTGCTATATATTTCTCTCAGTAATTGTTTTCAGGTTTTTGCTAAGTTTAACTTTCTTCTAAAGACTATTAGCTGCAACTAATCTTGTTATTATTATTATTATCATATATATATATATATATATATATAATATAACATCCAAATAAGTAGGTTCGGGTAAAAAAAATTTCTTATTAGATGCAATTAAAGAAAACGGGATGTCAAATTTATGTGGGTTGTCATTTTTAAATAGATGCAGCGGGAAATAGGTATTGAAAGTTGAGAGATTTTTCATTAAGAACCTTTCTACTTGTAGTTATAGTTAGGACTATTCACATTACTTTAATTATCATTTCTCTAATTTAACGGCTGTTCACAATTCCTCATAATTCTCATAATAAACGTATTTGTTTTCACACCAGTCAGGCCTGTTTACATCAATCACACATGTTCATGCTTATTGTTTTGTCATTAGCTGTACCAATCATGTCTTTACAGACTGAAGCCTACCGTTACACAACGTTTAAAATGTTATAATTAATGCTTTATGATATCAGATCTCGTATAAAAAGCATTATTTTCTGTACAAATGGCCACAAAAATACTTTCAATCCTAATATATGTACGTATAGTATGCAACATACGCCTTTTCACCTGTATTAAAAACGTAAAAGTATCATCATGCGATCTTAGTTTCCGCAATGACGTGAGCCTAACATTTAATTTAAAATTATTTAACAGATCATTCGAGGGAACTGTACATCGATCTCATTAGAACTTCTGACTCATAATAACCCGCTATGCATATTTACAAGAGTCGAATTTAAATAAATAAATAAATAAATAAATATATATATATATATATATATATATATCTATATACTATCCCTTACTACACACGCATGCATCTTACACACTACACAGTCTTTTCAAAAAGGTGTAATTTCAATAGTTTCGGAGATTCGCGATTGGCCCCTCCTTCCTGCCTGCATCGTATATAGTACCAAGCAAGTCTCTCCACAGTTTACAGGTTTCCTCATTGTCTAAAATTTATAAAGTTCTCTCTTATTGTTTTCCTTATTGTAACGGACATCACAACCGAATTTAAATAGATTTAAGTATTATGTCGAGCAACATAGCTAGATAACCCCGCCACAGCCTAGTTTCTTTGCATAATCATGAAACAAGATTATATATATATATATATATATATATATATATATATATATATATATATTATATACGGCAAAAGTAGTTTGAAGATTTATTCCATCACACGACTGATTATAATTATACACTTTAGAGGAGTTTGCAAATTGCATATACTTAGACAAAAAGTATTAGATCTTATGATGATTTCATGTCATTATCAGCATGCTTCACTGTCCTTTCAGTCATTGTGACCGTAGAACGTACCAGAACTATGGTCTTGACAAACCACAATGTGTTAAATTTAAATATTGACTTATTGTTATTATTACATATATATGTACACGTGTTAAGAGTATTTAAATTAAATATATTGATTTAAATACATTTCGTAATAAGAGCATCTGGTAACTCTACCCCAATTTTGCTATATGAAAATGAAAATGAAAAGGTTTATTGCCAGACTATAGTCCATATGGCAAATATTATTACAATGACAGTTCATACACTAAGGGTAGAAATATATACAATTGATTAGAAATAATACTGCACTGTCGAAGTTAAGTGGAGCTACAGACAGACAGACGTTTTCGTACCAAGAAGTCCATAGCTTAGGCCTTAGAGGATAAATGGCAGGACTCATGGATAGCTTGGATGATCGGGTTGGTTGATTTTTTAATTCTTTGCATTAGAATGTGTTGAGCACGTCTTGTTACCTCCGGGAAGCTCGGGACATTGCGGGTAGCAAACATTTGCGAAGCTGAGCATCTCGGGGTAATTTATGTAAGAGTCTAAAAGAACTGTTGTACAGCAAATTTAGGGTACTGCCAGAACCTTTTTTATAATTCACACAGAGCTGCAGACCGTATATATTACTGCAGAAAGTACGAAAGAGTGTGTCTTTAGCTTCACTTGTACAGAAACGAACGCTCCTTATGGTCATATTCGCTTTAGCATACAGGCTTCGAGACTGTTTTCTTATATCCGAGTCATCACTCAAGGAGCTGGTAATAGTTTGACCCAATTACTTAAACTCTTGTACTTCCTCAATTACTTCACCATTCATTTTAAACCTTATGTGAAAAATGCTCTGTATCAATTGGTCCACAATTAACCCACCCCTTATATCCACAGTCTAACTATAGAGTAGATTAAGTCTAGCCTTGTAGGGGTCAGCCTAGAGATTCCGGAAATGGTCCAGAGCGGGCAGATAAATTGAGGTCCACAGTAGGATTCCTCACCAAATTAGGTTAGGGCAATCTACCTTCACCTTTGTTACGCTATGAGTTGATGCTAGGTCTTAGGCCACAATGTAGGCCTAATTTGTCTGACCCAGCTTAATTTACTGCGTTTACTTCTAACTGGGTTAAAAACACAATTAGTCACTTACTACTAGTTATTAGAGACCCTTTTCCCCTTTTGTTTAATTGTTGAGAGCGTACTTGCTGGTGGGGATCTTTTTTCCGTTGTTTGTTCTTCCCCCTTCCCTCGTTCCGTCTTGTAACCCCGTTCCTCGTTTTCGTTCCCCCTTGTCCACCTTTTCGCTGGGCTTTTTCCACCAGCGACCTCTTGGTTTTTTGGTTGGTTGATCGGTAATGTATATCTATTACCGAGCACGCTCTTGTCACACAGTATATAAATACTAGTGTGGAGAATAACTCTGGTGAGCAACCAATTGGTTTCATCCACCCAGTTATTGACATAAAAGGAATTTAATAATTGTTCGATTAACTACCTACCTACTCAGTGAACCATTTTCGTTACATCCCAACTACCCACATCAGTTTTCCATATACTGGGGGCCCCGGGAGATAAAAATTTTGGTGTCAATGTCACCAATTTTTATGTCTGAGTATAGACTAGCTAACTATTTGACTGTAAATGCCTGTTAATCTGATTAACAGTGACTATCCTCACCATCTCATGGAGAAGATGTAGCATTTAATTAGAAGAGAAAATATACATCCATAAGATGAAACTGTCTATGGTCTTTACCATAAGAAAAGGAAAAGTGAAAGTTAGAAGATAAATTACAATTCCCCAGCATCTATTTTTTGTTGTAAAACTAGTCGCGCCTTTAATGCTGTTTGTCGCTGAGGTCATGTGTCTGTCAATGTTGTAGTAGGATGCGTTACCACTCCTACTGTCAAAGGAATAGTTACTGGAAGTTCAGTGTCTCCAGTTGTTACTGGCGGTGGAGAAGGTTCTCCAAAGTCCATTGTTTTGGGTCCAGGCTCTAAGGGGTACAAAAGAGAAATGTCTCTTGTTGTGTCACCCGTTGAAGTCCTTAATTTGACCACTCTTGTTACCCCGTCTGCCTCTGGTCTGAGTTCTAAAACTCTAGCCAGAGGCCAGTATTGTCTTGGAGTACTGTCATGTATGAGAACAAGGTCCCCTACCTTAATTGTGTCAGACCAATCCTTCTTAGTCATTTGGTTATGTCTCTCCCTTAGACCCATCAAGTACTCAATTTTCCGCTGTTTAATGAAATGAGCTTTAACTCTAGTTAAATGTTGTAACTTAGTCTGGAGCTCATCATGTCGTTGAGTCCAGTTTGGGTCTTCTGAAGAGTCTATATAGTAGTACGGCAGGAGACTAACTTGTTCTCCCCGAATCAAATGATTTGGAGTTAATGGTTCCGGGGTCATTAATGTTGTCACTTACATAAGTGAGTGGTCTATTGTTAATGATGTTCTCAATCTCAGCCAGGAGAGTGAGCAACTCAAACAAGTGTATCTGTTTTTTACCATTTGCTTTCTTCAAGCAGTTCTTTACTGCTTGTATATTCCTCTCCCAGATAGAACCATACCAAGGAGAGGCAACCGGAATATACTTCCACTTTATGTTTGAATTTTGTATATATAATTGTGTGAATTCATTGCTTAACAAATCGTGGATGACTTGTTCACCAGCCTTGAAATATGTAGCATTGTCAGTCCATACTGTCTTGGGTACTAAATATCGTGCACAGAATCTCTTAAAGACAGCAACAAAAGACTCTGCTGTAAGGTCCTCCACAACATCCAGATAAACAGCTCGTGAGGCAGCACATGTAAACAGTACAATGTACATTTTTTGTTCAGTGTCAACCAACCCCACAGTCAATGCTCCTGTATAGTCAATGCCTACAGTCTCAAAGGGTCTGTTGAGAGTAACTCTCTCCTCTGGCAAAGCAGGAGGATTTGGTATCCTATAGGGCCTAGCATGAATACGCCTACATGTGATACACTCACTCAGGACTGTTTTAACAGTGATCCTTCCCTTGGGTATCCAATAAGTTTTTCTTAATGTAGTTAGTGTCTGTGGTACCCCATATGATGTACATCATTGTGTGTGTTTGCCTGATGATTAATGTTGTCAAATAGCTAAATCTAGGTAAAAGGATTGGTTGTTTGCTTTTGTAAGACAGTTTTGATTTGTCTAATCTCCCTTTACACTTTAGATGGCATTCCTCATCTCTGAACAAATTTAGATCCACAACTACTGATGGTACAGGTTCTTTTGTTTGTTTCCCATTAGTCAAGAATTCTAACTCTTTATTGTACTCCTTTTGTCGTGCATGCGCTATCCAGTACTTGGTTGCAACTTCTGTATAATTATGATTGTTTTTATTTAGCTGATTGTTTATTGTAGTTAAACAGTTGTGAGCAAACCTCAAACAGTAAGCTGTGACCCTGACAAGTTTGCTGAAATCAGAATAATGTTCATAATTAGTGATTGGTTCAACCTTTTCATTTGAAAAGATTAAATTTAATGTCAAGTTAACTTGTTCCACAGGCCATTGGTATGTATTACAGAGCCACTTAGGTCCCATGAACCAAGTTTTGTTTGACTTCAACAACTTGTAGGATAAACCTCTGGTCAGAAAGTCTGCTGGATTTTGTTTAGTTGGAACATAGTGAAAGTTTACTTGTAGTCTTTCATTAGCTTCAGCTATTTCTTTTAGCCTATTTCTTGCAAAGATATTCTTACTATTAATGCTAGCATTCCGTATCCAGCAAGACAAATCTGACTGTCAAGCCAGATGTGGATATCAGTTATGTTCACAACATGGCAAGCATCCTTAAGCAATGAATTGGTTTTAATGGCTAACGCAGCAGCCAATAGTTCCAGTTGAGGTATGGTTCGGGTAGGTTTGAGGGGTGCAACTTTCCCTTTTGCATAAATTAGATGATTTTCTGTAGGACTTACAAGGTATGCACAGTACCCATAAGCATGTGTGCTTGCATCAGCAAACACATGAAGTCTCTGTGGCTTATCCCTAAACCCACAGCACCTTTGAATTTTAATGTTCTGCACTTTTGTTAAATCAGCAGCTAACTTCTTCCAAAATTTTTGCTATCCATTTGTTATTGGATCATCCCACCCAACATTTGTCATCCAAACTTCTTGGAGGAGAATCTTTGATTTTATTGTTGAAGGCAGGAATAGACCCATGGGGTCAAAATTTTTTGAAGCCTCTGATAATATTTGTCTTTTAATATTTACTTCCTCATCAAGTTTAAAACCTTTAGTACAGATTGAATCATGACTGATAGAAGATGCGTCCAAATAACAGTTCATACCTAAAGTTTTAACTCTGTCTGATGGATCAGTAAGACCATTATTATCCTTTAAAATCTTTTTGTTTAATTCCTCATCATTTGAAATCCACGCACTAAGTTCAAAGTTACCTTGTTGCATAATGTTTTGAGAGTGTTCATAGACCTCAGATAATTCAGATTTTGTTGTTGTTGAGCCTATTAGATTGTCTACGTAAAAATGTTCCTTGAGGAAATTCATTGTTAAAGAGTTATTAAACTGGTTCAAATGATGTCTAATTGTCATTGCTAATAGGCTAGGTGAGCAATTGGCTCCAAACAACACAACATTAAATCTATAGGTTATGAGCCCTTTATTCAAATCAAATGGATCCCTGAACCATAAGAACCTAAGTTGGTTCTTGTCATATTCATTTTTAGATTTATTCTCAAAATTGCCTTGAAATGGCACTTTGTACGGCATATTTATCTAACCTGAGGAGCCAAGTGAACACCTCTCCTCCTTTCTCTCCTTTCTCTTGGGGATAACGCCACCTCCAAGTTTCCTTGTTGCACCTACAGCATCCCCCACCCCCCTTTGCTTGGCAATAGTTTTGTGGTGAGACGACCAAAACTATCTAAACAAAAGCCAAAGACCTAAGGAACATGAAGGGAGTTGCTGTGGACATCTTCAAAAGATGATTAGACGCCTGGCTCAGAACAATCCCCGATGAACGGGACGTACATGGCTATGTGAGGTGGAGAGTACAAGAAAGCACTCGCCCCTCGACCAAGACAGGCCTAGAGGGGACACCAGCCTGACCTTCGTGTGAAGAGAGAACTACGCACGGAACCGCAACGTTGCGTATACACACATTTTATTCGTGCATTTATCCGTGATTCACTGTCGTCAATTGAATTAACATAACCTACTAATTGTTACCACTGTACACTTAACCGTGATCGTGACATGGTGCTAGCCGTGATTTGAGGGTGTTTACATTTGGGGGTCTCCTCCCGCCATCCCACACAATGCGTCTCAGTCAATGTCTCTCAGCGCAGCCAAAGACAATATTACGGACGATACAAAGATCAGCAGAAAAATCAACGAGTGGTACAAAACTTCAAAATAAATCCAATTACCTTCCAAACAACACAGGCAATAGGAAAGTCAGAATGTGTAGTGTCCCCAAACTAAAGGCCTGACAAGAGACCTCCTCAACACTGAAGGAAATTAGCCTGGTTGTCAGTGGGCCAAGACATTTTAACCAGCTTCACCTTCATGTGAAGAGAGACCGACGCAGAGGGGGGGGGGCACTACCATCGAGTATAGCAATTTAACTTGAAGTATAGTAGCATTAATAATATTGCTATCTGGCAACTCAATATGAAAGAGAAATGTACTTTTGCGTAATTAGCTGTAGATATGATAGCTATGTGTTAAGATGTAGGTTACCACCTAATTTTTATTGCGAAAGAATCATCTATTTAATTTAAATATTTAATAATGCTACTACTTCAAGTTAAATTGCTATACTCGATGGTAGTGCCCCCCCCCCTCTGCGTCGGTCTCTCTTCACATGAAGGTGAAGCTGGTTAAAATGTCTTGGCCCACTGACAACCAGGCTAATTTCCTTCAGTGTTGAGGAGGTCTCTTGTCAGGCCTTTAGTTTGGGGACACTACACATTCTGACTTTCCTATTGTCCTGTGTTGTTTGGAAGGTAATTGGATTTATTTTGAAGTTTTGTACCACTCGTTGATTTTTCTGCTGATCTTTGTATCGTCCGTAATATTGTCTTTGGCTGCGCTGAGAGACATTGACTGAGACGCATTGTGTGGGATGGCGGGAGGAGACCCCCAAATGTAAACACCCTCAAATCACGGCTAGCACCATGTCACGATCACGGTTAAGTGTACAGTGGTAACAATTAGTAGGTTATGTTAATTCAATTGACGACAGTGAATCACGGATAAATGCACGAATAAAATGTGTGTATACGCAACGTTGCGGTTCCGTGCGTAGTTCTCTCTTCACACGAAGGTCAGGCTGGTGTCCCCTCTAGGCCTGTCTTGGTCGAGGGGCGAGTGCTTTCTTGTACTCTCCACCTCACATAGCCATGTACGTCCCGTTCATCGGGGATTGTTCTGAGCCAGGCGTCTAATCATCTTTTGAAGATGTCCACAGCAACTCCCTTCATGTTCCTTAGGTCTTTGGGCTTTTGTTTAGACAGTTTTGGTCGTCTCACCACAAAACTATTGCCAAGCAAAGGGGGGGTGGGGGATGCTGTAGGTGCAACAAGGAAACTTGGAGGTGGCGTTATCCCCCAAGAGAAAGGAGAGAAAGGAGGAGAGGTGTTCACTTGGCTCCTCAGGTTAGATAAATATGCCGTACAAAGTGCCATTTCAAGGCAATTTTGAGAATAAATCTAAAAATGAATATGACAAGAACCAACTTAGGTTCTTATGGTTCAGGGATCCATTTGATTTGAATAAAGGGCTCATAACCTATAGATTTAATGTTGTGTTGTTTGGAGCCAATTGCTCACCTAGCCTATTAGCAATGACAATTAGACATCATTTGAACCAGTTTAATAACTCTTTAACAATGAATTTCCTCAAGGAACATTTTTACGTAGACAATCTAATAGGCTCAACAACAACAAAATCTGAATTATCTGAGGTCTATGAACACTCTCAAAACATTATGCAACAAGGTAACTTTGAACTTAGTGCGTGGATTTCAAATGATGAGGAATTAAACAAAAAGATTTTAAAGGATAATAATGGTCTTACTGATCCATCAGACAGAGTTAAAACTTTAGGTATGAACTGTTATTTGGACGCATCTTCTATCAGTCATGATTCAATCTGTACTAAAGGTTTTAAACTTGATGAGGAAGTAAATATTAAAAGACAAATATTATCAGAGGCTTCAAAAAATTTTGACCCCATGGGTCTATTCCTGCCTTCAACAATAAAATCAAAGATTCTCCTCCAAGAAGTTTGGATGACAAATGTTGGGTGGGATGATCCAATAACAAATGGATAGCAAAAATTTTGGAAGAAGTTAGCTGCTGATTTAACAAAAGTGCAGAACATTAAAATTCAAAGGTGCTGTGGGTTTAGGGATAAGCCACAGAGACTTCATGTGTTTGCTGATGCAAGCACACATGCTTATGGGTACTGTGCATACCTTGTAAGTCCTACAGAAAATCATCTAATTTATGCAAAAGGGAAAGTTGCACCCCTCAAACCTACCCGAACCATACCTCAACTGGAACTATTGGCTGCTGCGTTAGCCATTAAAACCAATTCATTGCTTAAGGATGCTTGCCATGTTGTGAACATAACTGATATCCACATCTGGCTTGACAGTCAGATTTGTCTTGCCTGGATACGGAATGCTAGCATTAATAGTAAGAATATCTTTGCAAGAAATAGGCTAAAAGAAATAGCTGAAGCTAATGAAAGACTACAAGTAAACTTTCACTATGTTCCAACTAAACAAAATCCAGCAGACTTTCTGACCAGAGGTTTATCCTACAAGTTGTTGAAGTCAAACAAAACTTGGTTCATGGGACCTAAGTGGCTCTGTAATACATACCAATGGCCTGTGGAACAAGTTAACTTGACATTAAATTTAATCTTTTCAAATGAAAAGGTTGAACCAATCACTAATTATGAACATTATTCTGATTTCAGCAAACTTGTCAGGGTCACAGCTTACTGTTTGAGGTTTGCTCACAACTGTTTAACTACAATAAACAATCAGCTAAATAAAAACAATCATAATTATACAGAAGTTGCAACCAAGTACTGGATAGCGCATGCACGACAAAAGGAGTACAATAAAGAGTTAGAATTCTTGACTAATGGGAAACAAACAAAAGAACCTGTACCATCAGTAGTTGTGGATCTAAATTTGTTCAGAGATGAGGAATGCCATCTAAAGTGTAAAGGGAGATTAGACAAATCAAAACTGTCTTACAAAAGCAAACAACCAATCCTTTTACCTAGATTTAGCTATTTGACAACATTAATCATCAGGCAAACACACACAATGATGTACATCATATGGGGTACCACAGACACTAACTACATTAAGAAAAACTTATTGGATACCCAAGGGAAGGATCACTGTTAAAACAGTCCTGAGTGAGTGTATCACATGTAGGCGTATTCATGCTAGGCCCTATAGGATACCAAATCCTCCTGCTTTGCCAGAGGAGAGAGTTACTCTCAACAGACCCTTTGAGACTGTAGGCATTGACTATACAGGAGCATTGACTGTGGGGTTGGTTGACACTGAACAAAAAATGTACATTGTACTGTTTACATGTGCTGCCTCACGAGCTGTTTATCTGGATGTTGTGGAGGACCTTACAGCAGAGTCTTTTGTTGCTGTCTTTAAGAGATTCTGTGCACGATATTTAGTACCCAAGACAGTATGGACTGACAATGCTACATATTTCAAGGCTGGTGAACAAGTCATCCACGATTTGTTAAGCAATGAATTCACACAATTATATATACAAAATTCAAACATAAAGTGGAAGTATATTCCGGTTGCCTCTCCTTGGTATGGTTCTATCTGGGAGAGGAATATACAAGCAGTAAAGAACTGCTTGAAGAAAGCAAATGGTAAAAAACAGATACACTTGTTTGAGTTGCTCACTCTCCTGGCTGAGATTGAGAACATCATTAACAATAGACCACTCACTTATGTAAGTGACAACATTAATGACCCCGGAACCATTAACTCCAAATCATTTGATTCGGGGAGAACAAGTTAGTCTCCTGCCGTACTACTATATAGACTCTTCAGAAGACCCAAACTGGACTCAACGACATGATGAGCTCCAGACTAAGTTACAACATTTAACTAGAGTTAAAGCTCATTTCATTAAACAGCGGAAAATTGAGTACTTGATGGGTCTAAGGGAGAGACATAACCAAATGACTAAGAAGGATTGGTCTGACACAATTAAGGTAGGGGACCTTGTTCTCATACATGACAGTACTCCAAGACAATACTGGCCTCTGGCTAGAGTTTTAGAACTCAGACCAGGCAGACGGGGTAACAAGAGTGGTCAAATTAAGGACTTCAACGGGTGACACAACAAGAGACATTTCTCTTTTGTACCCCTTAGAGCCTGGACCCAAAACAATGGACTTTGGAGAACCTTCTCCACCGCCAGTAACAACTGGAGACACTGAACTTCCAGTAACTATTCCTTTGACAGTAGGAGTGGTAACGCATCCTACTACAACATTGACAGACACATGACCTCAGCGACAAACAGCATTAAAGGCGCGACTAGTTTTACAACAAAAAATAGATGCTGGGGAATTGTAATTTATCTTCTAACTTTCACTTTTCCTTTTCTTATGGTAAAGACCATAGACAGTTTCATCTTATGGATGTATATTTTCTCTTCTAATTAAATGCTACATCTTCTCCATGAGATGGTGAGGATAGTCACTGTTAATCAGATTAACAGGCATTTACAGTCAAATAGTTAGCTAGTCTATACTCAGACATAAAAATTGGTGACATTGACACCAAAATTTTTATCTCCCGGGGCCCCCAGTATATGGAAAACTGATGTGTGGGTAGTTGGGATGTAACGAAAATGGTTCACTGAGTAGGTAGGTAGTTAATCGAACAATTATTAAATTCCTTTTATGTCAATAACTGGGTGGATGAAACCAATTGGTTGCTCACCAGAGTTATTCTCCACACTAGTATTTATATACTGTGTGACAAGAGCGTGCTCGGTAATAGATATACATTACCGATCAACCAACCAAAAAACCAAGAGGTCGCTGGTGGAAAAAGCCCAGCGAAAAGGTGGACAAGGGGGAACGAAAACGAGGAACGGGGTTACAAGACGGAACGAGGGAAGGGGGAAGAACAAACAACGGAAAAAAGATCCCCACCAGCAAGTACGCTCTCAACAATTAAACAAAAGGGGAAAAGGGTCTCTAATAACTAGTAGTAAGTGACTAATTGTGTTTTTAACCCAGTTAGAAGTAAACGCAGTAAATTAAGCTGGGTCAGACAAATTAGGCCTACATTGTGGCCTAAGACCTAGCATCAACTCATAGCGTAACAAAGGTGAAGGTAGATTGCCCTAACCTAATTTGGTGAGGAATCCTACTGTGGACCTCAATTTATCTGCCCGCTCTGGACCATTTCCGGAATCTCTAGGCTGACCCCTACAAGGCTAGACTTAATCTACTCTATAGTTAGACTGTGGATATAAGGGGTGGGTTAATTGTGGACCAATTGATACAGAGCATTTTTCACATAAGGTTTAAAATGAATGGTGAAGTAATTGAGGAAGTACAAGAGTTTAAGTAATTGGGTCAAACTATTACCAGCTCCTTGAGTGATGACTCGGATATAAGAAAACAGTCTCGAAGCCTGTATGCTAAAGCGAATATGACCATAAGGAGCGTTTCGTTTCTGTACAAGTGAAGCTAAAGACACACTCTTTCGTACTTTCTGCAGTAATATATACGGTCTGCAGCTCTGTGTGAATTATAAAAAAGGTTCTGGCAGTACCCTAAATTTGCTGTACAACAGTTCTTTTAGACTCTTACATAAATTACCCCCGAGATGCTCAGCTTCGCAAATGTTTGCTACCCGCAATGTCCCGAGCTTCCCGGGTAACAAGACGTGCTCAACACATTCTAATGCAAAGAATTAAAAAATCAACCAACCCGATCATCCAAGCTATCCATGAGTCCTGCCATTTATCCTCTAAGGCCTAAGCTATGGACTTCTTGGTACGAAAACGTCTGTCTGTCTGTAGCTCCACTTAACTTCGACAGTGCAGTATTATTTCTAATCAATTGTATATATTTCTACCCTTAGTGTATGAACTGTCATTGTATTAATAATATTTGCCATATGGACTATAGTCTGGCAATAAACCTTTTCATTTTCATTTTCATATAGCAAAATTGGGGTAGAGTTACCAGATGCTCTTATTACGAAATGTATTTAAATCAATATATTTAATTTAAATACTCTTAACACGTGTACATATATATGTAATAATAACAATAAGTCAATATTTAAATTTAACACATTGTGGTTTGTCAAGACCATAGTTCTGGTACGTTCTACGGTCACAATGACTGAAAGGACAGTGAAGCATGCTGATAATGACATGAAATCATCATAAGATCTAATACTTTTTGTCTAAGTATATGCAATTTGCAAACTCCTCTAAAGTGTATAATTATAATCAGTCGTGTGATGGAATAAATCTTCAAACTACTTTTGCCGTGTATATATA
The DNA here is from genome assembly GCA_023014485.1 of Bathynomus jamesi. Taxonomy (NCBI): domain Eukaryota; kingdom Metazoa; phylum Arthropoda; class Malacostraca; order Isopoda; family Cirolanidae; genus Bathynomus; species Bathynomus jamesi. The sequence goes on from JAJOZX010005954.1 coordinate 79,476, forward strand.
TATATATATATATATATATAATCTTGTTTCATGATTATGCAAAGAAACTAGGCTGTGGCGGGGTTATCTAGCTATGTTGCTCGACATAATACTTAAATTCTATTTAAATTCGGTTGTGATGTCCGTTACAATAAGGAAAACAATAAGAGAGAACTTTATAAATTTTAGACAATGAGGAAACCTGTAAACTGTGGAGAGACTTGCTTGGTACTATATACGATGCAGGCAGGAAGGAGGGGCCAATCGCGAATCTCCGAAACTATTGAAATTACACCTTTTTGAAAAGACTGTGTAGTGTGTAAGATGCATGCGTGTGTAGTAAGGGATATAGTTATATATATATATATATATATATATATATATATATTATATATATTTATTTATTTATTTATTTATTTAAATTCGACTCTTGTAAATATGCATAGCGGGTTATTATGAGTCAGAAGTTCTAATGAGATCGATGTACAGTTCCCTCGAATGATCTGTTAAATAATTTTAAATTAAATGTTAGGCTCACGTCATTGCGGAAACTAAGATCGCATGATGATACTTTTACGTTTTTAATACAGGTGAAAAGGCGTATGTTGCATACTATACGTACATATATTAGGATTGAAAGTATTTTTGTGGCCATTTGTACAGAAAATAATGCTTTTTATACGAGATCTGATATCATAAAGCATTAATTATAACATTTTAAACGTTGTGTAACGGTAGGCTTCAGTCTGTAAAGACATGATTGGTACAGCTAATGACAAAAACAATAAGCATGAACATTATGTGTGATTGATGTAAACAGTGGCCTGACTGGTGTGAAAACAAATACGTTTATTATGAGAATTATGAGGAATTGTGAACAGCCGTTAAATTAGAGAAATGATAATTAAAGTAATGTGAATAGTCCTAACTATAACTACAAGTAGAAAGGTTCTTAATGAAAAATCTCTCAACTTTCAATACCTATTTCCCGCTGCATCTATTTAAAAATGACAACCCACATAAATTTGACATCCCGTTTTCTTTAATTGCATCTAATAAGAAATTTTTTACCCGAACCTACTTATTTGGATGTTATATATATATATATATATGTTAAACACAAACCGTGCATGGAACAAGGAACTCTTCTGGGAAAATTAAATCCACTATAGTCCGAATAAGTAATGGTAAATGACAAATACCATAGTTTTTTCTTTTTCATGATTTTAGCCCGACGTGGGCAACGGGTCTCTCGCAAAGAGATCCCATAAATATAGCTTCCCTCACCAGCTATCTGCAAAGCAGACAGGATCCAGCTTTGGGACATGGATCTAGGGTTTAAAGCAAGCCTAGATCCCTACATTCAGAACCTCTATATAAGTAAAAGACTCGTTGCATTCACGTCGTGTTGAATAAATCAAAGAAAAAGGTTGAGGTTTAAGTTTTGGTTTTTTTGGCTAAAAATACAATAGTTACCCCCTTTTTCTTTGATTTATTCAACACGACGTGAATGCAACGAGTCTTTTACTTATAATAGGTTCTGAATGTAGGGATCTAGGCTTGCTTTAAACCCTAGATCCATGTCCCAAAGCTGGATCCTGTCTGCTTTGCAGATAGCTGTGAGGGAAGCTATATTTATGGGATCTCTTTGCGAGAGACCCGTTGCCCACGTCGGGCTAAAATCATGAAAAAAAAAAACTATGGTATTTGTCATTTACCATTACTTATTCGGACTATAGTGGATTTAATTTTCCCAGAAGAGTTCCTTGTTCCATGCACGGTTTGTGTTTAACATATAATGTTCTCAGGGAACCATTCTGAGTTTGTGTATATATATATATATATATGATAAATAATAATATAACAAGATTAGTTGCAGCTAATAGTCTTTAGAAGAAAGTTAAACTTAGCAAATAACCTGAAAACAATTACTGAGAGAAATATATAGCAAGATTGGGGGTATAGTTGCCAGATGCTTTTATTACGAAGGGAATGAAATCAATATATTTAATTTAAATACTCTTAACACGTGTACATATATATATGTAATAATAACAATAAATCAATATTAGTAATAATATTTAAGTGGATGTTTAGCGGAGGATAACAGAATTGATGCTTCAGATTCAAAGCTGTGTTACGCAGCTTGATGTTCTTTTTAGCATATGCAATTTTATAACGAAATTTGCTGTATAGTAAAATTATTAATTCACATACCAGAAGATAGCATGTGAAAGTGAATGTAATGGTATATATCAGCGTAAATAACAGAAAACTACATATTTAAATAAACAAATATGAGTGTACTATATGTATATATTGTATTTGAAGGTCATCTCGTTTGAAAATAAGCCAGTTTCCCTTAAAAAAGAGAGAAATTAATTTATTTAAATTAAAATGATAAATATTAATTTTATTTTTCATAATGCAGATCTTAAACAAAGAACTTGTATTAGGTTTAAAATATGATCACTCTGATTTTCATTTATGTATTGTTCGCAATTTGTTAAAATTTGAAAATTGGGTGTTAATGTGCAATCTCGTTAGGCCTATTAAAACCTTTCATTCGTTTCCATTTCTACTGTCTTCTAATTTGCGGAAAGTACTTGAATGTATGTATGTTTTTTCATGTTTGTTCTTGTTTGCCTCATGAAAGAACTTTTTCGAAGGAGGAAGGCGAGGCTCAATCCTTTCTTAAATTTTTTGAAGGTGAAGACGAATCATTTTTAAAATTTATTTTTTTTAATTTAATTTTTTAAATTTAATTTTTTTAAATTTATTTTTTAATTTTTTTTTTTTTGAAGGACCATGAAGGACACCTCATAAAGGAGGGACCGCGGTGGAGGACCTCCATGAAGGACGGTGGAGGACCGCCATGAAGGACGGTGAGGGGGGGAAATTTTCAAATTGATCCATTGCTGTCTCACATTTTGCGGGTATACTACTGCGGATTATCACTGAGGCTATTGAGGCTGAAGCTTCAGGCTCTTATGATTGAGGGGTCCCCTAATCAACTGAGTTTCAATGATATAATTCGAGATTTCGCGAACTTCTTTGATTAAATATGACAGAGTACACAAACTGACAAATTCCGTTTTATTTTATGTTTTATTGGCCCTAAAGTAAAGTTTGTTTAATACTGTTTGGTTTTGGCAAACAGCAAAATACACTGTGTTAAGGTTCTTTTAAGTTTTTCTCAATTAGCTTGAGCACCGTACATATAATTCGTGTAAATGTACTATGTACAGTACATGTACATGTATTGTTAATAAAAAGCTATAGAAAAGGGCCCCCATATTCTTCATTGCCCCGCGGCCCCGAGGTGTCTTAATCCGCCTCTGACAGTAGTCAGTTTTATTTTTAGTACTACAAATGGCAACAACCCAAACAACACTCATTTGTAAACAAGTGTTGTCGAATGACTAAGCACAATTGCATACATATATGAATTATTACTCGTCCATTACTACATGCGAGTCACGACTTATGGTAAGCTTCTAAATTACGCCTTACTTTATTTTCTTTTTCCTTTTTTTCAAATAAGGAAATGTATTTACAAAAAAACCATTTTCACTTAATATCACATCACGAAATTATTGAACTTTTATTTCTTGGGTGTTTTGGGTCCCATTATAATTATAATTCATTTTAATCATGTTCCAGCAAAATTTTTAACCCTTAAAGTGAGCATGTTTTGATTAATTTTATTGTATTTAATTAAATCTGTATTAATAGCATAATAACATGTTCGCAGTTTAAAGGAAATCTGCTTGGGGACAGTGTAGGATTGTTAGTGACTTTTAATGTAATGAGATGTAACATAAGTAACAATAGAGTTATATTGCGCGGAATTCAATACTTATTTACGTGTGTTTCTTGGGGAGGCTCGTGTCGCTTGGGAATTATTTACCTTGTTTTAGCGCAAAACACACACACAACGTATTTTATTAACTTGAAAGAATGTATGTTGTAGTGCGGTAATCAGAGATTATAATAAGAGTTTTCATTGAAGTACTGAAATAATCAGTAATATTACAGTGTCCAGATAATACATTGGAATTTTTAGGTTATGTCGCTTAAAACCCCGATATTATTTCCTGAACACCATGTATTACAACTAATGTTCACTATTTAAAGGAAAAGGGAGATTCAACTGGAATTGGCGGTTAGGGTGTGAGCTATGTTTAATCAACTAATTTGAAGTCTATGTGCAAGAATACATATATTTGCATTTTAATGATGCCGAAACAACCCCTGAAACAGCTATGACATACGGGGTGATCGAAAAGTCACTGTGCACCACGACACTTAGGTATGGTTGTGATGCACATTGACTTTTCAATCACTACTAGTATAATTTATACTGTATATGAAAATGTTTATTGGCAGACCATTAGTCCATATGACAAATATTAATAATTAATACAAACTGACAATACAGGGTGTCCCATAAGTCCGGCATCATAGGAGAAATTCATATTTTTCTATTTCTACAAATCATAATTTATGCTCGGGATGCAAATTTCCCGTTCACCATTCTGTTCAGTGACGAGGCTGTTTTTTATGGAAATGGTGAGGTAAATCGACAGAACACCCGCTACTGGTCTCAAAACAACCCTCACTGGTATACCTCTTCAAAGGAACAAGGTGCATCTCGGGTGATGGTATGGTGTGGCATTTGGAAGGATCGCATCATAGGCCCCCTCTTTTTCGATGAACATGTCACTGGAGGCACCTACCTACGTATGCTCAAGGAAGAAGCATTTCCCAGTGTCTTGAACGAAGAAAGAAATTTCCCAACATGGTTCCAGCAAGACGGCGCTCCTGCACATTACAGCACCCAAGTAAGGGAATACCTGTACCAACAATTCCCTGGTCATTGGATAGGACGTCGAGGGCCTGTGGAATGGCCAGCTAGAAGCCCGGATCTCACGCCACTAGATTTTTATATCTGGGGCCACTTGAAAGCGCTGGTATACGCAGAGAAAATTAGGAGTGTTTGAACATTTGCGGCAGCGCATTATTGGGGCATGTAACACCATTACTCCTGACATCATTCACCGTGTGCTTGCTGACTGGGTATCACGTCTGAATTTGTGTATTGAAAACAATGGTGGACATATTGAGCACGTTCTGTAAATAAAAGCTTTTGTTTTGCCTTTTTTTATTATTTTTCCTATGATGCCGGACTTATGGGACACCCTGTAGAATACAATGAAAATTCAATTACTAAGGACAGAAACACAGTTAATAAAAAAGTGATGTCGAAGTTAAGTGGAGCTACAGACAAGTGTTTTCATACTATGAATTCCATAGCTGAGAAGACATGTATGGCGGACTGATGAATAGTTGGGATAATCGGTTGGCTGACTTTTTTTTTTTTAATTCTTTGCATGATTAGACTGTATTGAGCACGTCTTCTTACCTCCGGAAAGATCAAGACATTGTGGTTAACAAACATTTGCGAAGCTGAGCATCTCGGGGTAATTTATGTAGGAGTCTGAAAGATCTGTGTACGAGTATAGCAAATTTAAGGTTCTGCCAGAACCATTTTTATAATTCACCCAGAGTTGCTGTCCGTATATATTAGTGCAGAAGGTACGAAGGAGATTGTCTTTAGTTTAACTTGTGCAGAACCAGAAGTTCCTTATAGTCATATGCACTTTAGCACAAAGGCTTCGATATTATTTTCTTAGATCTGAGCTATCACTCAAGGAGCTGGTAATAATATGACCCAAATACTTAAATTCTTGTACTTCCTCGATTGCTTCACCTTTCATTTTGAAACTAATATCAGCTGGCTGATTAGAGCTTTTGGGATGGAATTGCATAACCTTAGTTTTTATAATATTAAAAAGAATATCATGTTTCTGCGAATATAATTCGCAGACTTTTAGCAGCCGATCCAGACCTTTAACAGATGGACTTAACACCAGATCATCGGCATAAACTAAGTTATTTATCCTCGTGTTATCTAACACAACATTCAACTATTGCCTCATTAAGTGAAGCAATTAAGCCATCAATATACACATTAAACAGCAGAGGAGAGAGCAAGGAGCCTTGCCTCACCCCGCAGAAGGAACCAAAACATTCGGATAGTTCAGTGCCCCACCTGATGGGCATACCAAAATTTCAATAAATTTAGTATGTACATAGGAACGTTCCTGTCCTAGTTTTTTAAATAAAATACTGTGGTTCAATCTATCATATACCTTACTATACCACTCATCACGTATAAGTGGGAGGGGAGTGAGAAGGGAGTAACAGATGGATGGAATGCTCTTTCTCTTTTGTGAAAAGGGGTGCACAGACAAATTGCGAATCGTCGCACTAACGGAGCGGTCGAGGTGTACGACGAAGCGAAAAGAGCGATGATGCGGAGGTTCATAATAATATAAAACACTGTACAGGGTACTCGCCTTAAGGCTTGACATGTACATTAATTAAGGTGTACATAATTGTGGACGAGATTGTATGTAATGCAAGCTCAGTAAAACATGGTTTGGCTCATCTTTACGACTGAAAGCCTTATAGAGTTACGTTACTCTAAACACATGGTGTCTTCCGGCTGGATTGAATCATTAATTTAATCAGTGAAGGACTAATATATGGGGTCCAGAGGAAGACGGAAGATGGCGACGCACGGGACGCCAAGCCGTTATCGTACTCCAGACGTGCGATGAACACCCAAAATCTCAAGAAGGTAGGGAAATGCGAGTGCAATAGTGCAGAGGTGATGTACGATGTTTCGGAGGCTATATACAGGGTGTTTCACAAACGGTCTGCCATACGTTGGGGGGTGATTTGGAGGTGATATCGAGTAAAAAAGTTAATAAAACATCGGTGCTATTTCCAACCGTTGCGGAGCTACGGACGTTTTAAGGTGCACGGAAAAAAATAAACGAAAGTATTAATCTGATGTATTTATTGTACATTTTATGAGATACACCTTATAAATGTTCAAAATGTCCGCCTCGGTTTTCAATGCACAGCCTTGCTCGTTCCAAACAAGAGTCCACTGCCCATTGAATCATTTCGTGGTGTTCTCGTATGTAAGCAGCGACATCCATAATCCGACGCAAGAGTTCCTCTCTGGTTTGTACTATGGTCTTGTAGACCATCTCTTTCATAAGGCCCCATAAAAAGAAATCTAACGGGGTTAGGTCTGGAAATCTCAGGGGCCACGATATTGGACCAGCACGACCGATAAATACATCACATCGATACTCTCGTTTATTTTTTTCCGTGCACCTTAAAACGTCCATAGATACGCAACGGTTGGAAATAGCACCTATGTTATATTAACTTTTTTTACTCTATATCACCCCCTAAATCACCCACCAAAGTATGGCAGACCGGTTGTGAAACACCCTGTATAGAGGGGATAAATGCGGAGCTATGGACGTTTTAAGGTGCACGGAAAAAAAATAAACAAGAGTATTCGTGAGTTGACTGTACTTGGGATAAAAAGCGAAGGAGTGGTTATCACTCAGGCAAAGCTGGGCACTTGCGTTTTTTTTTGCGGTACTGCGGTACTACCGCACTACCAAACCGGTACCGCATAACGCAGTACCGCAAAGGATCGCTGAAAGTACAGCCTGTACTTTCAGCGATCCTTTGCGGTACTGCGTTATGCGGTACCGGTTTGGTAGTGCGGTAGTACCGCAGTACCGCAAAAAAAACCGCAAGTGCCCAGCTTTGGTTATCAGGCTATTTTTTTAACTAATCATTAAATTTTCATGTTTTTGAAGTTTAAATTATATTTCCTGTAAATATTTTTCGTTGAACATTTTCCACAACACATTCTTTTTTTTTTCCTCTCTCTCGTGTATATATACTGTATATATACTTTATGCGAGTTTGAACGACAGTTCAGGATCGACCTGCGGTCAACTCTCTCTCTCTCTCTCTCCTCTCTCTCTCTATATATATATATATATATATATAGGATAAAAACGAAGACGTAGAGCAAAAAAGTCATTATATTTGGCTGCAGCCGACGTTTCGGGCAACTCTACCCATTTTCAAGGCCTAATAAATAAAAAGCTAAAATTAATGCATGACAAAAATATATGAATGTCACAAACTAAAACTAATTTATAGTACAGAATAAAACAACTTCAAGAATAAAAATTAAAAGCATAAAACAAGCATAAGCCAAAAACAAAAAGTAAAAATTATATACATGACAAATATACACACGATAAAAATAAAACTTAAAAACTAAAAACATTGAAACATAAATTAGTTAAAAACTTTACTAATAAAAAGTTAAATGAAAAAACGCAAAAGTGCAACAAACATACCATGCTCACTTGACAGCCACAAACAACTGAGGCGAAAAGGAGACAGGGTCAAGGGAAAAAAAAAAAAAAAAAAAAAATTAGTTTGTAGGTGTTCTAATTAATATAAAGGGGGTAACAGCTAGAATCAATATTTAAACTGGAGTTCAGAAATTTAATGCACAGAGATTCGTAAATACGGAGAGAGGACGGGCATTTTAATGATTTAAGAATTTTAAAGTTATTAACGGAAATATCAACCTTACACTTAACAGAATGATTTCTAATGGCAGACTGTTCCTTTTAGATAAAACTTTCCCTGTCCTATGGTTAATACCATATGGGAGCAAAATCTTGCCTGCAAAGAACGAACTGTGCTGCCAACGTAGTTCCCCTGGGAACACCCAGGGCAGGTAAACAAATGTTCTGTTCTGTCGTTTATTTGTTTACCTGCCCTGGGTGTTCCCAGGGGAACTACGTTGGCAGCACAGTTCGTTCTTTGCAGGCAAGATTTTGCTCCCATATGGGTATTAGCCATAGGACAGGGAAAGTTTTATCTAAAAAGGAACAGTCTGCCATTAGAAATCATTCTGTTAAGTGTAAGGTTGATATTTCCGTTAATAACTTTAAAATTCTTAAATCATTAAAATGCCCGTCCTCTCTCCGTATTTACGAATCTCTGTGCATTAAATTTCTGAACTCCAGTTTAAATATTGATTCTAGCTGTTAACCCCTTTATATTAATTAGAACACCTACAAACTAATTTTTTTTTTTTTTTTTTTTTTTTTTCCCCCTTGACCCTGTCTCTTTTCGCTTCAGTTGTTTGTGGCTGTCAAGTGAGCATGGTATGTTTGTTGCACTTTTGCGTTTTTTCATTTAACTTTTTATTAGTAAAGTTTTTAACTAATTTATGTTTCAATGTTTTTAGTTTTTAAGTTTTATTTTTATCGTGTGTATATTTGTCATGTATATAATTTTTACTTTTTGTTTTTGGCTTATGCTTGTTTTATGCTTTTTAATTTTTATTCTTGAAGTGGTTTTATTCTGTACTATAAATTAGTTTTAGTTTTTGACACTACGTCTTCGTTTTTATCCTAAATGTAAAACTACGTCTCCTTAGGAGGGATCCTATTTCATATGTGTATATATATATATATATATATATATATATATATATGAATAAAACCACGAAGGAAAGGAAACACAAAATGGTGCTCAAGCGCTTTCGTCTAATGACATCCTCAGGAACACTGAAGTACATAAAAAGGTTAAGCCTATATATAGGTTACAGAAAGAAAAAAAGAAAAAATAAATAACATACATACACACACACATATACATATATATATATACACACACATACATATCGATATATACAAATACATACATACATACATACATACATATATACAATAAACAGAGAAGTAAAAATAAAAAATAAAAAATTAAAACCTTAAAGGATTACCAGTGAGGCGTACAGATTTGTAAGGAAAAATATCGATTTTTAGCACAAGATCAAATGGATTATAAAAATACAAATTTATACTGGAACTCTGCCCGGGTTTTAACATACTGCTGCCTATGGTCAGGTTTCGATATATATAAAAAAAAAATAAAATGCAAATTAAAAGTTAATAAAGTTGAAGACAAGTTTACCAAAGATTTAATGTTTTACCCTTCTTATCTAAATCTGTTTTAAAGGAATTCAAAATAACAGGATCGAGTTGAAAAAGACCTTTGCTTATGTTGAAATTATTTGAAAGTTGGATAATGGCAGACTCAAGAATATTTCTATTAACAATGTTGCTTGAATGGAATAAAACTGAAGCATTATTCCAATCAATACAGTGGGCTAACTCTGACAAATGGACAAAAAGGGCACTGGACAACTGTCCTGTTCTAACGGAATATTGATGCTGTTTTATACGTGTGTGCAAATCCTTTCCCGTCTGACCTATGTAAAAGGAATCACATTGTTTACAACCAATTTTATAGATAATGCCTGAATTATTGGTAGGGCTATTTTTACTATGATATTTTTCACAATATTGTTATATGAAAATACTACATTAATATCCAAAAGTTTAAGTACATTAGCAATGCCTAAAAAGCCCGGGAAAAATGGAAGTACTAAAATATTTTTTGACAAAGTACGAGTGTTAATATTGACACGATAGAAAGTTCGTTTTGCCTTGTTGAGACAAGATTCCATAAACGCAGATGGATAACACAAATCACTTCCAATACCGTTGATTTTTTCCAATTCGGCATCGATGTATTCCGGACTGGCGATCCTAAGGGCGCGGAGAAACATTGATGAAAATATGGCCTTCTTAGTGGGGGTATCATGTCCCGAGTAAAAGTGTACGTAGGACAAATTGTTTGTCGTTTTCCGATAGATACTAAACTTAAAACCTGGGCTTTCCCTATGTACACGCACATCCAAAAATGGGATTGAATTGTCTTGCTCAACTTCTAAAGTAAACTTAATGGAGGGGACTTGATCATTTAACTGAAGGAGGAAGCTATCCAGGTCACGATTCATGGGCCAGATACACAAAATATCGTCGACGTACCGCAACCAAGGGATGCCAACCCCCAGGATTCTCGGAATATAGGTAATTTCGAAAAACTCCATATAAATATTGGAGAGGAGGGGCGATAAGGGGTTGCCCATAGCCATCCCAAAAACTTGTTGATAATACTCGTTATTGAAAGTGAATTTACAGTCTTTGATGCAAAGCTTAATGAGTTCCAAAACAATGTGTGAAGGTAGTGGCAGGTCATACTTATGTAATTCTTGGGAGAGAAAGTCAAGCATATCGTCAATCGGCACTTTTGTAAACAATGAACAAACATCAAAACTGATCAATTTATCGTTAGTTTCAGTACGTGCATTATTCAATTTTTCCGTAAGATCCATGGAATTTTTTACATGGCCCACTTTTCAATTTTTTTTTAAAAGTATAGGTTATCGTAGTTTTTCCCATTATTGGCACTATACTAGCACATTGGTACCATTTTTACAAAAATTGATCAATATTTAGGGGTCTCGCATCGACCTTGAAATTACGAGTTTTTTTTTTTAAATGCTTACTTTTTAACTTTTTACTGAATCAAGATAAATCATTAAGTAGGGATGTTTTCTGAATCCTCTTGATGAGAAGTCGTTTGGTGTGCCTTCCAATGTCATACGACTAACGCTTTAAAAGTTGTGCCTGTATACAGGTAATACCAATGTGCTAGTATAGTGCCAAATAATGGGAAAAACCACGATCACCTATACTTTTCAAAAAAATCAGCAAATAGCAGACAAATAAGGAAGAAAGAAACAATAACTTAAACAATCACTTTTGCATTGTATTGACCACTATCACACGTCACTGGCTGCAACGTTGTCCCTCTGTGCTGTCATCGTGGCGAGTGATGACTTCTTGAAGTCGCCGAGCTCTTTCCGGTTCTTTTCCACCACTTGCAGAAGATCCTGCAGCTGTGCCTCGTCCTTTGTGACCGTGTTCGCATAGTCTTGTATCAGTTGGACTCCTCTTTCAGCGACGTCATTGGTGACCTGGAGATTAGAGATCACATCCTTCAGACGACAAAAGTCCTCGTTCTCGTTCCACTTATCAGTTGGCAGGGTGAGCCACGAAGACTCATACATCTTCAGACCTGCAAATAAGAACCAGAGGACTCGTCGATCAGGTCGGGGAGTAGCGTCATCTCGTCGACTGAGACGTTCTCGTCAGGCACGTGCCGTGAGTAAATACTCAGGGTAGGCAGACTCAATGCGCGAGCGAAGCGAGCGGCTCCAAGCTAGGGGGTCTGGGGTGGGCGCGAGCTCCCCCAGCGGGTTCCGGGGCGGAGCCCCAGCCACCAACCAATTTTAAGCATAATTAACCCCTTCCGCACCATTTGTGCTAATTTTTGGTCAACAACAAATATTTACTTACCGCTTTATTTGTAGATGAATTCGTCTTCTCTTTGTTAGTAACAAAAATATCTGTAATTTTTTCAAAGAAATTGTAAGTGGGATTTTGCTCCATTTTAGTAAATCTTTCCTTTTCAATTGAAATTAGGGCAAGTGATGAAAGCCTTTCCTGTTTCATTCTATTCCTGGTGTAGCTTTTAATTCTTTTCAAAGCTGAAAATGACCTCTCAACAGAAACTGTTGTAGCTGGAATTGTTAAAATCAATTGCAACAGCTTCACCACTTCAGGAAACGTTAGTTCAAGTCCATTTTGAAATATGAAAGCAAGCAAATCTTTAATTGATTTATCCCTGAACACTTGTGCACTATAAATTCCAGCTAGATCAGTTTTCAATCTTATGACATCGAAGAAGTTACCATAATTCTTCTCTAAACTTTCTAGTGCATCCTTATCAATTTCTGTAGCTAGTTTTAGAAACTTTTTACTATCAACTAATGAAATAAATTGTAAATTTTTGAAGTCACTGTATCTTGCTTCCATATGCTGCAGTATATCATTCAATATTAGACAGAATATTCTTTCTCTTTCTTTTTTAATTGGACCTTTTGTACGACATTTTGATTCAGTCAAGTTATTTTCTTTGAAACATTCTTCAAACTTCTCATAGATATCATCAAAATTTTTGCGCAGACCCTCGAGGGAATTCATTGTTTCATTGATTCTTTCAATGCAATATGGAATATCTATAATTTTAGTTTGTAAGATATTGAAGAGTGTGTCAGTTCTAATGAAAATCTTATCATATACCATGAGAAGAAAGTATGTTGAATCTTTCGTTAGCCAATTATAAAATCCATTACTCCTCACTAAAGTATCTGAGTCCCACAATAAAGGATTGCTGTTAATGTTGTTGAAAAGTTTACAAAGGTCACTATGATAGTGTAAAATAGTTTGCACTAGCTTTGAGTTAGAACTCCATCTCGTTGGTGCAGCCTTTGGAATGCGTTTATGTACTATTTCATCAAGAAATTGCGTTCGTTTTGTAGAGTGATTGAAAAATGCAGCAAGACCATCAATGGTCTTGAAGAAGATTGTACATTCAGGTATAAATTTCGCTGACTGAGATAGAACAAGATTCAACTTGTGAGCGTAGCAATGGGTAAATAACGCTGATGATGCCTTTTCTCTTACTTTAGCTTGAACGCCATTTAAATGCGATGCCATTATCGATGCTCCATCATATGTCTGTGCTACAAGCTTCTCAGCACAGTTGTATTTATCTAAATTTTTAAATATGCATTCTGTTACACCAGTAGCTCTTCTGTCTTTAAGTTCGTCAAATCCTATGAAAGCCTCTTTAATTTCAGAATCCAATACATATCTTAAAACTGTGGAACATTGAGCTGTATTTGAAATATCAGTCGATTCATCCACTTCTATAGCAATGAATGGGGATCTTGCGATATCTTCTTTAATATTATTTTCTACAGCTATGCCTACTGCTTCAATCAAGTCATTTTGTATCTTGTTAGAAACGCCAGAAAACACGGATGAAGTCTGTAAATGTTGTGCTAATTTTTGGTCAAATTTTGCAGTGTAGTTCAGTAACTCAATATACAGGGTGGGCCGTAAGTTTCCATACATAGGAAAAATAATTTTTTTTTTATGGACAACCATTTTTATTTATATAATATGCTCTACATGGTTGCCATTGTTTTGAAAACACATTTCAATACGTGTTCCCCACTGTTGATGAACACGCATTAGCACAGTTGACGTTATGCTTGTAATGGCGTTGGTGATACGTTCCTTTAGATGATTTATGTCTCGTATCTTTTCCTGATACACCATGGCCTTCAAGTGCCCCCAAAGATAGAAATCAAGGGGGGTGAGATCTGGGGATCTGGGAGGCCACTCCACAGGACCACGCCGACCAATCCAAGCATCCGGAAACTGCTGATCCAAATACCGACGCACGTGAAGACCATAATTTAAATTTTCCTATGTATGGAAACTTACGGCCCACCCTGTAGTTTCCACGATTTAAAGAGGATTTATCTTCATTATCACCGCGGAAAGCAAGTTCTTGTTTAATCAAAAAGCAAGTAGCAGAAATTAATGTTTTCAGTATGTCTGTTTTGCTTTACCTTTTTATTGTGAATTTCAATGCTAAGTTTTTTTTGCTTATCTATGCTCAAGTCGATTCGTGTAGATCCAAATGTTTTCAACGATATTTGACTTTCATAATGCGCAGCAGACCTCTCGTGCTTACTTAAAGCATTAGTCAAATTATTTAAATCACAATATCCTGTTCTTATCCACACACTTTCACTAGATACGGAAAATAACAAGCATGGAAAACAAAAGAGTCTACCTGTTGTAACACAACCACACAACCACTCTTTCTTGCTGTACCACGTCGTTTGAAACGTTCTGATCATTTTTGTTCCTTTACGCTGTAGCAACTGTTTCAGTTCCGGTGTCGGCCTACCATTTTTAATCACATTCAACCTTTCTTCATAAGACAGTTTAGAAACATTCTTAAGATACTCACTGTCCATATTTGAAAAGGGTTAAATTTTGAAATAAAATGTCTAAAATTTAGTTCAATCACCAGAGGCAAACGACAACACAGACGCGCGCACAGCCACACACCCGACCATGTGCCCGAACGGCAAAACACTGAGTGAAAAGCAGAACTAAATCTGCTTATATAGCGCAGTATTTGTCACAGCTTGGAGCTCCACTCACGGCACGTGGGAAAATTTCATTGTCAAGCGTTAATATATATAGAGGTTGAAAGGCACGGGGAAATTGTGCTTCTAACACAATATTATCCATTTACAAATTTATACATTGAATTTCATACATTAAATTAACATTTATATAATGAAGTGAAAATCATTTACTTTTTATATTTAATATTTTTAGTTTTATTCAGGGTAGGCACTGCCTACCTTGCCTACCCAGAGGGCACGTCCCTGGCTTCTCGTATGTGAAGTCTTTGGGTACAGGGAGGTGGGACAGCTTCTCTGCCATCTGTTGCTTCACAGTGCCATCCACCTTGGTGCTGCATAGAGCGAAGATGACGGTCTGATGCCTCAGATACCAGAAGTGCCGCCTCAGCATGTTTTCCAGCCGGACAACTGCACCCTGCACCCTCCCCGTGTTGGTGGAAGTGGTGTCGAAGCAGAGTCCGATGACGCTCTCTTCACATCCCCAATCTTCGAGAGCATGTATGGTTGCCCGCGCCTGCGACAGTCCGGTGCCGTCAGCAACAGCTGGGACTGACAGCACTTTCCTTCTGTGCAATGAGAAGCCCCGGAGATGAGAATTGCTTGGCGGTGCTCCGCCGTTCCAAGGAAGTTCTGAAACACATGCCATATATTTCAATTTCATGGTTGTAAAGTAACCTATTTTTGTTCACATTCAGTTCTCTTTTTAATTGACATTATGCTTCATGAATCTCATTACTAAATTGATAGCTATGAAAACTTAATCAACTGACCTTGACCATTTTGCCATCCCAGTGGACAACAGTGTGCCTCGGTGGCGTGAAGGAGTCCTTCACAGCCGTCGCCACTTCACGGCGATGTGACACTCTTCCCCGGCGAGCCGTTTCTTTCGAGATGCTGAACTGATTGAGGTCTGCTGGTGGATCCGCCGAACGTGTGATAGCAGCCACAATGCTTACTACCTATGTAGAGAATGGAAAGTGGAAAGGAAACTGTCAAGAATACATGTGGGTTACGGGACACTTTAAAACTGACGCTATCGATGAATACTATACACAATACGCACCTGATTATTGGACATGCGGAAACGATCAGCCACTTCCATGACAGCAGGTGCATTAAGGATGCGGCGAGGAAGATTGACAGACACACTTGGCTCTTTCGGCAGGGGGAACGCTAGTTCTGTCTCCGACTCTCCTGACATGCCAGTATCATCATTCTCCATGGCCTCATCTCCGGTTTCGTATGCACACTTTGAGGTTTGCGGCTCCTGGCGAGGACGTTTTCTTCCTTCCTGTAGCTTTCTTTTTACAGCGAAAACTTTATCGTTCCCACTCATCGTTGCCACCCGAGGACCACGTTGATCGAGGTAGAAGTCAATGTCTTCTTTCTTGTCCTTGTCGGACAGCAGTCGATTCTTCTTTATATCTTCGACAGCGTCAGATGCTCCGATATCCCACAGCTTGTCCACACTGTCCGAAAACTTCTGCCGTTTTCCTCCGGCGTCAGTTTCTCGTTTTCTGCTCTTTTGGAGTAAGTGCCACTCTTTCCACAATGCCTCTAGCTTCCGTTCGCAGTTGAGCTTTGTGATTGTTTTAATGCGGGCCATGTTCCAAAACTTTAAGACGTTGTTTACCGTTTCTTTGAATGCGTCTTTCCTGTTAGCAGTGTACTGGATAACACTGAAGAAGTATTGCAAAACCTGCCGTGTTGTTGGCAATTTGCTACCACTGATGGAGGACGACGGTTGGCCAACTAAAAAAATTTCCGAGGCCGATCTTAGAGAAGGTAGCGATGTTATTTCGCCTTTTCTTTTGATGACTCTCTATTTGTAGCTTCAAGAGTTCTTCCAGTTATGGTTGCCATCGATTTGTCCATGACAAAGGATGAGGAACTCAGACAGAATTTCAAAATGTTATGATCTGCAAAAAAAGAAATAGGTTAGGTACCTGGCACAGGCATAGTGCATTCTCTAATTACCTATATACATTATACATTCCGCCCGGGTATGGTGACTCATTTTTTTGAAAAGTATAGGTGATCGTGGTTTTTCCCATTATTTGGCACTATACTAGCACATTGGTATTACCTGTATACAGGCACAACCTTTAAACCGTTAGTCGTATGACGTTGGCAGGCACACCAACCGACTTCTCTCATTAAGAGGATTCAGAAAACATCCCTACTTAATGATTTATCTTGATTCAGTAAAAAGTTAAAAAGTACGCATTTAAAAAAAAAAACTAGTAATTTCAAGGTCGATGCGAGACCCCTAAATATTGATCAATTTTTGTAAAAATGGTACCAATGTGCTAGTATAGTGCCAACTAATGGGAAAAACCACGATCACCTATACTTTTCAAAAAAAATTGAAAAGTGGGCCACCCTAATTGAACACGCACAATTTTGCATAATGCAAAAGATATCCCCATCAGAATTCGATCCCAGTCCCCTCTTGAGTCAACAGCCTCGTCTCCTAGTCAAAAGGTAGTGGGTTCGAATCTTGGTGGGAGCATTATACAAAACTGCGTGTTCATACATGATATTTCATCTATGGGTCCCCAGCTATGTTACACTAGAGAGGGGTTACTACAGAAACCACCTCTGGATTCGAAAACATTACATGTTCCCTCGGGTGTTTAAATATACGGCAGATTTTACTAACTTTTACCTTGTCATAGCGTGATGGCCTGCGTCCTTGCCTTCTACTCAAGAGGTGCTGGATTCGAATCCTGGTTAGGATTCATATCTATATATATATATCAGGGCTGGCAGGTTGGACCCGGACCCAGACCCGGGTTTAACCCGAAAGTGAGTTAAGACCCGGACCCTGACCCGATAGTGAATTAGAAAAAAGACCCTGACCCGGACCCGGACCTGAAAGTGAATTTTAAAATTGACCCAGACCCGAGCCGAAAGTGAAGAACCCGCACAGCCAGGTTTTTAGTTTACAAAATTTATGTGTGCGCCTTTAGATTTGGCAACAATGTATTGAATTATCACTCTACCGTCCAAATGACTCACTGGAAGTGGAGAGTTAACGGTGACGGAAGAATAGCCTAATACTAATATATTTTATTTTTGTTTGTGAGTTGTGTACTGTGTACATTGGTTGGTCTCCAGTGCTTCGTTTGCTATTTATTTGAATTTGCAATACCTTTACAAGGTCTTTTTGTGGTGGGGAGTGGTAGCGAAAAAACTAGCCTTATTAAAACATCTACATGCCAAATTGAAAAGTGTGGAAAAGTGTATAGTGGCAATCATGTGACAAACCTAAAGCGATACCTAAAATCGTGTCACCCAGACATATATCGTAAAGTTGAGGATCATGATAAAAGCCTACCTAGCACTAGCAGTACTTCGAAAACTCGAATACAAACCAAGGGAATGATATAGGGTGACCAGACGTCCTGCATTTCGCAGGACTGTCCCGCATTTAGAGTTTCTGTCCCGCAAAAAACATTGACCAATACGGGACAATGCAATGTCCCACATTCTTGTATTTATGCAATTCTCGTACAAATGAAATGTAATTTGTATTCATTATCGTAGATCTGGCATCCGCGCATCCCCTCATAAACGTTTTAAAACGTTTTGAAACCTCCAGTACGACAGACCTCGACGGCCGACGCTCGTCAGTTAAAATTTTGAATTATAATGGTGTTGACAGTAGGTGGGTAGAAATATTTACACATTTCAAGAGTCAGAAAATTCCCTTTGAAAACATTTCCAAGGTAATAGAATTCTGTTTGAGTTTACTTGGATCAAATGCTCTAACAGAGAGGGTATTTTCCATAATGAATAACTTTTGGACAGAAGAAAAAAGTCGGTTAAACATAAATACTCTAAAAGCAGCGTTATTAACGATATATAATTACGAGATGAGTTGCCTTGAATTTTGTGAAATCTGAACAAAGAAATACCTCTCCTTAAGAAAATACATTCCAGTGCCAAGTACAATTAAATAAAATGTTTTTCAATAAATTAGGTAAGTAAACTAAATAAAATTACTTTTTGGTAGTACAATTATTTGTCTGTTATATATCTTTGAAAGATAAAGTAAAATGCCTATAGAGTGCTGCAAAATGCTTCTAAAAGGTATTGGGTGACCTGTGAAGTGTTATCGAGATATCATACGAGTATATTAGTGTACCAATGGATCCGTCCCGCATTTGGATCGCAAAAATCTGGTCACCCTAGGAATGAATGTAGGCCAAACTAGTGTTAAAAACTTTTTTAAACAAATTAAAGTTGGAGTTCACCCGCAACTTCATAAGAAAACTAGAAAATAGCCTTATTTTGTGGGTGACAATAGACGAGCGGCCTTTTAGCATTGTAGAAGATATTGGATTTAAAATTTTGGTTAAACCATTTCTATCTGCAATGAATATAAACATGAACAGAAAAAATCTTGCTACTTTGACTCTCGATAGAGCAATAGCTGAAAAAAATAAGTTAAAAATACTTCTTAAAAAAAAATATTTCATTCAGTAGATTGTTGCAGCCGCTTTAGATAGAGGATTTTTAGGTATTCAAGCCCAATATGACTGAAAACAAAATTGAAGTGAAAACATTGGCTGTCAAGGAACTTCACTGCTCGCATACAGGTAAAAATGATTTACATTTCACACAAAAAAATATTTTACACTTCGCACAAATATATATATATATATAATATATATATATATATATATATATATATATATATATATATATATATATATATATATCGTACAATATTACAGTATATGTAAAAGAATGTTACTTTAAATCTAAATCAGTAATAAATAATAATTTCATAGATGTTTTGAAACCAACCATTCAGTCTGTGTTAACCGAGTACGACTTGGGATCTGCATAAGTTGTATCCATTGCAACAGACAACGGGTCCGACATGATCAAGTGCTGTCGCCTTTCCATTTGAGTTCACTCAAAAAAAAATATAGAATTTGTTTTCACAAAATTAATTAAAATTTAGAATAAGGGGGCTGAAGAGAGCAATCATACATCGTACTTTGCCCCTTAGCAATGCATGTATTAGTTACTATTAAATATTAATACAATTAATACACCTACTTTCAAACATTTCCAAAATCGGATTAATTAATATATATGGTTAGGTTACTACCGTATAGCCATATATTGTTTTACTATGTTTCAGAAAACATGTTAATGTAGCCACGGTAGCAGTCTTATTACCTATTCTATACCAGATTATAATTATTACATTTTTTATAATGGACCCGACCCAGACCCGGGTCATATACTGAAAGACCCGACAGGACCTGAAAGTGAACTTTCGGGTCCGACCCGGACCCGGACCAGGACCCGAGTAAATTAGAAAAATGACCCGGACCCAAAAGTAAATTAGAAAAATGACCCAGACCCGGACTCGACCGGGTCGGTCTCGGTCTCGGTCTCGAGACCGATCTCGAGACCCAATTTGCAGATCTCGATCTCGATCTCGGTCTCCGCTATTTAGATCTCGGTCTCGATCTCGGTCTCGACAGACGCGGTCTCGGTTTTTCTCCCCGAGACCTTTCGAGACCTCGCGAGACCGTATTGAAAAATACATGTTACTGGCATACTCATGATGGTGGCTTGGTTGAACAGACACAATTCAGAATGTTTATGAAAGTTTGTAAAAGTAAGGGACTCTAGGTATTCACTAATCAGTCACCCTGTTTTGAGTTGCCACGTTTGTCTTGCGGAGGGGTGTGGGTCTGAATTTTTTTAGGTTAGCGCTACAAAAAAATACGGCACTGTCGAAGTTAAGTGGAGCTACAGACAGACGTTTTCGTACCAAGAAGTCCATAGCTTAGAGCCACGCTTCTCGAACTAGGGGTCGCGACCCCTCAGGGGGCTTTTATGACATTGAGTGAAGGGTCGCGAAAAAATTTGTCTGATCCAAAGGGGTCACAAGTGAAAAAAAGTTTGAGAAGCCCTGGGTTAGAGGATAAATGGCAGGACTCATGGATAGCTTGGATGATCGGGTTGGTTGATTTTTTAATTCTTTGCATTAGACTGTGTTGAGCACGTCTTGTTACCTCCGGGAAGCTCGGGACATTGCGGGTAGCAAACATTTGCGAAGCTGAGCATCTCGGGGGTAATTTATGTAAGAGTCTAAAAGACCTGTTGTACAGCAAATTTAGGGTTCTGCCAGAACCTTTTTATAATTCACCTAGAGTTGCTGACCGTATATATTACTGCAGAAAGTACGAAAGAGTGTCTTTAGCTTCACTTGTACAGAAACGAAAGTTCCTTATGGTCATATTCGCTTTAGCACACAGGCTTCGAGATTGTTTTCTTATATCCGAGTCATCACTCAAGGAGCTGGTAATAGTTTGACCCAAATACTTAAACTCTTGTACTTCCTCAATTACTTCACCATTCATTTTAAACCTTATATCAGCTGGCTGATTACAGCTTTTAGGATGAAATTGCATAACCTTAGTTTTTGTAACATTAAAAAGAATATCATGTTTCTGCGAATACACTTCGCAGACATTTAGTAGCCGATCCAGACCTTTAACAGAGGGACTTATTAACACCATATCATCGGCATAAACTAAGTTATTTATCTTTGTGTTATCTATACAACATCCTACTGTTGCCTCATTAAGTGAAGCAATTAATCCGTCAATATACATATATATATATATATTATATATATATATATATATATATATATATATATATATATATATATATATATATATATATATAATAAGTAGTATGGGCGAAAAATGGGAGAGTGCAAGAATGTTGCAGAGATAATGATCAATGTTGCACAGGAGTGTATGTTGCAAGGGGTATGCAATGAAGGGGGGGAATGCTGCAGGTGCAACAAGGGGTCATGAAACTTGGAGGCGGCGTTATCCCCCAAGAGAAAGAGAGGAGAAGGAGAGAAAGGAAGAGAGGTGTTCACCTGGCTCCTGCCAATTGCATAATAACACTTCAGCCGACCCGCCGTCCTCTTATAGGCCCCTAATCAGCCAGTTGGCTTAGAAGGAGCCAAGGGGGAGAGGGGAGGTTGAGGGGAAGGGGTCTTCGGGGGGAGAAGGAAGGATGACCTCCCCCCAAAGGGGTTGCCTTAACCTAAGAGAGGAAGAGAAAGGAGAGACGGAGGAGGGCTTTGGGGGAGAAGGTGGGATGTCCTTACCCCCCCAAAGAGAAACCTAACCTAAGTCTTAACCTAAGAAGGAAGGCAGGAGATCTTTATTCGACCGAAGTTCACATCCATCTGACCGCTTTGAAGCGAGGCGGATCTTATATAGAGGAAGGTTGAGTTGCCAGATATCACTTTTTATTTTAATTGTTCAGGTATACCTTATTAGGTTGAGTTGCTAAACACCGCCATTTATTTTAATTCGTTGCCAAAGCAAACGAACTTTCTCTTGAAAATAAATAGAATGTCTCTACTGCACAAAATAAAAATAATATAAGAAACACGAAACGTATAACCACCAAAATAATAGTTCAGGCGAAATACACAAGCACACGCACACACACACACACACACACACACACACACACATGCACAATTATATTAAATAATAAACAGCAAAAGAAATAAACACATTAACTGTCTATTTTCTTTTGGCAAACCTTTCTTGTGTTCCAAAAACAGAAAAAATATCATTACAAACCTTTCACTTTCTTCTTATAGTTTATATATATATATATATATATATATATATATATATATATATAGAAAGAATCAATTTCAAATTTTTAATTTTCACACTAAAGGGTCTATTTACTTTTGTCACTCCTCTATATATAAACCTTTTCATTTCATTTCCATGTCATTTCACTTCATTTCACTAATCTCATATCATTTCACTCATCTCATTTACTTTCAGCTTCTCTGAATAAAAATTCCGAGCAGATGCGCCTCGAGGGCAAAGATTGACCACAAACTAGACACTTCGGAATGTGGGTTAAACCACAAACCTTTCTCTCGAGATTTTCCACCACTCGCTTCAAATGTTAATAATATTACGCTTATTTCTACTCAAGTTAAAAACATGAAATTATAGCGTTGTTTATTTCTCTTTACTTGTAATTTGTATGATAGCATGCTCATAGTTAACGTCTGTTATTGAAATGAATGAATAAAAAAAATGGAAACATATATTATTATTATTACTATTATTATACATTTTCAAAATGTTAAATAAATAAATACATACACTTCAACTTCTACACACAAAAATAAAATAAGAAATACAAAACGTATAGCCATCAATAGAGCAGCACAGTCGAAATATATATATATATATATATATATATATATATATATATATATATATATATATATATATACACATAATTATGTTAAATATAAAAATACACTCACTTTGTTTTCAAAACACTAAACTAACACTTAATCAAGTTTACATTCACATCTTTATTGCATTGCACTACGCGGTTCATTCACACCATACGTACACTTATCTGGTGTACACAGTTAGTGGGAAATAAAACGCACCACAAAAGTGTAATGAAAAAAGAATAACTCCAGAGTTCATTCACACCGTGCGTACACTTAGCTCGTGTACACAGTGTACACCTTCCACATTGTGTACGGTAACTAACGCAGTAACTCTTTCAAAATTTGTTGTGAAAGATGCAAAAGTGTAATGAAAAAAGAATAGCTTCAGAGTTCATTCATACAGTGCTTACACTTAGCTCGTGTACACAGTGTACACCTTCCACATTGTGTACGGTAACTAATGCAGTAACTCTTTCAAAATTTGTTGTGAAAGATGCAAAAGAGTAATGAAAAAAGAACAGCTTCAGAGTTCATTCGCGCCATGCGTACACCTATCTCGTGTACACATTATATATATGTCAAAGTCGAAATATTTATTTGCGAAATCAATGACAAAGATCAACTTTTCACTCCACCTTAGGCTTACAGTTTAACGTGGAATCGCTGTAGCGGCTGAAATGTCATCGCCTGGACTCTCAACCGCAGGCTAATCCACCAGAAGGATACCTAGGGTACCCATTTATCAGCCAACCAAGCAGAAATTCAATAACTAAACACGATTTTTCCACACTCCTACCCGAGAAGTCAAGCCGAATACAATAATCGAATAATTTGATATTTATGTCATAGGATATTACTGTGCTGTTAATGTCAGAGTAATAAAGAGTAGCGGCGCTAATTTTGTTTCCTGCGGTACTGAGCTGATTTTTTTTAGGGTATTCCTGTTAACAGGAAAGTACCTCATTTTCTTTCATGAAAGAAAACGAATTTATAGAGATATACTAAAATATAAATTTAAATAATTTTGAATAATTGCCTTTAATGAGAAGTGGATTACTTCTTATGAAATTCATCCCAAGGACCACTTAAGCTCGACTCCTTTAAATGAATAGGCTTTAAATGAATAGCGGAACATTTTTCTATTTTTGGAGTTATAAACTAAAATGACTATATTTTCAGGAGCCAAAAGCGGGACACCTCTCTACCTCATATATATATATATATTATATATATATATATGGAGCATAATATTACTTCACTGCTTGTATTTTTCAAGTTTGTTTACAAGACTCCTGACTGAGAGTGCAATCAAAGAAAGATGATGAAGATCATCTTTCTTTGATTGCAAATTATCCTTCAGATCAGAAATTGCACTCATCACTTCCACAACTGATATGTGTTCATCCTCAATCTTTAAAACCACTTGGTGAAAGGTGGCTGCTTGACAGTGCACAAAGTTGAGCCAGATCTCTGATTGTGGGTTTTCAAAATTTTTTTTCAGTATCACTGGACACTTGCTTTGGCTCAGAAAGTATGATCTTAGACCAGGAAACAACTTGAGTATTCTTTCAACTGCAGGCATTAATGCCAACCACCTTGTTTTACTATATCCCAGTAACTGTTTATATTCAATGTCCACAAAATCACAAACTCTTTCAGCTCTTCTACTCGAACAGTATAGATGTAGAAATATGAATATATTTTTACAACCACTGTTTCCATATCAATTGGCAGACAGTCACTGGCAGACTAAACAGCATTATGTACAATATGTGCAAAACAACCAATCCCAACTAGTTCTCTACCAATGTAGTCATTTAGCTTCCTGAAAATGTTATTCATTCCTTTCCTTGCAGCACCACCAAAATTACAGTTAGTGTTATCACCACAGAAAGCAACTAATTTTCTGCCCGGGTCATGCTCTTCAATAATACCAGTTAAAAATTTCACCACAATATCTGAGGTTTCTCCAGGCTGAAATTTAAAGTCAATAAGCTTCACTTGAGCACCTTCATATGGCTGAAAGAAGCGAATTAAAACAGGAAACAGCTTGATGTTTCCATGGTTGCTTGCATCAGTTAGCAATGTTGTGCAATGAGCATCCTTTAATTGTTTTTTAATTCTGTTTTAGCATATGGTGCAAATACATTTGAAACAATCGCTTCGCACTTTGTTCTGGCACATGAAAATTTTGGTTCAAAGCATGTTTTCAAAATTTTTGTTGCACAGTCAATAGATCTGAAGCTTTGATTTTCCCTGACTGTATGGTAAGCCGCAGCAGCTACTTCTAAATCCTTATTACTAGGCGTCACACTTTTAAAATAATCACTCACTATCTTACTAGATGAAGCACCGATATCAACCGATTTGTCTTTCTGAGCCGAGATGCTTAGTCCAATGCTGAAGTCACTTCTACATTTCTCACACCGTACATCACTTTCCGTTGTTGTTTTTGTAATAAATAGATATTTAGACTGCAGATGTGCATTAAATGTACACTTCCTTTTAGTTTTAGACATTTTGTGTTGTCAAACTAGGCCTACGACCTTACGTACGATACAATTAATAACTTTCCTAATCCTTCAAATGAAACAGTTTAACCTAGCTGCAAAAGAAAAAAAAGGATGCAGGGATAAAAATTAATGAAGGTTATTAATTAAGCAAACATAAAAACAAAAGCGTTACACTACAACACAACTTTACACAGAGGCCACTAATGAAACACTGAAACGCTAGTCGGGAATCACGACACTGCCGCACGGGGACATGTATCGTACCAGTTCAGTTTGCAAGTTAGTATCTAGATTTGGAATTCGGAATGTGGCATAATTCTATTAATTCATAAAGGGCATCTAATGTCTAATGTAACAGTAATTTTAATAAAGCGGGACATTTATGAAAATTTGCTCCAAATGCGGGACATTTCGGGACATTTTGAAAAGAGGGACACATGTCATAAATCGGGACTGTACCACCCAAAATCGGGGACTCTGGTCACTTTACTTATGAGTGGGGGAAAAGAGCCGAGACAAATTGTGAACAAACTATCATGGCTTATCAAAATTATAAAAATACTCATTAATCGCCTCTCGTTTAAACTTTAAGACCTGAGACATCTCTTGGAACTGAATAAACTATTAAAAATATTCAAGCACGAAGCTTGTACACAGGAGTAGCTTTGTCTACAAGATCTGTAGCACGCGGAACACACAGCCTTCAGAAGATGTGAACAGTTACTCTGTGATCAGTTCAAGTAAAGGATAGAGTGATTCTTGCATATTATTTGAAGGTGTCCGAATTTTCCTTGGCGCCACTGCAAACTAACAACCACACGGCATCTGCGAAATCTGGTTTAACGTTATAAATTGCAATGTATTAATGAAACCACCTCAGAAGGCTCGCCTACGTCGCTACAAGAACATAATACGTGCACTCGCTCGTTGTTTTATTCATATATACAGATTATATATATATATATATATATATATACTATATATATATATATACAGCATATAGGAACAATTTCACTTCTAAATACATGAAATAAATATATGATACAACCCGTGAGGAAAATAAAAATAAATACAAGATTTCTCATTTATTCAACAATACATCTCGTCAGGGAATGGAGGAAAATGCAAGAGCTAGAAAATACTTATCTCTGTACAGCGTAAACAAAACAGCTAGGGAGGGATAGCGTGGATTAATGAGTATTAATTAAATGCAATAGATATTCATTTTACTTGTTTCTCGCGTGGCCATTACCCATAGATCAGTGGGTAACATCTACAAGAAATATGAACGAGGAATATGTATATAATCAAAAAAATTATAACCGTCAATATAACAGTACAGGAGAAATATATATATATATATATATATATACACGCACATACACACACCGATGTTTAGTTAACTTTAAACTTGCTTTTGTTATGTGTTAAAACCAATTACTTATTTGAGGCTTAATAGTTCGTCCTCTTCCAAGCTCTGTTATCTGAAAGCCCAGACGTAGAAGTGAATTCTTACTGTGATAACTTATCTGAAATGATAGGAGTTAAGTTCTTTAGAGGAGTATTGTGCTGGTGAAGGAGAGAGTAGGCCTTTTCTTACAAATCACACTTGATAGTATTCAATTCTTGAGTGAAATCCTATCACTGCTAAATTTTACATACAAGTTGTATGTCAGTAGGCATTTGAACGAACATTTTTGTAGCACTGAACTCGATGTGTAAACATTAGCGCAACTTCTCCAGATTGACAACTTAACCTTACAACCTTACAAAGGTTTCGCGTGATGATCTCATTTCGCGAAGGTCAAGCTTGTCGCCCCTCCTCTCGAATTGGCCTGGTGAAGTAGTGAGTTTGATTCTTGCGCTCTCCACCTCACATAGCCAGGTACGCCCGCCTCATCGGGGATTGTTCTGATCCAGGCGTCTAGTCTTCTTTTGAAGATTTCCACTGCAACTCCCTTCGTGTTTCTTAGGTCTTTGGGCAACTGATTAAACAGTTTTGGTCCTCTCACTACAAAACTATTTTCCTTCAGGGTTAAGGATGTGCCCTGTCTCGCCTTCAATTTGGGAATACGGCACAGTCTGCTGTTTCTACTGTCCACCGTTGTTTTGGGAGTTATAGGGTTCAGAGTAAGATTAGGGACTAGTTTCTCCATTATTTTCCAAGTGTAAATAATGGTGTATCTCTCTCTTCTCCTTTCCACTGAATATAAGTCTAGTTCGCGTAACCTTTCCCAGTAATTTAGTTCTTTGAACCCATTGATCTTGGCTGTGAAGCTTCTCTGGATCTCTTCCAGCTGTCTAATGTCTTCTTTTTTATATGGCGATGTTAGGACCGAGCAGTATTCTAATTTGGGGATATATATATATATATATATACAGGGTGGGCGGAAAGTAGCTCCCTATTTTGGATTGGTAAAAAAATACGTATATTATCCATTTATTTCAGAAGAAATAATATGAAAAGGTAGGCATACATGGTAGGTTTTCTCTAAAATTCAATGTGGGCTCCAACTCTTTCCACCAGCTTCTGGAGCTGCCCGGGAATGGCGTCCACTGACTTTAGCAGGAACTCCGGCGGGATGGAGGACATGACTTCCCGAATTCGATCCTCCAGTTCTTCCAATGTCCTCGGTTTGGTGCGGTAGACTTCTTCCTTTACCCACCCCAAAGAAAGAAGTCGCACGGTTACCGCTGAAAAACGGCAGAATCGGTTCAGTGTAACGGTGTGGTGTGGTATGACCTCAGATCAGGTTGTGGGCCCGTTCCTTCTGCGCAACACCATGAATGCTGAGCGGTACCTTGCTATGTTGCGAAACGAGGTCTGGCCGGTTGTCAGCACATGGGAGAACATCGACGATCTGATATTTATGCAAGATGGCGCCCCTCCGCACTTCGCTCTTGTTGTCCGTGAGTGGCTGGATGCCCACTTCCCTGGGCGTTGGATGGGTCGTCGTGGTCCACATCAATGGCCAGCCAGGAGCCCCGACTTGACACCGTGCGACTTCTTTCTTTGGGGGTGGGTAAAGGAAGAAGTCTACCGCACCAAACCGAGGACATTGGAAGAACTGGAGGACCGAATTCGGGAAGTCATGTCCTCCATCCCGCCGGAGTTCCTGCTAAAGTCAGTGGACGCCATTCCTGGGCGGCTCCAGAAGCTGGTGGAAAGAGTTGGAGCCCACATTGAATTTTAGAGAAAACCTACCATGTATGCCTACCTTTTCATATTATTTCTTCTGAAATAAATAGATAATATACGTATTTTTTTACCAATCCAAAATAGGGAGCTACTTTCCGCCCACCCTGTATATATATATATATATATAATAGAAGAAAATAGTTTTAGTATTTTGGTAAATATATTTATATTTAGATGCTATATTGACGTATTTGATCAGTGACGAAAATATATACATATGTACAACGGATCAGAGAAATAAAGAGATTAGCACATGGTTAACAAGCACTAATTAAAAGCGGCCACCACAAGAGGCCAACGGAATCTGCTTGGTGGTGGGCCTGCGTCGAACACAAATTTGTTGTTGCTGTTGCTGATTGAAACTGAAGATAGACACAAGAGAAGTTATGTGGTCGACTTCCATGCTCAAATCTCGTCGTCCGCTAACTGCTCAGAACAACGACAAGAGGTGGGATCGAACCCACATGAACACAAAATTTTGGGATCGCAAAAATAACAGCCTGAGCATTGTTCCTGTTCTAAATCATATCTTAATCGTTTTGGTAAAATTAAGGAAACTGCTGCCTCTGTTTCCTGATCAGAAACTCTCCGCCTTTTTCTGGTATGGTGCAGGGATTCGTTGCAACCATATTCACTGTTCGAGTCTACTTCACGATCACTGTCTTCTAATCTAGATTTACACTCTTCACTAATGCAGTAAATGGCTGAATACTCATTTTAGTAGGTATTATTATTATCAACACAATCGAGAGGCATCACAGACGTCACCACTGGGGTAATGGTCACTTCAGGTAATGGTGTGGATGCACGACGTGGGTCGGGGGCAAACTCCCCAGGTTGCCCTTGTGGTGGGTAAAATATGGTGTGGTAGTAATTATGTGCTTCTTCTAAGTAAACAAAACGGGTTTTATGTAACACAGAGGTAACTAATAAGGATTTATGCAAAGATGCACCAGTTCTTCCGGAACGGCGGGCTGCAATTTTACCGAGCGAAATATTTATCAACTTGTGTGCTTCAAACACATTTGGAGCGGCAGATATCATGTTCACCACTTAGCAATTGGTCAAGGTACAGAGAGACAAGTGACACGATTCCACCCTCTATTTCCATTCTTGTAATGAGTTAAAGTGAAAATTTCGCATGCTTTTATGTAATGTCGTTGTGACGTCATTACCAGGCTCTTTTAAGTATTTAAGTAAGGATGAATTAAAAACATTACAAATGCAAGAAAACAAAGTAAATGGAAGATGGTTGGAGGGTTGACAGTGATCACCCTTCTTTAGGACATGCTGAATGAAAGCGAACTTCGATCAGGAAGGAATAGTATCAGATGAAAGACGAAAGAGTTTTCCACGGCTAAGGTGTCTTTAGGCATGAATTTGTTCTTGGACACAGTAAAGCACAATGAGGCGATTGTGGTTGTTTCAAACGTAATTGTGTCGGAGGAATAGCACTGGATTCGTTCAGGGTTGAGTTGGAAGCGAGAGTTCGAGCGAATAGTTCAGCTTTGTGAAGAGAAGAGAAGGCTCCTGCGCTAGATTGGAAAAGGTGAGGAGGGGAGGAACGTGTAAAGTTGATGGAGAGGTTCTTAACTAGATGCCAGAAATAGCGAGAAGACTTGGAATTGTATAGATTTTCACAATTTTATTGCATGAAAGAAATTTTGGCGACTCGAGGAACAAAATATGAGCCAGGAGAGGGCTGACTTGCGCTAATGTTACACATCGAGTTCAGTGTTACAAAAACGTTTCGTTCAAATGCCTAACTGACATACAACTTGTATGTAAAATTTAGCAGTGATAGGATTTCACTCAAGAATTGAATACTATAAAAGTGTGATTTGTAAGACACAATTAATACACAAATGGCCCAGAAGAGCTGAGCGAGTTGCTTAAGGAACAATTCAAGTTGGTCTTCAGCCTCCCAACGCCCGAGATGAAAATAGAAAATCCAGAGGAATTCTTTGGCATAGATACAAATCAATCAAGAACGAGTACGCACACGAATCTATTAATGGATTTTAAATTCTTGGAAGAGGACATAAGACTCTGTCACAAATACGAGAAGATTCAGCACCAGGGCCAGACACGTGGAGTGCCATTTTCTTAAGAAGTGCAAAGAGAGTATAGCCAAGCCACTATACCTACTCTGGAGGAAATCACTCGACACGAGACAAATCCCACTCCCATTAAAAAACTCGAACACTGTCTCCCTTATTCAAAGGAAGTAACGGAGCAATACCTAAGAACTATCGGCCAATAGCTTTCATTTCTCACCTTATAAAGTGATTTAAACGTGTCATTAGAGACAAAATTACTTACTACCTCCAAGAAAAGAATCTATTCAATCTGAACCAATATGGCTTCAGTGCTGGAAGATCATTCCTATCACGATTATTAGATTACCAAGAAAAAATACGAGAAACGTTGCATCGAGTTCAAAATGTAGATGTATGATAATATACACGGATTTTGCTAAAGCCATCGATAAATGTGATCATGGAATTACAGCAAACAAACTTAAGAATACAGGAATAATTGGAAAATTAGGACGATGGATATTTAATTTTCAAATTCAAAGAACACAAAGAGTGGTAGTAAACGAAGTTAAATCTGAAATATCAGACAGTGATGCGGGTATTAATGACTTTCGTTTCGTCTTTCAAAATTTTAATTACTCGTGCTTTTCTTGAGGTAAGGTGGGGTTCCATTAAAAAATTTAAAGAAAACGGTTTTTTTACCCTATACAATGATTACTTCTAAGAATTTCACATGTGTTAGGTTTTTAATCCGAAAAGTCGAAATCCCCATAACTCGGATGATATTGTATCCACGTTATTTTTTGAGGATAGATTAGGTTAACCTAACCTAACCTTATAAAAAATAACTCGTAGATGAAAATAGGGGGTATTAATTTTTTCCAAGGTATTGTTTATACAGATAGCACGAAATCCGAGTAATAAATATATATATATATATATATATATATATATATATATATATATATATGATGAATTTCACAATTAAACACGTGAAATGAAAGAATGATGTAAACCCACAAGGAAAAATAAAAATGATTCCAAGGTCTTTCGTGTATTCAGAAGTACACCTCGTCAGGGAATGACGCACTTCTGAATACATGAAAGGCCTTGGAATCATTTTTCTTTTTCTTTGTGGGTTTACATCATTCATTCATTTTACGTGTTTAATTGTGAAACTCATATATATATATATATGGTCCCAACGAAAAACCGGGTGGATGAGAGAGAAGACGAAATAACGAAGAACAGCATAATAACGAACAACAATTTAATAACAAATAACGATATAAACAATATAATACGGAAGGAAGACATAGATAAAAAAAAAGAAATAAGTAAAAGTTGCGAAGTAGACAAACGGTCCAACGAGCAAAATGATAAAAAGATAATAACTAAAAACGTAGAAAATAAACAGCCAAAGAAAAATAATGATAATGCCAAAATTAAGAACTTTGAAAATAATAAGAAAGGAAGTAGAAGAACCTATGTCTTGACTATGTGAATGAGAGGAAGACCTTGGAGGAATTTCTGAATGGTGTAGGTCACAGCATTAGATGGAAGTAAAATGAACTTTAAATGAACCTTAACACTTAATGAACTTTTTAATATTGTGCTTTATTTGGGATCAAGTAAAGATAACCCCTCCCAGGTCACACTAGTAAAGCAAATCCCTCCCAAAAATGACCAAGTAAAGATAAGCACTCCCAACCTTTTTTAGTTAGCTTTATAAGGCTAACTAACGAAAATATCACGACCTAACCTAACCAATCGTCAAGGGCGTACAGTTGACCTAACGATTGGTTAGGTTAAGTCGTGATATTTTCGTTAGTTAGCCTTATAAAGCTAACTAAAAAAGGTTGGGGTGCTTATCTTTACTTGATTCAATTCATTTATTACAATTTATTGGATAAAAATTAAGAGGGGTGGAAAAAGACTTTAATTAAAGCGGTATTGGCTGGCAAGTGTGTCGCAAAAATCATTGAAAACATTGTATTTGTACCAACTTTACCAAGTAAAGATGATCCCTCCCAAAAAATGATCAAGTAAAGATAGTCCCTCCCTTTTCTGTTGGGAGGGATTATCTTTACTTGATCCTTTATTTGTTTGAGTTTCCCTAGATATGGTATGATGTTCCTTTTATAATGTTCATTTTTATGGTTGTGTAAATAATTTTGTGGTCAGTTAGGTGCATCCACAACACGTTGTGGCTGTTTTTTTCGCTCATTGAGCGATTTCGATGTTTGGGCGTAACATATATACATACTGTATATAAATTGACGATTGGTTAGGTTAAGTCGTAATATTTTCGTTAGTTTTAACCGTTTATAAATTGACGATTGGTTAGGTTAAGTTGTAATATTTTCGTTAGTTTTAACGTTTTATTTGATTAGGTATACGCGGACAAAGTTGGGGAACGCAAACTACACTAGGCTAATGTATGGGAACGTAAACTATACTAGGCACCACAGGGGGACGTAAACTACACTTGCACCGAAGACTTATTATTTGCATTGTATTACTATAGAAATTGTAAGAGGTTCGATATTTGCGTGAAACAGGACTGAAATTTAATTTTTATTATTAAAGTACTAAACAAAATAATTTATGGCAAAAAATTAAAAAGAGCAATGAATGCAAAAACGCATTTCAATATACTTAAAGTGTATTCTTGTCTAACCTCTGCAGGAGCAACTCCATTATGTTACGACAGGGGTCCGGACAAAAGCCCCCTGGACAAAAGCCCCTCAGTTAAAGTGCAAAGTAGGACAAAAGCCCTCCAGTTAAAGTGCAAAATAGGACAAAACCCCCTCAGTTAAAGTGCAAAGTAGGACAAAAGCCTCCATTTTTTATATTATTGTTTCGTGTGCTATGAAGTAATCCTAAACAAATATTATAATCTTTGTCTATGTTGATTCACTCTAGTTGATCACTGTTTTGTCTACCTGAATGGTTAGGTTATGTTAGGTTAGGAACGTGCCACAAAGGAGCATCAACAGCGTTTGAAGAACCTATGTCTGGATTATGTGCATGAGAGGAAGACCTTGGAGGAATTTCTGAATGGTGTAGGTCACAGCATTAGGTGGAAGTAAAATGAACTTTAAATGAACCTTAACACTTAATGAACTTTTTAATATTGTGCTTTATTTGTTTGATTTTCCCTAGATATGGTATGATGTTCCTTTTATAATGTTCATTTTTATGGTTGTGTAAATAATTTTGTGCTCCTGTAAAATAGTGAGCTATAAATTTATAATGCAAGTGTTAATGTGTGCTACTGTATAATACTTATAAAGCTGACTTTGCCTAGATAAGGCATGATGATCCTTTTATAATGTAATTTTTTATGGTTGTGTAAATATTAGCGTTAATGTGTGCTACTGTATAATACTTGTAATGCCTTCCTTATTGCAGTCTTATGATATAATAAATGTAATATTTTACATGTCAGAGAAGTGTTCATAAACTGTAAATAATAAAGAATAGAAACAATGATTAAAAAATTCTTATTATTATTTTTCCTAGGGGGCTTTTGTCCTAGGGGCTTTTGTCCTACATTCGTTACGACAGTACTGGACAAGAATTTATTTTTTAAATGGTCATGTGCAAGGGACCGGAAGTTATATGGGTAAAAACACGAAATGTCCTGACACAATCTGGAATTTTTAGTGACAAGGTGGGCCCCAGTTCGTTCAACCGACAGTAATAAGTAAATTTGTATCAAAACTGATAAATAAGTTATAGCTTAAAACCAAAAAAAAAAAAAGGAACCAGTAAGGCCAGCATTTCGATCCGGTATCAAGGAATATGAGGAAAAGGGTATCCTAAAACAAAAAGTAATTTTAACCCAAATCGGTATCATGTAAGCCCTGATCCAATTAGTAGTCAAAATTACTATATTACTTAGGTAGTTTAGATTACACAGTTTTTTTTTTTTTTTGCTCTTGTAGTTCTTATTTACTCCTACTTTTCTTTTTACAATTATGCAAGTAATGTATTAAGCTTAGCTACTTAGTAAGTCGGACCTTATTTGACACCGGTCTAGTACCACTTCCCGTCGATCAGCGAAGTTAAGCGACATTGGGTCTGGGTGGTAACTGGAGAGGGAGACCATCCTTATCCAGCCCAGATTATGTAGCGACCAGTGGTTCGGATCTCGCGTAAAACCGTATGTTTCCTCCTTCCTTAGATGTTGCGAAGGAGGTGAAACATTACTTATTTATAAACCTTTGTAAGTGCGTTTGTTGTTAATTTGCATTATCTAGGAAAATCAATATAAAACACGACGCGTCATACTAGAACTTCAGTGAACGTCATATGACGGACGCTGTACGTTATTACAGTACTGAATAGCTAAAGATTAATCTCATACAACACAGCAAAAAGTGCCTATAAACGATTACCTGATTTTTACCTGCCTTTGGCCTTTTGTTTTTCATAGAGGGATTTCCGAGTCAGTCTTTCTACTTGCGTGATTGCGAGCAGTTGTAGTAATTTTGTCTAAAAACGTAGTTTCCCAAAGTCCTTACCTGGAGCTTACATACATCTGTTTTTCTTTAATTATATTTAAAATTTTAAACTATGATAAAATTGCGTAACTAATTTTTTGTAAATATAATACCTTCTGTTAAACGCCCATTAAATAACTTATTATAAAAACAAGTACAACAATGAAGTTCTGTTTAAAGCAGTGGATGCTCTGTTATTTGTTTCTTTATTTATTTACGTTTTATTTTATTTTTTATTTATTTAGTTAACGCCCTAAATTCACTGGACAAAAGAAATTAGAAAACTGGGGTCTACGTTTGTTATTTTATTTATTTTTTCTAAAAAAACAGTTATGAACTAAAAAAACTATAATTACTTCAAGGACACAACAATGAAATATATTTTTTGACTCACAAAATTATATGTTACATATACGTATACACGATATTGCTTATGTACGTACGTATATAAGCGATTAGAGCCACTTAACCCATACGCTCAGGCGTAATATAACGTTACGCCTACGCCATTCTACTATTGAATGGTTTAATGTGCTAAACAACCGAGTTGTAGTAACAAATTCATTTTAAAACAATGAACACCAACATTCGTATTTCCTCGCAATGACTGTGCAAATCTTGCCTTTGAGAATAAGTTCAGAAGTTTCGATTTATTTAAAGCTTGGTCACATGCGTACAATGAAAGATCAATAATGTTAAGTGGACCAAACTTCCCCAAAGTAATTTTTTTTAACGATCACTTGTAAAATCTAAAATGTGAAGCTAAGTTCGATTAGTGAAGAAAAATATTGTTCAATTTTACGGGAAAGCATTCTATATATATATATATATATATATTTAAGAAGTTAAGGGACATTGGATCTGGAAAATAATTGGATAGGGGGCCATCCTTCGCGTCCTCATTATGCAGCGACTCGTGGTTCGGATCCCAAGTAAAACTGAAGGTCCTGTCTGTCATATGACCTTGAATGTCGCAAAGGAGGTTAACCTCCCCCCACCCCTATCATTCACCATTACATTTACCTATTAATTCGTTTGCGTAGTCTAAATTAACTAATAGATCTTAATGACTTGTATATATTTTATCTTTAATTAATCTAAGAGCTCAGTAAAGCCTAAGGCTTTAGGGATAAATTAAATAAAGTAAGTATTCCAATTGACAAAAAATAAAAAATAAAAAATATACATATATATATACACCGATATATCGCATGATATTGTATGCACGTTATTTTTTGGGGATAGGTTAGGTTAGGTTAACCTAACCTAACCTAACCTAACCTTATAAAACAATAACTCGTAGATGAAAATAGGGGTATTAATTTTTTTCGAGGTATTGTTTATACAGATAGCACGAAATCCGAGTAATATATATATATATATATATATATATATATAATATATATGATGAGTTTCACAATTAAACACGTGAAATGAATGAATGATGTAAACCCACAAGGAAAAAGAAAAATGATTCCAAGGCCTTTCATGTATTCAGAAGTACGTCATTCCCTGACGAGGTGTACTTCTGAATACACGAAAGACCTTGGAATCATTTTTCTTTTTCCTTGTGGTTTTACATCATTCATTCATTTCACGTGTTTAATTGTGAAATTCATCATATATATATA
The DNA here is from genome assembly GCA_023014485.1 of Bathynomus jamesi. NCBI lineage: Eukaryota > Metazoa > Arthropoda > Malacostraca > Isopoda > Cirolanidae > Bathynomus > Bathynomus jamesi. The sequence continues at coordinate 116,573 of JAJOZX010005954.1, forward strand.
TATATATATATACCTTATGAACCTTATGTTGTTTCGTGCGTTGGTCTCTCTTCACACGGAGGTCGAGCTGGTGACCCCGCCTCTAGGTCTGGGTTGGTGGAGGAGCGAGTTGCTTTCTTGCGCTCTCCACCGTGCATAGCCAGGCACGCCCGGCTCATCTGGTACCGTCCTGAGCCAGGCATCCAGTCTTCTCTTGAAGACTTCAACTTTGACCCCCGTTACGTTTCTGAGGTCCTTTGGAAGCTGGTTGAAAAGTCTTGGCCCCCTGACAGCCAAGCTATTTTCCTTCAGAGTTGAGGAGGTCCCTTGTCGGGCCTATAATTTGGGAACACTACACATTCTGCCTTTCCTATTTTCCAGTGTTGTTTGAATGGTAATTGGGTTTAGTTTTAGGTTTGGTACCAGTTTTTCGATCATTTTTCATATGTAGATTATGGTGTACCTCTCTCTTCTTCTTTCCAGTGAGTACAGATTTAGTTTACGTAGTCTTTCCCAGTAGTTGAGTTCTTTGCAGCCATCAATCTTGGCTGTGAAATGCCTTTGCGTTTCTTCTAGTTTATTAGTTTCTTCCTTTTTATATGGGGACGTCAAAACTGAGCAGTATTCAAGTTTTGGTATAATCAGTGTTTTTAGCAGGGGAATCATTACTGTCCTGTCCCTTCTTTTGAATGTTCTTAGTACCTGTCTGGCGACTCTTTTTGCTTTATTTATCGCTATCTGATTTTGTGCTTCGAATTTCGCATCATCTTTCATTATTATCCCGAGATCGATCGCTTTCGTGCTTCTCTGAATTTCCTGTCTATCTGGAGCATAATATGCAGTCTGTTTAAGTTCTTCTTTTCTACCATATCTCAGGAACTGAAATTTCTCGGTGTTAAATGACATGTTGTTGTCTTCTGACCATTTGTATATTTTGTTCGTGTCCCTCTGCAAGGCCTCCACGTCATGTACATCGCTGATTTTTCTGCTGATCTTTGTATCGTCTGCAAAGGATGTTACTATACTGTTGCTGTTTACTCCGCTGCCTATGTCTGTTAGCATGATAATTAACAGGAGTGGGGCCAGTACTGTCCCTTGTGGTACTGAGCTGCATACTTCCGATTCTGATGATGATATACCTTGAATTTTGACGACCTGCAGACGTTCTCTGAGGAAGTTGTAGATCCATTTTCCCACTTTGCCCGTTATTCCCATATATTTAATTTTATGTGCTATTATACCATGGTCACATTTGTCGAAAGCTTTAGCAAAATCTGTGTGTATAACATCGTAGTTGTCATTGCCTTCCAATGCATCTAGGATATTGTTGTAGTGTTCTATTAGTTGTGATAGGCATGATCTACCTCATCGGAATCCATACTGATTTTCGTTGAATCTTTCCCGTGTCTCCAGGAAGTCATAAATTTTCTCTCTAACTATTCTTTCAAATACAGGGTTATTGAAAATGATTCATCCGATTTCAACTGAGAATACTTCCGTACCTATCAACCGTGCATCAACTGGGCATACACCACATGAAAGAGGAAATCTCTAAATTTTACCAGATCACCGCGAGAGGGCTCCAAAATCGCGCCGTGGCCTAGCCTAGCAACAAACAGTCAGTGTGAAACTGGCGTCCGCACAGCAGAAGGCGTTTTGTGTGTTGCAGTTTTCGAGCTGTAAATCGGTAGTCACAGTGCCGATACCTGCCGATACCACAGATACCACCGACGGATGCTCTGAGCACCCGATGGATCTGTTCTGTAACGTCGACGAAACTCACGCTGCACTGTGACTACCGATTTACAGCTCGAAAACTGAAACACAAAACGCCTTCTGCTGTGCGGACGCCATTTTCACACTGACAGTTTGTTGCTAGGCTAGGCCACGGCGTGACTTTGGAGCCCTCTCGCGATGATTTTATAAAACTTGGAGATTTCCTCTTTTATGTGGTGTATGCCCAGTTGATGCACGGTTGATAAGTACGGAAGTATTCTCAGTTGAAATCGGATGAATAAGTTTAAATAACCCTGTACTTTGGTGATGTGGGACGTCAATGACATTGGTCTATAGTTCTTTGCTTGAGATCTGTCCCCTCCTTTATATATAGGGACAATGTTTGCTCTTTTCAAGATGCTCGGTATTTCCCCAGTGTCTAGGGATCTTCTCCATATCCAGTATGAAGGTGTAGCTATTTCATTTTTACAGTGTTTAATCAATAATGCGTTCCAGTTGTCCGGACCTGCAGCTGAATGTGGTTTCATTTGTCCTATAGCTCTCGCTACATCTTCTGGTGTAAAATCAAAGTCTGTTATATACTCTCCTTGCAATTCCTCTTCAAAGAATGCATTTATGAAAACTGATTCATATTGAGCTCTCAGTGTATCAGATATTTCTTTGGATCGTCGGTTAGTTCATTATTTCTCGTCCTTAAGGGCCCAACAGCGGCGCGCGTTTTTGTTTTCCTTTTTGCATAGCTATAGAAGTATTTTGGATTTTCCTTTATTGCTTCTACCGCCTTTTCCTCTTCCCTCTCTGTATGGTCCTTAATCAGGGCTTGTATTTCCCTATCGATAGCCTCCAGTTTTTCTTTTATTGCTTTCCTGTCATTATCTCCGCAGTTGCCTAACTTCGCCTCCACTCTCTTTCTTTTGCGGAAAAGTCTTCTCTTTTGCCTCTCTAGCCAGCTCCTCTTTCCTTTTGGCTGTGATTTCGGAGCATATTTTTCTAAAATTCTCAGCGTTTTTTCTTCCAAGATTGTTAGCATTTCTTCAGTTGTTTTATTCTCGAAAATTGTTCTCCATTCTATTTGGGCCATGTGCGATCTGATTGCTTCCCAATTTATAGTCTTGGAGTTTAAGTTAAAGGCCCCGAATTTACTTCTTTCCTCAATATGTGTATTGTCTTTTAATGCTGTCGTCATATTTGTTGACATCTCGATTAAGTTGCGGTCTGAGATAATGGTTGGGGTTATTTTTATATCAGCAATCAAGTTCGTGTTATTCGTGAATACCAGATTCAGGCAGTTATTTTTTCTGGTATTTTCTGTTATCTCCTATGTCAGCATAAACTCATTTGTGAGAGCCATCAACCCCCTATATATTATATATATATTATATATATATATATAATATAATATATATATATATATATATATATATATAACTGTAAACACGCAGTATAATTAACGTAAAGAACGACGCTTTGTATAGGAGAATTATCCGCGCAAGATGAGAGCGAAAGAACGAAACAAATGAAAAAATGAGGTACCCACCCGGGAATCGAACCCGGGATCTTCCGATTGCCGGTCAGATATGATAACCACTACACCACAGGCCTCACCCAAACAAATGTCTTAATCCCTCTACAAACGCGCAGAAACCAATGCCCCAAAGGGGCACCTCCCGCATGCCGTAACATTTATACATTATAACTGCAAACACGCAGTATAATTAACGTAAAGAACGACGCTTTGTATAGGAGAATTACCCGCGCAAGATGAGAGCGAAAGAACGAAACAAATGAAAAAATGAGGTACCCACCCGGGAATCGAACCCGGGATCTTCCGATTGCCGGTCAGATATGATAACCACTACACCACAGGCCTCACCCAAACAAATGTCGTAATCCCTCTACAAACGCGCAGAAACCAATGCCCCAAAGGGGCACCTCCCGCATGCCGTAACATTTATACATTATAACTGCAAACACGCAGTATAATTAACGTAAAGAACGACGCTTTGTATAGGAGAATTATCCGCGCAAGATGAGAGCGAAAGAACGAAACAAATGAAAAATTAAGGTACCCACCCGGGAATCGAACCCGGGATCTTCCGATTGCCGATCAGATATGATAACCACTACACCAGAGGGATTACGACATTTGTTTGGGTGAGGCCTGTGATGTAGTGGTTATCATATCTGACCGGCAATCGGAAGATCCCGGGTTCGATTCCCGGGTGGGTACCTCATTTTTTCATTTGTTTCGTTCTTTCGCTCTCATCTTGCGCGGGTAATTCTCCTATACAAAGCGTCGTTCTTTACGTTAATTATACTGCGTGTTTGCAGTTATAATGTATAAATGTTACGGCATGCGGGAGGTGCCCCTTTGGGGCATTGGTTTCTGCGCGTTTGTAGAGGGATTACGACATTTGTTTGGGTGAGGCCTGTGGTGTAGTGGTTATCATATCTGACCGGCAATCGGAAGATCCCGGGTTCGATTCCCGGGTGGGTACCTCATTTTTTCATTTGTTTCGTTCTTTCGCTCTCATCTTGCGCGGATAATTCTCCTATACAAAGCGTCGTTCTTTACGTTAATTATACTGCGTGTTTGCAGTTATAATGTATAAATGTTACGGCATGCGGGAGGTGCCCCTTTGGGGCATTGGTTTCTGCGCGTTTGTAGAGGGATTACGACATTTGTTTGGGTGAGGCCTGTGGTGTAGTGGTTATCATATCTGACCGGCAATCGGAAGATCCGGGTTCGATTCCCGGGTGGGTACCTCATTTTTTCATTTGTTTCATTCTTTCGCTCTCATCTTGCGCGGATAATTCTCCTATACAAAGCGTCGTTCTTTACGTTAATTATACTGCGTGTTTGCAGTTATAATGTATAAATGTTACGGCATGCGGGAGTGCCCCTTTGGGGCATTGGTTTCTGCGCGTTTGTAGAGGGATTACGACATTTGTTTGGGTGAGGCCTGTGGTGTAGTGGTTATCATATCTGACCGGCAATCGGAAGATCCCGGGTTCGATTCCCGGGTGGGTACCTCATTTTTTCATTTGTTTCATTCTTTCGCTCTCATCTTGCGCGGATAATTCTCCTATACAAAGCGTCGTTCTTTACGTTAATTATACTGCGTGTTTGCAGTTATAATGTATAAATGTTACGGCATGTGGGAGGTGCCCCTTTGGGGCATTGGTTTCTGCGCGTTTGTAGAGGGATTACGACATTTGTTAGGGTGAGGCCTGTGGTGTAGTGGTTATCATATCTGACCGGCAATCGGAAGATCCCGGGTTCGATTCCAGGGTGGGTACCTCATTTTTTCATTTGTTTCGTTCTTTCGCTCTCATCTTGCGCGGATAATTCTCCTATACAAAGCGTCGTTCTTTACGTTATATATATATATATATATATATATATATATTATTCGGATTTCGTGCTATCTGTATAAACAATACCTTGGAAAAAATTAATACCCCCTATTTTCATCTACGAGTTATTTTTTATAAGGTTAGGTTAGGTTAACCTAACCTATCCTCAAAAAATAACGTGGATGCAATATCATCCGAGTTATGGGAATTTCGACTTTTCGGATTAAAAACCTAACACATGTGAAATTCTTAGAAGTAATCATTGTATAGGGCAGAGCTTTCCAAACTTTTCACGTTGGCGTCACACTAATTAATTTTTTTTATCAAATATCAAATATCAGATAATTTTTCAGTAGGTGGTTTATCTTGTAGCCGATTTTGTTGATACAAAAATCAAAATTTTCAAAATACAAAAAAATTGAAAATAATTAACTAAATTTGGCGACACACCTGGGAGGTATTGGCGACACACTAATGTGTCGCGACACACAGTTTGGAAAGCTCTGGTATAGGGTAAAAAAAACATTTTCTTTAAATTTTTTAATGGAACCCCACCTTACCTCAAGAAAAGCACGAGTAATTAAAATTTTGAAAGACGAAACGAAAGTCATTAATACCCGCATCAATGTCTGATATTTCAGATTTAACTTTGTTTACTACCACTCTTTGTGTTCTTTAAGTCTGAAAATTAAATATCCATCGTCCTAACTTTCCAGTTATTCCTGTATTCTTAAGTTTGTTTGCTGTAATTCCATGATCACATTTATCGATGGCTTTAGCAAAATCCGTGTATATTATCATACATCTACATTTTGAACTCGATGCAACGTTTCTCGTATTTTTTCTTGGTAATCTAATAATCGTGAGAGGAATGATCTTCCAGCACTGAAGCCATATTGGTTCAGATTGAATAGATTCTTTTCTTGGAGGTAGTAAGTAATTTTGTCTCTAATGACACGTTTAAATCACTTTATAAGGTGATAAATGAGAGCTATTGGCCGATAGTTCTTAGGTATTGCTCTGTTATTTCCTTTGAATAAGGGACACAGTGTTCGCGTTTTTTAATGGGAGTGGGATTTATCTCGTGTCGAGTGATTTCGTCCAGAGTAAGTATAGTGGCTTGGCTATACTCTCTTTGCACTTCTTAAGAAAATGGCACTCCACGTGTCTGGCCCTGGTGCTGAATCTTCTCGTATTTGTGACAGTCTTATGTCCTCTTCCAAGAATTTAAAATTCATTAATAGATTCGTGTCCGTACTCGTTCTTGATTGATTTGTATCTATGCCAAAGAATTCCTCTGGATTTTCTATTTTCATTTCGGGCTTTGGGAGGCTGAAGACCGACTTGAATTGTTCCTTAAGCGACTCGCTCAGCTCTTCTGGGCCATTTGTGTATTAATTTACTCTTTTAGCCGATCAATACCCTCTTTACATTTTATTTTCCTTTTCGCAAGCAAAGGCGTAAAAGTATTTTGGGTTATTTTTATGTTTTCTGCTACCTTGATTTCCTCCTCGTCAGGTTTAGGTCCAGTTCTAACTTGAATGTTCTTACTTCAGTCTTTCATGGATATTCTTACGGTTTGTTTATGTTGTCCAAATACTGATCTGATTTTTCTCTAGAGTTTGCTACGTTTTCTTTTTTGTTTCTTCGAAAAATGCTTCAACAATAAACGTATAGTTGCGTTTTCTATTATAAGTAGTATTTCCTCTGGAGTTTTGTCGCTAAGTAGCAATTCCCAATCTACTCCCATTAATTCTAGATTATATTTGCCCAATTTACTTTTACGGAATTTATATTTAATCCTTCAAATATTTCTGTTGTCTCTCTAGGACGAATTTCTGGTTTTCTGGCTTCAGATTTCATTTGTATATCGATTAGCTTATGACCAGTAAAATTGGTTTACTTTACATTTCTATTTATTATGTCATTGTTTTTATCAAAACTAAATTCAAAACGTTTTCTTTTATGGTCGCTACACATATTTTCTGGGCAAGGGTATAATTTTTCATATCTCATAGTATTCTTACCCGAGTTTTATCGCCTTTTCTATGATATTACTGTGGAACTTCTCAACATACATAACTTCACTTCTCTTCCTTATGAGTGGAGAATGTATGCGTTTTTCATATAAATAGAACGGCATCACTTTTTTGCAAATCTATCGGTCCTGCATATGTTGTAGTCCTTTAATGCTATTTCCTTTAATCTCTTTTTGCATTGATGCAAGCGTAGGTACTGTAATCTGCCACCTGTGTTTTCAGTGTACAGACGTTGTATATTTATATACTCGTATAGTAAATTCGTGGTTTAAAAGTATTGGTGTTTGGTAGAGTTGGATGTTGGTCGGTATCCGGTAGATTTTGTTCGTTCCTGGTCGGTGTTATTGGATGGGCCGTTGTATTTGAGAATAGTGGGGATAAAGACCTATTTTTCGTACAAGTGAAAAGAGACCTGACACTTTTTTTCCAAGAAGAAAAACCAATTTATAAATATTTAGGTTGTATCATTTACATTTCATTTGAAGATACAGAAATAAACCACTCGTACTTTCTTCAGATTATTAATATATAATTCACTTACAGGAAAAGGCTATTTCTCTATCCCTAAACAAATAGTAACTCGGTGAATTGCATAACTGTGTACAAAGATCCCATGTTTGATGTAGTTAATTCAGGCAAAGAGAATCAACGTGTGCATTTAGCCTTGAATCAGCTTTTTAACAAGAATAAACCTCCCGGTAATATTTCGACTTAACAATGCGTTTAGTTCCTTTCTTATTATCTTTTCTGTCTGTGAAGGATACAACATATTAATATCAACTCCAAACGCTGTCAAAAGCGAAAGCTCTTTCGTATTAAATATCGTATATGAATTAGTCAATGCTGGACACCATGTTACCTTCATAACAACATTCAAAGGACCAAAAGAACACAAAATCTAACTGTCGTATGGCTTCAGAGCTGGAAAAGGCTGGTAACGAGGATGAAGAACGCAGTACTATTTTGGACTCAATCTCTTTGTTTTACGAGGCATTGCATATTATTATACCGCTCAAAATGAAATAATTTGTGCAAACAAAAGAGTTATGGAGGTATGGAAGAAGAGGAAAGACTTCGATATGTTTTTAACTCTGTCGTATTACAACGAGGGAAGTTTTATATTTTTAATGGACAATGATATTCCATTCGTACAACTTGTTTCACAGGAACCGAAGGCCTCATCCTGTCAAGGGAGGGAAACTGGATAAGTCCCTCAGTTATGCCGTCTGTTTTAGTCCCACTCGACGAAAATATGAGCTTCTGGGAAAGAATTCTTAACATACCGTACAGCATTCTGTTTCATTACTTACAACACAGGGTTGCTGCAAAATATATCGAACCAGTAACTAGAGTCTTTCCCGACTTTGGAGATTTTTCAAGGTAAGAGATATATCATCATTCGCTATATATATATATATATATATATATATATATATATAATATTATCTATATATATATTATATATATATATATATAATATATATATTATATATGAGAGAGAGAGAGGAGAGAGAGAGAGAGAGAGAGAGAGCTAGTCAATATAGCTCTGCATTAGAAATTACATGAAATGAGCCTTAATGAAAAAGTGACTACAACTACCGTTAACTACATAAAAATTGACATATACGACAATAACTATAAACAACATTGAGTTTCATACCATTTGAATTTGAATTCAAATTATCAAAATTTTTAATATAAAAAGTAAGACGAACTTTTTCAATAATTTTAACTTTATCTCCACCAATTATATAAACAAACTTTTCTCGATGTTAACAAGACAAACTACAGTAAATATTATCCCCGCTCGTGAACTACAATTACACCGGTAAATTCTTTGCGAAAGATATTTGCCTCGATCACGCTGCTTCATATGATTATTTCAGAAAATGGCATACAAAAAAATGATATTAATATTTCCCCTCATAATTTTAGGTCTATAATAGATCTGACAGTACATTATAATATTGGCTTGTGTGCAAAGTTTCACATCGTTTAGAGTAAGTTGTGTTACTTCAGTATTAAAGAAAGTATATGAAAATACCATTCTGTCTGTCTGTCTGTCTGTCTCTCTCCTGGCTTGTAAAAACTGCCTTGCAGTTGCATAAAAACTTTTTTTTAGTAAATCTGGCCATATTCCAATTTATGAAAACAATTCCAAATATGTTCGGTTTCTTCATCCAAAGAGTAAGGGTAACAAATTGTTAAAACTCTCAAGAAAAAGTTTGATGCGACTCCTTTCTTCAAACAATGGGCGTGAGAAAGTTTCATTTTCTGCGTTTTTATAAAAGGGGTTTAAAATTACGAGAACTATTGTTATCGTGGCTCATTTTAGGGAAAAAATGTTAGTGAATTTAAAAAAAACAAATTTCCAGGTCCTTGTCCGTGAAACTTTTTAAAATAAAACAAAGGAAGGGTACCTTTTCTTAAGACTTATGAATGTTCACTTGGATAAAAAAAAAAGGATAATTTGAATTGTGAAAATGACTCAATATTTTATAAAGTTTGAACTAGTTTTTTAAAGCTTTTCAGACGTGTCCAACAATTACGCTACTTCTGATAACTTGAATGGAATATTAGATTATATATATATATAAATATAAAAGAATGAAGAAATGACAGTTGGGATTTAAAGTTAATGAAATTATTTTTAGATATTTCGCTACTATTCAGTTTCAGGGTCAGGAGATCTCGGTGATCCTCCCATTTCATGCATCGGTCTAATCAGGGTGAGGCTTACGCCCCGGGTTAGGTTACACAAGGTTAGGGGATCGTTTTAAGTTGGTTAGTTATTTCCCATTTTTAACTAGCGTGTATATATCTATATATATATATATATATATATAATATTATATATATTATATATAATATATATATATAGCTAAACGAACAATGAATAAATCCTATTCATTTTTACATGAGAAAACCAAAATCGCCTAAGCGGGTTTTGGATAGAATTTCGATTTGTACTTCTTTATTAATTACTGTATTTCCCTAATTCATCTTTTCTAATAATGACTTATACACTATGACGTCATAAAATAACTTTATGCTCTCTACGTTTCCCATACCTTGTACACTGAATCATGTGCTTAGTATTTGGACATCTTCCGTATTCAATGTATGGTAAATTCTTTAGTAATAATGTTGTGGTGTTATGTAGTAGAAATATTATTATTCCTCCATACGTACAAATTCAATAACTATGACGTCACATTTTCCCGTCATTAATTTCCCTTCATCATATCTCTAGTATTCATGTATGAAAATTCTTTAACATCATAATAAAAACTGTACACTCTATAGAAGTCATTATTTATATGTTATGTAGTATAAATATAACTATTATTCGACCATATCCCCCGCCCCCATACGTCCATATCTTATCTTGACTATTATCCTATATAAATTTTATTAAATATTCATTCTTACTCGTGTCAGTCTATGAAACGCAAAACTTTAGGCATTCGTTCGAAAACGCAAAAATACGTTCTCGTATTATTTTTTCATTTTTATTTTTAATTATATGACCTCCCGAGATGAACTCGAAAATGCTGAGGTTAAGTGATCGAATTCCGCTGACTGGCAGATTCGAACGCTCAAAGATAAAATATCTCCTTTCGCTCTGATTTTAAATTTATAACATATTATAACATATTATGTTGTATCATGTGTGTCATGTCTCATGTACTTGTGTTGTACTAATAACCAAAATAATAACCATCTAGTTATAACCATCTAGTATAACCATCTAGTATAACCATATAGTATAACCATATACTATAACCTATATAAAAACACTAAGAATGGTAAACGACGTAATGTACTTTAATGAAACTGTAATTAATAATAACTTGTAATGTACTTCAATGAAACTGAATTAAATGTAATGATTTAATTTATAATGTAAGAATGTACTTTAATAGAAGTGTAATTAAACAATAATAAGGAATATGAATTAATTGGTAATTGTAATCGTAATTGTAATGAACCAAAATTAATACATACTCAGTCGTGGTACTTAATTGTACTTATGTACTATGAAATGATATCGCCTTCATAAATGTAGACTCGGCGAAAAAATACAAATTAGTTTTTGTTATTTTATTATTTTATTTGGAATTTTTCAAACATCTGATCATGTGTTTAAAAAGGGGGAAACTTAACCTTCAACTGCATTCCCCCAATATTTAGATAATATGTAAATCATAAATTGTAAAAATAATGTCACTTCTTCGTTGCGGTACTTCAATTAAGGCACTTCATTACGAGCCTCCCTTGTAGCAGCCTTGCTGCGAGGAGGGGGCAGAGGCCCCTTGCCTCCTTAATATTTTAGATTCCGGCCTGAGCCATGGTCGAAAGAGGTCGAAACCTCTACCCCTGTAAATTCAGAGCACTACCTGTACATTTTTAAGAAGTAAATTACAGTAAGAGAAACTTTTTTTTTTATTTTCCCCCTCGAGTTGGGCTATCTTCAGAGGAACTTAGTCAGTAAAGTAGAAAGTTATAGAAGAAAAGTATATAGAAGAAATATCCGTTGCTGCCTCCTAACCAGAACCCCCCGTCGATTCCGAACCGACTCAGTGCCATAGACGGAGGGGTTAACAGTCTGGCGACCCTGCCCCAGGATAAGAAGAAGAATATTTTAAGAAGAAGAATATTGTAAGAAGAAGAATATTTTAAGAAGAAGAAGATTTTAAGAAGAAGAAGAATTTAAGAAGAACAAGATTTTTAGAAGAGGATTTTAACACGTGGCCACTCTTTGGCCAAGATAGAAATTACCCTGCATCAGGATAAAACCAGTTGACCGGCGTGTCACGACTTCTAGTTCGTAACATTCACCCTTGAACCGGTGTGTCACGACTCCAAGTTCTCCACGCCTAGTTTTCATCCAAGAAGAAGTAGCCAGCAAGACGTCTTCAGGACACGTCTCAAGGAAATTTTGTTAAGTATAGAGTTGTTTTTTTAAGTAATTTGTAAACATTTGAAAAAATCAGTATTATTAACAGTTAATATTTAGTTTAAGTCAGAATTTACAAGAAACACAGTGAACATTTCAGACACCAGTGATGCATTTTTTTTAGTGAAACAGTAATTTTCACAGAAGTTAATTGTCACAGAGTTAATTGTCACAGAGTTAATTGTCGCAGAGTTAATTGTCGCAGAGTTAATTGTCGCAGAGTCAATTGTCGCAGAGTCAATTGTCGCAGAGTCAATTGTCACAGAGTTAAGTGTCACAATTATATTCAGTATAGAAAAATTTTATTTTATGTACCTTCGCGTACATTAGAATGAAATGTTGTTTACATTTTATATTTTTGTTTGCAAATTTTTTCAAATTATTGAATTGAACTGACTTGCAAATTAAGAAAGAGAGAGTTTATAGAGAGTTTATAGATTTAGAGAGATACTTGAAGTAGTTTTGAAGTCATTTTTTGAAGTCATTTTTTTGAAGTCATTTTTTGAAGTCATTTTTTGAAGTCAGTTTTTGAAGTCAGAAGGTTGCGCCAAGAGGACAACCAAACCCCAGAGGTTAATCGTCTCCACTTGATAGAGATCAAGTGCAGTCATTTTCCATTTTCAGTTAAGTTCAAGTTAGTTTCAGAATACTTGACAAGCGTTCAAGTTAGTTTCAGAATACTTGACAAGCGTTCAAGTTAGTTTCAGAATACTTGACAAGCGTTCAAGTTAGTTTCAGAATACTTGACAAGCGTTCAAGTCAGAGAGTTTTATTCCAAGTCAGAGTTTTATTCCAAGTCAGAGTTTAAGTCCCAAGCCAGTTTTATTTCAAGTCCCAAGCCAGTTTTATTTCGAGTCACAAGTTAGTTTTCAATGCAGTCAATTGAATTCAACTTTTTCTTTGTAATTTAAGAGAATTTAATTTAAGAAAATGTAAGTTAAGAATTTAATTCAACCTTTTTTTTTTGTTGTAAAAGTGAATTTAATTCAACCTGAATTGACCGGGTTGCGTCTTTAGTTTAACCTTTTTTCTTGTTTGTAAGAAGGAAATTGACCGATTTGTCTTTCTTTTTCATGCCATTGTTGCGTATATAAATATATAGGTAAAATGACATTTTATTGTTTGTAACCAAAACAGTTTTTACAATTGTTTGTAATGACTTTGATAATCATTGTAATGTATATGTGATAATAATAGTTGTGTAATAATTAATTAATCGATCTTGTCCCAATGACTCCTTTTTAATTACTATGCTGAGGAACATACCGTCCCTCCGTTTTGTTTCAACTCTTTTAATTTTTGTTCTAAGTAGTGTGACAAGCAATCTCTTTCCTTTTAAAAAAAAAAAAAAAAAAAAAAAAAAAAAAAAAAAAACGTAATTGTCAAAAATTATTAAAACCTTTATTATATATTTTTTTATTATATAAAAATAATTTTTAATGTAAAATTTACCTGAAATTATTAAAAGAAAAGATTGTTCGAAATGCTTTCCTTCCATTTCAATAACTTTTTTATTCTTGGTCGCAATTCATCTATGGTTCGATTTACTTTTATTTTTTTTAGAATATTATAAAATTATGTTTAGCTCGTTGAAATGCATAATTGATTTATATTTTTAATTCTTGAATTTTTTTAATTCAATTATCGTACCGATATTTCTGGTTAATGTTAATGGTTATATAGTTCATATATAGCTAGGAATGTTACTAGTCGAATTTAATTCCATCTTCGAAATTCAATTTTTAATACCGCTAGATTTACTTCCATTAATTGTAAGGTCCTCTAAGTTCGTTTTTTTTAATTACCTTATAAGTGTAACTGATTAATTATGTAAAATCTATAATCCTAATTGAATTTTATTACTTTTGACACATATTCGAATTCATTTACGTTCCTTCCCTCTAGTCACTTTTGCATTAAAACTCGTATGCAAACATCATCATTATAATACATCATAATTATTGCTTACTATATATAAATTCTCGCTCATGCATTTATTCAGTTAATTTAACAATCCTCTCAACTAATCTGTCTCTCGAAATTATAAGATACACACTTTGTATCTAATACACACAAATACACATTTGACCACAGGTCTATACATCATCCACTACGTAATTCGATTTGTACCTACAACAGTCAATAAAAATGCATGTATGCACACTATATATACTATATATACAAACCTTATGCTAAAATCATTGGATATCAAAATAAACTATTTCATTGCGCGTAAGTACTAACTATGTAATTTAGTCTTAATCATTTTTGCTTTCTAATATATCTTGCTTATGCATTTATTCAATTAATTTAACAATCCTCTCAGCTAATCTGTCCCTCGAAATTGTAAGATACACACTTTGTACCTAGTACACAAAAATACACACTAGACCACAGGTCTATACATCATCCATTACGTAATTCTATTTTTACCTTCAATAGTCAATAAAATTAGTTTATCAATTGTACTATCATGGTAACCTTGAAAAATCCATGAACTTTAAAATTTATATTTTTCCCTTTTATCTACTATTCATTATGTATGTAATTTTTCCTACAGAAAAAATAAAAATTTTGTAAATTTTTTTTAACCATATCATTGTTTGTCTAATTTAATTGTTTGTCTAAATTAACGTATTAATCCTTTATTCTGTTTGTATAAAAGTAAAGTTTTAATCTTTGAATTTTTATATTTTATAATAGCCTTCTAAGCGAGTGTCATGTTAAAAATTTGATTACTCTGCATTGTACTCAACTACCCGAACTCACTTGTTCTGTATAAAATTTGTAATGTAAAGAAAAATTCGTCATCTAACTTGAAGTAGTTAGGATGTTATTTTCTCATTTGTATTGTATTAATTGTACCCTATTATATTATTGTATACATACCATTTTAGAGGGGGAAACACTGTAAAAACGAACAATGAATAAATCCATATTCATTTTTACATGAGAAAACCAAAATCGCCTAAGCGAGTTTTGGATAGAATTTCGATTTGTACTTCTTTATTCATTACTGTATTTCCCTAATTCATCTTTTCTAATAATGACATACACTATGACGTCATAAAATAACTTTATGCTCTCTACGTTTCCCATACCTTGTACACTGAATCATGTGCTTAGTATTTGGACATCTTCCGTATTCAATGTATGGTAAATTCTTTAGTAATAATGTTGTGGTGTTATGTAGTAGAAATATTATTATTCCTCCATACGTACAAATTCAATAACTATGACGTCACATTTTCCCGTCATTAATTTCCCTTCATCATATCTCTAGTATTCAATGTATGAAAATTCTTTAACATCATAATAAAAACTGTACACTCTATAGAAGTCATTATTTATGTTATGTAGTATAAATATAACTATTATTCGACCATATCCCCCGCCCCCATACGTCCATATCTTATCTTGACCATTATCCTATATAAATTTTATTAAATATTCATTCTTACTCGTGTCAGTCTATGAAACGCAAAAACTTTAGGCATTCGTTCGAAAACGCAAAAATACGTTCTCGTATTATTTTTTTCATTTTTATTTTTAATTATATGACCTCCCGAGATGAACTCGAAAATGCTGAGGTTAAGTGATCGAATTCCGCTGACTGGCAGATTCGAACGCTCAAAGATAAAATATCTCCTTTCGCTCTAATTTTAAATTTATAACATATTATAACATATTATGTTGTATCATGTGTGTCATGTCTCATGTACTTGTGTTGTACTAATAACCAAATATAATAACCATCTAGTATAACCATCTAGTATAACCATCTAGTGTAACCATATAGTATAACCATATACTATAACCATATATAAAAACACTAAGAATGGTAAACGACGTAATGTACTTTAATGAAACTGTAATTAATAATAACTTGTAATGTACTTCAATGAAACTGTAATTAAATGTAATGATTTAATTTATAATGTAAGAATGTACTTTAATAGAAGTGTAATTAAACAATAATAAGTGAATATGAATTAATTGGTAATTGTAATCGTAATTGTAATGAACCAAAATTAATACATACTCAGTCGTGTACTTAATTGTACTTATGTACTATGAAATGATATCGCCTTCATAAATGTAGACTCGGCGAAAAAATACAAATTAGTTTTTGTTATTTTTATTATTTTTTTAATTTTTATTTGGAATTTTTCAAACATCTGATCATGTGTTTAAAAAGGGGGAAACTTAACCTTCAACTGCATTCCCCCAATATTTAGATAATATATAAATCATAAATTGTAAAAATAATGTCACTTCTTCGTTGCGGTACTTCAATTAAGGCACTTCATTACGAGCCTCCCTTGTTAGCAGCCTTGCTGCGAGGAGGGGGCAGAGGCCCCTTGCCTCCTTAATATTTTTAGATTCCGGCCTGAGCCATGGTCGAAAGAGGTCGAACCTCTACCCCTGTAAATTCAGAGCACTACCTGTACATTTTTAAGAAGTAAATTACAGTAAGAGAAACTTTTTTTTTTATTTTCCCCCTCGAGTTGGGCTATCTTCAGAGGAACTTAGTCAGTAAAGTAGAAAGTTATAGAAGAAAAGTATATAGAAGAAATATCCGTTGCTGCCTCCTAACCAGAACCCCCCGTCGATTCCGAACCGACTCAGGGCCATAGACGGAGGGGTTAACATATATATATATATACACACGAGGAGTGATCAAAAAGTATCAATAATTTTATTGCTACGGACAAATGAATGCAAATAAGAAATAACCGTTTACATATGTGAGTCTTCCTGCCCTCTGGCGTCTGCAGTCTAAAGGAAAATTTGCTACCATGAGTCAGTAGTTGGTTGGAGCCCTTAAAAGGAGGGTGTGTTTTTGCAGTACGTATAAATCTCTGAAATGGAGCAACGCGTGTTGGAGACGAACGAAATGATTAAGACAGCTTTTGGAAATGATGCTCTCAGTGTAGCTAACGTTTACAAATGGCACAAAAAGTTTAAAAATGGAAAAACATCGCTTGAAGACAAGAAACGCAGTGGCCGCCCTTCCACTTCTCGTACGGGTGAAAATGTCCAATAGATTCGATTTCTGGTACGAGCAAATGTTTCTCCATTTTAAAACTTTTTGTGCCATTTGTAAACGTTAGCTACACTGAGAGCATCATTTCCGAAAGCTGTTTTAATCATTTCGTTCGTCTCCGAACGCGCTTTGCTCCATTTCAGAGATTTATACGTACTGCTAAAAAACACACTCATTTTAAGCGCTCCAACCAACTACTGACTCATGGTGGCAGATTTTGCTTCAGACTGCAGACGCCAGAGGGCAGGAAGACTCACATATCTACAGATCTACAGAAGCTAAGGCTGACAAAGACCCTAAGATCCACTCTAAGGTTAGCCTGAGAGAAGGGAAAGAGGAGGGTTAAAAGAGAAGAATAAGGGGTTAAGTAAGTAGCAAAACCTATCATTCGTGGGTTAACATTCATTCAGAAAAAGAGAAAGAAAGACTCCCCATCATCATCCGCAGGCCACTGCCGACAAGTCGGAAAAATAGTCGAAGAGAATAGGAGAGGGGTGAAAGATGAAAAGAAATAAAATAAGAACGCTTACAAACCATGCAAACAGTCTTAACTCACTGTCATACCATGCAAACTACAGACATGCAAGTGAAGAGAGTTACAGACATGCAAGTAAGGAGAGGATAAGAAAAAAAAAAGTAGGTAGAGAATAACAAAAAGTGGGTTAGTTTACGCTACGAGCTACATCTACTTTCGTGTTAGTCTAATTTTTTTTTAATAATAATTTTATTGCTGGCATCACACGCTGGCATGTCACAAGCTGGCATTAATCGTCAACAGACTCATCCTCGACCACCACCCCCAGAGCTCCTGTTGCTAATTGTTTTTTTATTTTAAACAATGTTAATATTTTTAAAATGCCTATCTAAACAGTTCTTACACATATTGACGCTGGTAGAGTTAACGACTGACGCGGGAAGATTATTCCATTTATCAATTAAACGTAAAGAAGTTCTTAGCGATATTAGTAATGAAACGTCTGCCACGCAACTTAAATCCATTATTACGAGTATTGCTATTATCGAAAGTGAACAGTTTATCAAAATTTACGTTATCGATTTTATTAACGATTTTGAAAACTTCAATAAGCTCCCCGCTTAATCTCCTCGTTTGAGTGAATGCAAGTCTAACTCTTTAATCCTATCTTCATAAGGCTTGTTGCGCAATGACGGAATTAGTTTCATGGCGCGACGCTGAACCCTTTCTAACCTATCAATATCCTCACCCAAATACGGGCACCAAAATTGAACGGCATATTCTAAATGAGGCCTGACTAGGGACTTGTAAAGGGGCAATATAATATTCTTCGATTTAAATTCTAAATTACGCGCTATGAAGCCTAACATCCTATTAGCTTTTGCGCAAGACTCCAGGCACTGGTTCCTAACTTTTAAATCCTTAGATACACGTACGCCTAAATCTACTTCCTCGTTAACGCTCGCTAACTCTCTATCATCATCGTACGTGTAATTATTATTACGAGAACCTATATGCAAAATTTTACATTTGTCTACGTTAAATTGCATCTGCCACTTATCAGTCCACTCCATAATCCTATTTACATCGTCTTGGAGCCTATTTCTATCGTCCTCGTTAACAACCTTACCGCCTATTTTAGTATCGTCCGCGAATTTTGACACGTTACTAGTCAATCCTACATCTATGTCGTTAATGTAAATTACGAATAGCAATGGGCCTAACACTGAACCCTGTGGGACACCACTACCTACATCCAACCACCCCGATTCACTACCATTAACAACGACCCTCTGTCTCCTAGCACGAAGCCATTCCTCTGCGCTTTAACCTTCGCAATTAATCTTCTATGCGGAACTGTATCGAACGCTTTTTTAAAATCTAAATAAATAACGTCAGCCGCTCTATGCCTGTCGCATTCGCGCACTATTTCGTTATAAAATTCTAATAAATTAGTTAAACAAGATCTATGGCGTCGAAACCCATGCTGACTACTATTAATCAAATCGCGACTTTCTAAGTGATAGATGATACTATCCCTAACTACGGATTCCAAAAGTTTACCGACAATTGACGTTAAGCTAATGGGCCTATAATTGCTAGCTACTGTGCGGTCGCCTTTTTTAAAAATGGGCGTGACGTTAGCTAATTTGAAGTCTTCAGAAATAATCCCCGTTTCCAGTGACTTATTAAAAATCTTCGTTAAGGGGCCTACGATAACGTTTTTCAAATCTTTCAAATGTCTAGGATAAAACACGTCAGGGCCTGGAGCCTTGCTAACTTTTAGCCTATCGATATAATGCGCAATCTCACCCTCGTAAACAGTTATTTCATCCAAAATAGTCTCGCTGCTAAATGGAACGATATCGTCCATATCGGGGACATTATTGACGTCTTCTACGGTAAAAACTGTTGCAAAATTGTTATTAAAAATATCCGCCATCGCCTGAGCATCGGATGCCAAAGCGCCATTAGCGTCCACGAGAGGGCCTATATTATCTTCTATCGGCTTACGATTATTCACGTGATCGAAAAACTTTTTTGGGTTATGTTTACTATCCGCAGCTATAAGTATCTCTAAATTACGCTTAGCATTCCTAACTGATCTTTTAACCTGACGTCTAAGCTCTATATATCTATTAAAGTTAGCTGCCGTGCCATTGCGCTTATTAAGTCTATACACTCTGTTACGCTCGTTTATGAACTCGCCTATTTCCCTAGTCCACCACTTAGACCTACCATGATTTCTAGCGCGCTTGGCCTACGAGGAATAAACTCCCTTTTGATATTCATAAAACTTTCTTTAAACGCCTCCCAATGAACATTTGCTTCATTACCATAAAAAATTATCCCAGTCCACTACCTCATCCTGTCCGCAAAACTATCAAAATTAGCTCTACGAAAATCGGGGACTTCTATTACGTTACTATCGTTACTGTTTTCTATCAATAACTTAAACCTAATAATTTGATGATCGCTACATCCCAAACTCTCACCTACTTCTAAACCTTCGATAAAATTGTTATAATGTTATAATGTTTCAGACCGACAAAGACCCTAGGATTCACTTATGGCTGGTCTACCTAACTGTGTTCGTAATTGTGTATTGTGTATGTCCTCCGTGGTGGCGGAGTGGACCTACAATTTTACATGGGTTCTGAACCACAAAGCCTTAATTTTACTACTTTAAACTATACCCAATCTCTCAACATATGCGTCTAATCGATTTTTAAACATGTTTATAGACGTGCTACTAATTACTTCTACCGGCAAACTATTCCACCTATTTACTATTCTATGCGTAAAAAAGTTTTTGGCAACTGCTGTCTCGAACCTTCTACCTGTCATCTTACACCCGTTATTTCTAGTTCTATTATATTGAGATATTTCGAAAAAGCTATCTCTTTGTACGTTATCGAACCCATTCATAATTTTAAAAACCTGGATTAGATCACCCCTTAGCCTCCTAGTCTCGAGTGTAGTCAATTTTAACCCCTTAAGCCTATCCTCGTACGACTTCGACTTACATATGCATATTGCATATGCGGATTCCAAAATTGGACCGCGTACTCCAAATGGGGTCTAATTAATGATTTATAAAGAGGAACAATAATATCGCGCGATTTGTACTCAAAATTCCGAGCTATAAAAGCTAGCACTTTGTTCGCTTTGTTGACCGCTGCTGTACTTTGTTTCGCTACTTTTAAATCACCAGTGACTATAACTCCTAAATCTTTCCTGCTCTACGCTTGCTAAACATCTCTTCTCCTCCCTGACATACTATACGCCAAAATTACTGTTACACGAACCTATATGTAAAATTTTGCACTTATCGACGTTAAATCTCATTTGCCATGTGACTGACCAATCAACGATTTTATTCAGAGCTTCCTGGATTTTACCTCTATCTCCGTCATTAATCGCCTACCACCGAACTTGTGTCATCCGCAAACTTGAAACTGTACTGACTAGGCCGACATCTAAATCGTTAATAATCAACTTAATATATTAGAAAAGCAAGGGGCCCAAGACAGAACCCTGAGATTATTTCTTATTTGCATTCATTTGTCCGTAGCAATAAAATTATCGATACTTTTTGATCACTCCTCGTATATATATATATATATATATATATATATAATATATATATAAATTTCACCCCTCATCTCAATCTCTCCTAAATCCACTTACCCTCGATGACGACATCACTCGAACAAGTGGTTCTGTCGGTTCTTCTTTTATTATGCAGGAAGGAAGGGTAAAGGCGAATGCCGCAAAACCGCCCCTCCCATAGAGGAAGAGAGAGCCAAAATCAAGGTCCAAGGTTTTCGAGATGAACTGAATACTCTGACTTTGAAAGATTGGAGGTCATAGCAGGAGGAAAGATGGATTGAAGAAGATTATTCCAAGTTGACCGAAAGATTGAAAGACTGAAGGACTGGAAATACAGACTAACCCTTACGTTAGAGAGTTGGACAGAAAAGAATAAGAGTGTGTCGAAAGTCTGGGACTGCGTGCTCTCCATAAAAGAGGAGGAATACAGTTAGAGAGTTCAAAAGAGCATTGTTTGTTATAATAGCGATAGTAAAGAGAGAGTAAGGCAACATTGCGGTGAAGAGAGAGGGATTGAAGACAGTCAGTAAGAGGGCGAGGAAATTGATGAGACGAAAAGCCTTTGATTCCGTCAGGTCAGTAGAGCTGTGTGGGTTCAACCACCCAACACATGAGAAGCGTACTCCATACAGGAATGGACAAGACCCCTGTACAGAGACAGCACTAACTGGGGGTGAAAAACTGTGGAGCTGGGACAGCACACCTAACCTCTTCGGAGCTGTTTTGGAAAGAGAGTATATGTGATTTTTCCATGAAAGATCACGAGAAAAGGAAAGCAAAGAATGTTAAGAGAAGAGGAAAGATTGAGTTGTGTATTGTTGAAGATAAGGAGATAGTCGTGTGGAAGATTGTGACGAGCAGACAGATGAAGGAACTTAGTTTTTGAGGTATTGAAAACAACAAAAATTTCTCTGACCCAGTAAGAGATAGTAGAAAGATCAGAGGTCAGGTGTATCATAGCGATCTCACCCAAAGCGCTGAGTGTCTGTTGAGAGGGACGCTTTGTGAAGCGGATGGAGAAGTGAAGAATGGAATCATTGGCATAGGAATGGATATGACAGGAAGGGTGGCTTAAAAGATCATTGCTAAATAAAAGGACAGGACAGAACCCTCAGGAACACCACTATTAATAGCTTTAGGAGAAGAACAGTGGTTATCTACAACTGCGCTATAGATTGGCCAGAAAGTAAATCAGAGATGAAGGCACAGATAGAAGGGTAGAAACCGAAGGAGGGCAGTTTCGAAATTAAGGATTTGCGTTAGACTCTTCCAAAAGCGTTTGATATGTTCAGCAAGCACAATAGCAAAGGTTTCACCGAAATCCCAAAAGGAGGATGACAAGAGTCAGCGAAATATGCAAGAAGATCGCCAGTAGAGCGTTTCCTGCGGAACCCATATTGACAATCTGAAAGAAGACTGTGAGAAGAGAGATGTTTAAGGATCTTGCTATCAAGGATTGACTCAAAAACTTTAGAAAGGCACGAAATCAAAGCAATTGGACAATAGTTGGAGGGTTGAAAGCGGGCACCCTTCTTTGGGTTAGACTGAATGAAAGCGAACTTCCAACAGGAAGGAAAAGTACCAGATGAAAACATATTTGGAGGAATTTTTGACATAATTAAGTTGACATAATGAAGTTTGACATAATTAAGTCAGAAGGAGGAAGAGGTGGAAGAACAGCATCGGAATCGTGCAGGGTTGAGTTGGAGGTGAAAGTTTGAACGAGGAGTTCAACTTTATTGGGAGAAGAGACGGCAACTCAGCCGTCGGAATAAAAAAGAAAATTTGTTGGAAAACTTCTTCGCTAGGTGCCAGAAAGAGCGAGAAGAATTAGAATTGGATTGGTTTTTACATTTTTGTCTGATGGAGGAATATTCGGTGCGTCGAAGAACAAATTTGTTATGATTCCGGACAGAAATATCAACTGAGTAAGAGTCAGGAGTTGGATGGCGACGGTACCTTCTCCAAGCCTCCTCTCTGTTGCTGATAGAATTGGAATAAGCAAAGTTAAACAGGTTTTTTTTTGTATTAGTTATAGGAATAGAATATAGAATGTACGGCTCCATGTCGGAGTACGCCTCCGTGATGCGCTCAGCGCACTCGGATGGGCCCCGGCCATGGAAACAGTAATCATTTCATGGGAGATAAGAAAAGTATTGCCTTAGGGCCTTCCAATCAGCAGCGCCAAAGGAGAGGATCGAAAAGCCAAACTGGAGCGTTAGGACAGGAAACAGATATAAGATTTTGGTCGGACGAACCCAACGGAGAAAAAAGTTTGACAGAATAAGAAGAAGGATAAATGGTTAGAAATAAATCCAGAATGATGTACCTATCCAAGGCGATCGAGGATTCGAGTAGGGTGCTGTACAATCTGCTCTGGGTCATTCAGGATGGAGAAGTTGTAAGCTAGTTCACCAGATATCAGTGAAATGGAAGGAAAGCCAAAGGTGGTAGTGAACATTGAAATCTCCTAGAATAGAGATTTCAGCAAAGGGGGAGCGGGAAGGAATGTATTTCACCTTGGAAATGAGGTAGTCATAGAGTTTTGGATAGTCAATAGAGTAAGGAAAAAGGTAGACAGCGCAGATGTATTTAGTTTGAGATTGACATGTAAGCCTTCGGCAGAGGATGTAGAATTCAGAAAAGGGGTTGTTGCCAATCGTCCTAGACACCTGAGTTTCAGTGAGAAAGAGAGGGTAAGGTTTAGAGGAGAGGTGGTGTTCAACAGATTGAAAGTTTGAGAAAAGGCCAAGAATGTTTCAGAAATTTATGAAAAGTGAATTAGGCAGAAGCCCAGAATATCTCGAGTGGGCAGTAGCAGAACCAGCTCCGCTGCCTGGGTCTGCGGGAGAGCCAGAAGTGGAGA
This sequence comes from Bathynomus jamesi, assembly GCA_023014485.1. Classification (NCBI taxonomy): domain Eukaryota; kingdom Metazoa; phylum Arthropoda; class Malacostraca; order Isopoda; family Cirolanidae; genus Bathynomus; species Bathynomus jamesi. Next base: position 140,645 of record JAJOZX010005954.1, read on the forward strand.
CATTTATGGTCCCCTCCCCAGGGGACTTCGACGATCTTGAGGTCGATGCCATTTTGTTGTTTTGTTTACTTTTTAAGATTGTAGTATGTAAGATGTATGTATGTCTAGTGAGGAATAGCGAGAGAAGTGTGTGTTTGAGAGCATGCTGGATTGTTCATAGGGTAGATAAAAAGATGCAATAAAAAAAATTAATTTTAAACATTTTATGAAAGTTAGTTGCCTCTCTGCCCCCCGTTCCCTTCCCTTCTTTTATTTCAGGGATTTTAAGGAAATTTTTTTCGACGATTTGTCTTTGGAATATGTAAAAAGTTCGTGAAGAGTCTTGCGGAAATCGTGCCATGCACTGAAATCAAAGTTTTACGTGTCTTTGTTTCTTTACTGACTGACATGAAAGACTGACATATGGAGGCAGTAATTCAAGTTAGCTCACAATTTTGCTTTTTCGTCGTTAATGTGCATGCAGTATGTTACTGAATTTGGAGTATTTAAGGCGTTTTGAAGGCTCTTCTGCTCTTCTGAACTCTCTATCTACATGCCTCCTCCTTTAAGGAGAACACCCAGCACCAGACTTTCGACACTTTCTCATTCCTTTTCTGTCCAACTCCCTAACGCAAAAGTTAATTGGAAGTTTCAATCTTTCGTCTACTTACCGATGAACTGTGGAGCAATCTTCCTCACTCCATCTTTCCCCCCTCTCCCCCGTCTATGACCTCCAATCTTTCAAACGTAGAGTGTCTAGGCAACTCCAAAACCCTGGACCTTGATTTTGGCCTCTTCTTCTTCTATGGGGAGGGGGGCGATTTTGCGAGCATTCGCCCTTCGCCCCTCCTTCCTGTATACAAAAAAATGAAAAGCAAATTAATGTCATTGGCCCATCTAACTATACAGCGTCCTGAAGTTGTAGGTTATTAATCTAGCGTCTGTTCCCCAGTCGTCTAGTGAATAATACGAATAAAACAGTCTCGAAACGTAATATCTAAGCAAAATCTCAACAACTCTTAAATTCTGATTCTTACTTAACTCGTGAGTATAATGTAGAGTAACTTTTTATGGTATTGCATGAAACAAATATACATTTCTAATTTTCTAAGATTCTGGCCATTATTTGTGTAACATCTTCAATAAGTGCAAAAAATCATTACATTTCTTTTTCGACACTTTAATGCAGAGTAGCATGGATGCAAAATGGTAGAGTGCAATTACAATGTTGATCAAAGTTGAAAGGCCCCTCCCCCTTGTTGCAAGAACCCCCACACCCATGGTGCCCGCCCAAATAAGCAAGGTGGATTCCCCTTAGCTGCCACAAGCTAGGGAAAATCCACCTAACCAGTTGGCTTAGAAGGCTTAATCTGGCTTAGAAGGCGTAAATGGCTTGTTCAGGTGCACATTATTATTTTTTGAGTTGCCAGATTGCACTATTTATTTAATTAAAGCATATATTCTTGACAGTTGGCTTAGAAGTCTTAAGCAGCCAGTTGGTTTAGAAGGCGTAACCGGCCATTTGGTACACACACACACACACACACACACACACACATATTTTATATATATATATATATATATATATATATATATATATATATATATATATTTATTTATTGAATTAAATAATATCGTTTATATAAAAACAAAAGAATTAAATAAAACACAATTACATCATTCTGTTTATTGAGACGAATTATTGGAAATAATTTCATAACATATACAGAAAATAAATATACAATCAAAATAGTTCACTCTATACACAGTTAAAACGAGAATATATATACAATAAAAAATAATAATAGTATAAGAATACACAAGTTAACGAGGAATATATGTACAGTAAAAATAATAATAGTATAAGAAATACACAAGTTGATCGAAGAATATATATATAATCAAAAAATAATATATAAACTTCAAAATACATACACTTTATGTTCTACTGCGTTCAACTAAAATACTAAACTCGCACGTGATCGAGTCTACAGTTACATCATAGTTGCTTTACACTATGCAATAAAAGCGATTTAACATTATTTCACCGTTCAAGTTATAGGGGTGCCTATACTCGATGTAAAGTCCTTCAATTCGTTCAATACTATTTTGTGCCCACTTTACATTCGGTTGGCAAGTTATCTTTAAACACGGACAGAATACAATCAAAAGCACGCACAAAGAGGCATTGTTAATCACAACATCATTATTAAATTCAAGTTTATAAACACTCTTTTCCATCGAGGGTTTATTCTTACCGAGCCGAGCTTTTCAATCGTGAACTCTTCTTCACAATGCATAGCGGCAGTTGAAATAATCTTCTAAGTCGTAACGACAGCTGCTCATTATATAAAGAAACAATTCTTCAGGGTGAACGGTGTAGGTGAGCTCAGCCCTGTACCGCTCAAGTTCTTTGTATCAAAGTTCATGATATTTCGAAGAGTCTAAACTTTCAAATAAGTACCCAGCTCTAGACCATTTTCGCCATGTTCATCCTACACTCGGTAAACCCGTCGAGCAGAGCTGTGTATGCGTATTCAAGAACCGTATCAAAATAAAGCATATCCGTAACACGCGCCTCTAATATCGGCTTCAGCTGCGGAAACCGACGATTTCAAACATTCTGTCGAGAATGAATCGGTTTCGCGTAGGGACAAGAACGTTATTATCAGATGCATTCTTCCACATCAGCCGTATATCAATGCATGGTTGATCGTTATTTATACAGAACGTGCAAACAATGGCCTATGAGGGGGTATCACCAACCTGTTGTCGTCTTGTACCTACACCTGCAGGTACTTTATAACGATCCTCGCTCCACTTCTCAACTACCAGGAAGACTCTATTCATCTCCTCAACACTTAAATAAACAACATTCCGTTTACCAGAGTTTGTTTGTCTACAAGTCGTTTCAAGTACATAGTTAATGGCACCGGTTTTACGCTTGAACACGCGCAATGACTTCGTCGCGGACACATCGTACACGGCATTGAGAATGCTGCTCAAAGGAAGCTCCATCGTATTCTATTGTGAGGAGTGCACGTCCAGTCGGTTCATGCTCTGAGATGACTATGAGCCACAGGTGGGCGGGCCGGCTCGACGGGGGTGTGGAAGAGTGAGTCACACCATAAGTTGATGAAACGTGTACAGTTTTGTTCCAACGTGAAAGATTCATGTGAATACATGTAGCCCATTATACTGGGCAATCAGAATTTTTCCGACACATAAAGTAATATCGGCTTTAATGTTTTACTACTCCCCAGATTGCGCACCAGACATTTTCGTTTGGGGGGATTTTCACGAACTAAACACAGTTTATTCACACTCCGGCGCACTATTTGAGAGAAACATGTGCCCATATTTTTCCTTTTTGCTTAGCAGATAATACTCGTCTCTAAATTCTATTAAAAACTCACGCAGGCCCTTAGCCACCACCTCACTACAAACCTCGTCATGATATATATTAATGTAGTGGAAAAAATACTTCAGATTCTCCATTATGACAAGATTTACATTCTCAGCCGCAGGGTACGAGTACTCGGTATGATGCAGCATGACATAATACCGCTTGCATACCACTCATCAACAAGACTTACTAACTATAACCGTTGCTTCTCTTCTGCACGTGTTGTTTCTTCCACTTCACGGTATATGTAAGCTTTATACAGTTTAGTCCTACAACATAGTCCATTACATCGTTTGTACCACAAAATCCTGCAATGCTCTCGCCAGAATAGCCGTAGGGTATTTGAACCTCTTGTTCCTCAAGTTTCGCAGTTCAATGTAGCCTTAAAAGTGTTAAAGGAGGGTAGAATAGGGAGTCTTTGAGTGTTCACTACATCTTCACATTTTACCGAATACCACTTCATAAAACTCGAGCAAGCAATATTAAAGGTAGCCATCACTATTTTTCGTCTACGTGAGATTTCTTCAAATACACGTCTGAGATCCAGGGCTTGCAGCGGTCAACTGAGCACGCACGGGTAGAGACTACCCAGGTAGTAGCAGGAGTCACGTGACCATTGATCGATCATACAGGGGCGGAGTTCAGGATTTTTCCTGTACATACGCACACACGCACACATAAAGGAGAAAATGAAACGCTAATTGAAACGCGATTTATTTAATAAACATATCAACGAATTAACCAAGGTGTATATATATTTACAAATATGTGTAATAAATAAAATAATCATATCGTTAACAAGTAAATACACACACACACACACACACACACACACACACACACACATATATATATATATATATATATATATATATATATATATATATATATATCGGGTGATTCATAAGTCTGTTACCACTGTAATGGTGAATAAAAAATAACTACAAACCACAGTAACCTGTGATTTTTTTATTTGAGGTTATTTTTACACAATTAAACATTGGAAATTAACAGTGGAAATTCTTTCTTTTAAATCATTGACATTCCGAGTTTTTGTTGCAGATACCCTATCCTTGACCATACCCCATATTTTCACAAATCAACAATCTGAAACAGAAAATATTTCACCATTACAGTGGTAACAGACTTATGAATCACCCGATATAACAATCAAGGTTATGGTATCCAAAGGGTACGGTATCATAGGTACCAGGCACCTGGTAACGTTTCTTATAGATGTTACGGCACACCTTCGTATCCCTAAGTTCCTTCACGCCCCCCAGCTTCTGCGCCCGAAAATTGTGGGTCCCCACCGTCAGTTGGGTGGTTCGTCGCCCTCATCTTCCAAGCACACTAGATCCTTTAACGAGTCAAAGTTAACGACCCGTCGGTTCGCCTGGTTAAGCGTGATACTCTTAGCCTTCACGATATATTTCATATCCTCCCCCACCCTCACCCGTACCCCATAAGTTTTTGGACTGTTGAGACAAAAGAGTCGGCGTATGCGATGTCTTCACACTCATCCTTGATCTCATCAGTCAACTCTCAGAGGAATTCACCAATAGGAGGCATGTATTCACCCTCCCTCGCTGTGAATATCACACTATCTGTGTCGGCGTATAAAACCCTCCGCCCAAGAGAATGCAATAGACCCCAAAGATTGATGCGTGTGTATGCCGTTGTGAAGCTGGTTACAGGTATGTTTGTAACACACGATGTATCTGTGGCCAATTCTGTATTGTTGTACTTTATTATGTACGTATTACTTACATTCACGATCTCCGTGACCTCTTTATCGGGAGCATTGGCATAATCCCACATCTCGTTATAACTTTGGGCTAGGTGAACATTCCCCTTGTCTGTATTTTGTACAAATTTTCTCCAAAGACTATTTAGACAACTTTGCACTAAAGCGCAATGCCTGGGTTCTTTACAATTTCGAAACGGTCAAGTTGTATTCCTTCACAGTCACGGTAACGCTGAATATAAGCCGATTTTTCATCTTCGGTATCAACTCCTCGCGGATACCCTGATGCTTCTACCTTATCCTTCAAAAAAGTGTTTATATATGGCATGAAAAGGTTGGTGAGCTTCTGAAACCACACCTCATATATCTTCAATATTCTGTAGCCATGGCGAACGGCTAGGGACAGCTCAGGGCTTGTATATACGCCTCTGATCTTACGCTAGTTGGTTGTGTGATTACAAGTCCCATTGTTCTCTTCTGCGCACTTCACGCACAGGGGAAACATAAGCTTGTGGTCTATAACGACGGGTAAGATCGGCATCCATAAATCGTGAGGGGGGAGCATGTCTATGAAAGAAAGACCGAAATAGTTTTTGTTCAAATTTGCTGAGAACCCCTCGATGTTGGGCAGGGCTGGTCATACCAGTTTTCAGGTGCACCTACGGGGTACGGATTGTTCTTCATCACGTAGGGGTATAAAGAGCAGAAGTCGTAGTAATGGAATTTCACCCCCTTCGTACGCGGAAAGTATAGCTTGAAGGGATTTGTACGCCCTCCGAACAAGCTATTACCGCATTTGAGAGGATCCAACACCATTGAACGCTTGATCGTGTTTATCTCTTCACGGAACTGTCCATCTGTTTCCATCCGTGCATCATACTCATGCTCCCACAAGATCTTGTGAGTGAACTGGGTGCCTATAAGTTGATCGCGGGTGCGGGTCCATGCAAGACTGTCGGCAGGAGATCTACCGTGGATATCTCCTGCGATCCCGCACTCAGGACGGGGGCATGCCACCAACACCCGTTAAAGGAGTACACAGTCTTCTCACCAGTGGCACGGTTTTCGCTCGCTTAGACCAACGGTGGCCAAACCTCGGCTCGCGAGCCGCATGCGGCTCTCGAGGTTGTTAACTGCGGCTCGCGAGACAATTTTGTTTTTTATTGTATTTATCATAAAAGAGAAAATTCATAATACAAACATTTTTTTTTCACATAATAAAAAAATATGAAAAAAAACAAGGAAAAATTAAATTGACAATAAAATGCGTCATGCGTACGACAATTTCTTTTGCGTGACAGGCACTAAGCGGGATAATTACGTAATTAACACCAATCGGCACTCACCAGTGTCCAGTACCCCTCGAGCTACCCTGCGGGCCGCGTGTAGTAACGAGCAGAGCTGGGCACTTGCGTTTTTTTTTTGCGGTACTGCGGTACTGCGGTACTACCGTGTTGGTCGGTACCGCGGAAAGTACCGCGGGAAATTTGAATGCGGTAGCGGTACTGCTGTACTTTCAGCGATCCTTTGCGGTACTGCGTTATGCGGTACCGGTTTGGTAGTGCGGTAGTAGTACCGCAGTACCGCAGTACCGCAAAAAAACGCGCAAAAAACCGCAAGTGCCCAGCTCTGGTCACTAACGAGTGAGTGTGTTTTGAAATTGGCTTCTTAGATCACATAGTGGCTATTTTTCTCAGCTATACAAGTGAAAGTTATACAACCCTTTAGTTGATTAAAATGACTGAGTAGACAAAGTGTAAGAAACGGAAATATGAAGAAGAAAATAGAGTTTTTAAACAGGAGTGGGAGAAGAGCTTTGCCTTTACCGTTAAGGGTCTTATCTGCCACGTGGCACTCAATCACTTTAAAGCCAGTAACTTAAAGCGTCATCATGAACTAACCATAAAAATTTTATTACGGAATTTTCTCCCAAATCAGAATTGCAGAAGACTAAGTTAACAATGTTGAAATCTAGCCTAGTTGCCCAACAGACTGTACTTTCATCATTGTGTAAGACAGCTGACTTAACTACTGAAGCTAGTTTTGTTATGGCATGGAATATTGCTCGTGCTCAACTTCCCCACAGTAGTGGAGAATTTGTGAAGAAGAATATTGCCGATGTTACTGCAATTCTCGCTCCAAATAACACAAAGCTTCGAGAACAAATAGCAATTTCTATTTCCGCCACACTACAGAGAGACGTATTTCACAGATCAGTGCTGAAATTACATGCTCGTTGCAGAGTGATTTGAAGAATTCTGTTGCATTCAGTTTGGCCCTCGATGAATCCACAGATATTAAAGATAACCCGCAACTGGCGATATTTGTTCGTTATGTTACTGGCGATGGAAATGTGAAAGAAGAACTCTTGAACTTAATGAACCTAAGAGAAACCACCAGAGGGGTTGACATAAAGAACGCACTTGACGAGGCATTATCAAATGCTCAAATACCATTGAATAAACTTGTCAGTGTTGCAACAGATGGAGCACCAGCTATGGTAGGACAAAATGTAGGCCTAGTTGGGCTCTTGACACGCGATCCCAAGTATCCTGTGTGTCTCTTTATTCACTGTATCATTCACCGTGGTCATTTGGTAAGCAAGTACTTAGGTATGATAGTGTTATGAAATGTGTTCTAGAAATTGTGAATTTCATTCGTTCAAATGCAAAAACGCACCGAGCGTTGAGAAATTTTATCGAGGAGCTGGATCTTCAAGATAAGCCAGATGACCTTTCATTCTATTGTATTGTAAGGTGGTTATCAACTAATAATCTCCTGAATAGGTTTGTTGCACTGTTGGAGCCTATCATTGATTTCTTGAAAGAAAAGGGAAAGTCATACCCACAACTAGAAGATCACGAATGGGTGCAGGATCTGATGCTTTTTACTGATGTAATATAACACCTTCAAAATCTAAATTTGGCACTTCAGGGAAAGGATAAGGTCATTTCTGACCTTACACAGTGAGTTTTCAGTTTTCAGAATAAAATAAAGCTCTTCCAAAAAGATCTAGTAACAAAAATTTTTTACCACTTTCCCCACATGAAAACCGAGCAAACACCTTTCCTGATATTAAAATAAAAGATAGTAAATTGGAGGAATACAACGGTAAATTAGAAGGACTAATTGATGATTTTCAGTTCAGGTTTGATGAACTAAAGAAGCTAAAACCATGCTTCGAATTTCTTGTAAATTCTTTTCTGATTGATGTCGTCAACGATGGCTGTCCTGTTACCACACTTTTTGTTACGGAAGCTGCTTCAATACAAACAAACTTTTGGAGCTACAGGAGGACGTGGGTTTAAAGTTGATACTGATTATTTGCAGTTGAGTTTTGGAAGCAAGTACCAGAGACAAAGTATCCTCACCTCAGGAAAACCAGTTTCCGACTTATCTCAGTTTTTGGGACAACTTATTGCTGTGAAGCACTCTTCTCGGTAATGAAGTTTGTAAAGTCAAAACATCGTGCTGCCATCACTAACGAACACCTGACTGAGCTTCTTCATACCGCTTAACATCACATCAGCCAGACTTTAAAGCATTAACAGCCAAAATGAAGACCCAAACTAAGCCTTCTACAAGCAGTAATTAAACAATTTAATAATGTGAGTATAACTATATGTATATGTATATGTTTTTAATTAAATTCTTTTTAAAATATTTTGCGGCTCTCGTACATCTGAAAAACGTCGTATATGGCTCTTGGGTCCAGGAAACTTGGCCACCCCTGGCTTAGACCATCGACCCAAAAAACACGACCATTAAACTTAATGGGTACTTCCCCCATGTTGCGGGCATGCTTTATGTATACACCTGTCTGCTGCTGTATGTGTATGAGCCAGTAAATAGCCTTGTGTCCATAACTGCGAGGGTTGTTTCTGTGAATAAGGCTAAGGTGTTTTTAGGCATGAAATTGTTCTTGAACACCATAAAGCACAATGAGGCGATCGTGGTTGCGACTTGCAACGGATCGCATTTGAAACGGTCTATGTACATCCTTCTAAAGGTCTGGAAACATACTCTAAGCACGCGCACATCATTCACGCAATAACGCTCACATTCATCAGCTATATTGTAAGGATTAGATTAATTAAAACTGTTGTAGTAGCGGTCAAATTCTTCCCGTTCAACTGTACTCATACCTTCATAGTTAAAGTAATGAAGTAATGTTTGGGTGGAGGTAGTCCTACGTAATTTAAAGTTTCACTAGCAAGGAATGTGTAAGGGAAATATCCTTTTGAAACTTCGGCGGCTACGCCCATTACCTTGGATAGTTTGTTAATTTACAAGGTGTGAATAATAAAGTGTCTTTAAACTGTACATTACCTCTTATTTGCATATGTATAAATTTGTTTCCCCTTTTCAAGGGGAAACAAATATCTCAGATGACTCTTGCTCAAACAGCTCCTTATAAAGGAACTGTGTGTCAAATTTTGGCCCGTTATGGGCAAGAATATACACAGTCATTGTTTTGAACTTGTCCGCTAACTTGACAATATAGGACACAAAGAGTTTCACGGGACTGTGCAATCGTTTTAAAAACGTTTGTCCGTTTATCACATTTGTGACACTTATCACACTCGACTTCCATGCACTCATCACAGATAGTCTGGCTTACAAGTAGATGTGGGATAATCTCTTTGGTTTTAGCAACCGTGTATGTTTCTATATCGTAGTACACAGTTATACAAGGTCTATTTTTAGGCTTAGCGTCTTTCATATAACATACATGCTTTACTCCATCTGCCTTATATTTCTCATGGCATGTAGAACAGTGAATTTCATCACATTTATGCTTGAAATTCCCCCAATTATCCATCATATGAAACATACCACATTCACAGATTCTCATTTTCCTGCCCGTGCCAATTGACTTATGGAGCTCAAAACAGTTATTATTGAAAAATGTGCGTCTGCATACATTACAGTACCTCTTTCCAGCTTCAACCACACGGCTTTCACATTTGGAGCTTTTACAATGCGCACATACCATGTGACAATCCTTACAATGTTTCACTATATCATCCGCAAACTCGAGATATCCCTTACACAAATCATGATGCCTTCCATATTTTCGACTTTTATCATAACTCATGTAAAGGTCCCTTATATTACGAATGGGGTGATACGTTGTACCTGACAGTCCTAAAATAAGTAGGGGCCTTGTACGATCTCTCACACTGCTTTTAAAAATATACACGGTTCTACGACGATCATCTATTCCAAATACAACTATACGAACATTCATTTCCTACTCCACTCTTCTCAGCTCTTCAGGGCCCATATTACACTCAAACTCTAGCTTGCAATCTGAAGCCAGTTTACGAGCACGCTGCACAACCGTAGGCAACCAAATTTTTTGGACCCGTGTATTTAGCACAGTAAACATACGGGCCAAGACTAATGCTATAAAGCCGCAACCACGATTGGTGTTTATATGCCGTCTGTAAATAGCCTGAGAATTGAAGTTAAGAGTATAAGCTGTGGCACTATGACCCGCAACACGGACATACGGTCAATATCTACCGTGAAGTTGTCCATATTGAAGCTGTACTACTTTGAGAGGCATGCATTATACGGCCTAATATATACTCTATATCTACAGCTGCCAAGCGTCTGAATGGTATTACTACCCAAAAACCATCTACATCCCCGTCATCTGAACCGAACCCAAAGGACAGCCGCGTCCTGACTTCACGTTTGTAGCGGTTCTGAAGGCAAACTCTACAATACGTTCTACTAAGCGTCGCAGACCGTGTTCAACACCATTGCTATACATGGATCCAGGGTCAACCCTGACTATATACCGATTTCTAGTCAGGGCTGGGGTAGGGGTGGCGGTGCGCACCAACTCGAATGTTATACCTTCCTCTACAGCACGAGAAGCTGCTGCTGCTGTTATGGAGGATGCACCCGAAATTGCACAGGAATAAGGGGGTACATTTTTATTTGAGGAAGGTACTACAGTAGTGTGGGGTTGTGTCGTAAGACGTAGAAGGTTGGGGCTCTATTACTGGGGGTATAACAACTGGCGTACTCCTGGCACCCTTTATACCTGACGTGGAAGGTTCTTCATCATGCCTCCGCTTTGAATTGTCGCGTGGTGGTGTTACATGTGTCGCTGGTGGAGGCTCGTCAGCGGGAAAGCCGGAACACTCTTCGGTGAATGGAAAATATAAAAAGAATGCCTTTAAATTCGAGAATTTCGGCCTTAAAAATATAACTCCATACGTCAGTGTTCCGAACCTTTTGATGTTCGCGGCACACTTTTGAGGCGAAAAATATTGCGCGGCACGGTACTTAAAATATATATAGAAAAATACTAGTACAAGATGTAAATTAATATTTTAAAATCCCTATAAATAACTTTTCTTTAACTTACCTTATTTAATTATTCACTATTATTAATGAGATACTTGAGCTTGGTGTTTTTTTGTTATTTCATCAATGTTCAGGCGTATGTATGATAGGCAAACTCTCATATCATCTTCAACGCAGCGAAGTCTCTTTTTTTTACATTTAATGGTTGTAAGTGATGAAAATCCCAATTCACAGAGATGAAATAGAAAACTGCATCAAACAGCCAAAGCTTTTTTTTAAATTTTGGGATATTCATTCATAATGGAAATCCAAAAGTATCTAGAGGAGATTCTGCATGTTTGAACTTCAGACTACGATCAGTTGAAATGGTGCCAACTCTTCTTGTTCAGATATTTTCAAGTCAAAATTAGTGGAAATGAGAATGAATGGGTTCCTGATCCAATCATATTTTTCTGTATTTAATGATGGAAAATATCGTTGCATATTGCCTTCCAACGCTGTTAAATGATCAACTATGAGAGGAATTATTTCTTTGGAATGAGTTTCAGAGATCAGAGGAAATATTTGAAAATTACCATTTTTAATTGCATTTTTCCAAATTACTATTTTTTTCTGAAATGCCGTTAACTTATCAGTAGACGTAAGAATGTTTTAATTTTTCCCCTGCATACTGGTGCTCAGACTATTAAGCTGTTTGAATATCTCTGCTAAATATGCCAGTTTGGTGCACCAAATCTCACAACTAAGATATTCACAAAATTTTTTGTTTCCTTCTCCTTCAAAAAAAGTTAGCAGCTCTTTTTTCAGCTCATATACGCGACATAAAACCTTCCCTCTTGACAACCATCGAACTTCAGTATGTAAAATTAAACGTTCGTATTGTGCATCGATATCTTTGCAAAGGTTTTCGAACAGGCTTGTTTTTAATGGCTCATTTTCACGAAATTAACCATTTCGACAACTTGATCTAGTACATTTTCTAACTCAATTCCTAATGTCTTTGAAACAAGTACTTCCTCTGTAAAAAGCAATGAGTGAATATGGCATTTGGATTTTCCTTTTTTAAAGTGTAGTGAATCCTTTGATTGATCCGATCATGGATGGAGCCCCATCCGTACAATACCAACACATGACTTCCAGACAATTTCCATTTTGCTGAATAGCCAGTCAAAGTATCAAAGATGTCTCGACCTCTTGTGGTTCCTGGAAGTTCCTTGCAACAAAAGAATTGATTAACTATATTATTTTCGTCAATAAAACGAATAAATGCCGAAAGGTGTGTTCTGCCACTAATATCAGTTGATTCGTCAACTTGCGAAGCAAAATCTGAATTTTGAAGTTTATTACATAGGTTTCTTCTATCAGTGATAAATCTTTTATCCTGCTATGAACAGTATCATTAGAAACAGGAATCTTCATAATTTCTTTTCTGCTTCGCTACCAAACATTCTCTTAACAGTTTTACGGCACACAGGTATAATAAGTGACTCCGCTATAGTATGTGGCTTCATTTCTTGCGCAATAGCTTCTAAGATTTCGTAAGAAGCTATTTGATTTTATCAGACAATTTTATGATTTTTCAAAATTAGTTGCTTGTTTTGATTGCTGGCATAATAATATTTTGAAATAGTTCAAGTCTTTTCCCTGATCATTTGGATGTTTAGATGTGAAATGTCTTTTAATTTGCTAGGAATCATACTTTCATCGCCAGTTTTTCACGACACACGATACATATGGGAGAGGACAATTTTCATTTCTATACCAAGAAAAACCGAAACTCAAATAACTCTCATCATAATGGCGATGAACAGTTTTGGAAATCTTCCTCTGTTTATTTATCTGGGTGTTTTTCAAAGCTTATTTTCGTTATCATTGTTTTCACAACCATCATTGCTGCGTTTTCTTATAATAAATTTATCCATTTCGAGGGTGCTGCAATTATCATTGAATAGATTTAGAATAGCACTGCAAAACCACTTTGTCACAAAATTGGAAGAAAGCAAAATGAGAGCCACAGCCCACAGTACTGTCAACTTAAGGCGCCGTACATCTATATATAATAAATAAATAATTATATATATATTATATATATATATATATTATATATATATAATGATTATAATTATATCCTAAAATGTAATTATAAACCTAATAGTTGGGAGTTATACAAAATAATCCGTAATAGCAAATTACTATCCTGTTTTTATGCAGTTTACTAGGTAACTGGCAACTAGATTTACGAACGTTTTCGGACGTTCTCATGAAATCACGTGACATCCACTGGACTTTAAGAATTATCTTTTAAATCCTTAAAAAATTACTTTAATATTATATATAAACACACAGAAATACCTTTAATTATAATACGAAAATTATATTTTTCATAAATATTTAATTATGTTTATTATTAGTAGGGACTTCAAAAAGGTTCATAAAAAATGCCTTGAAACTTTTAAAGTAATTTTATGCACTTTTTGTAATATTATTAATAATAATATTACAAAAAGTGCATAAAACTACTTAAAGTTCATAACATTATTAAAAGTTCAAAAAGTTCGTAAAAGTACTAAAAGTTCAAAAAAGTTCATAAAAATTTTTACGAACTTTTTGAAGTCTCTAATTATTAGTATTATTTCATCAGCATCATTTTGTGTAATATAATAATCAAAATTATTTTTGCAGTTTATTAAAGTTCCCCAGAAATGTTTTTATTTGGTGGTTGAAACGCTTTCTTTGGTTATTCAAAATGGGACTACTTGCAAATTTAGACCGAAACTTAGTTTGTTCGGATGAGACTTTGGTTTGAGACTAAATATTTAGCCGAGACTAAATTTTCACATCAAAATACCAGTAGAAATATAACTGCCGTCACTGTTTCGCAGCACACCTCAGAAAGCTTCGCGGCACACCATTTTGTCGCGGCACACCGGTTCAGAATCACTGCTATACGTCAATGGCGTTGCATTGGCGGGGCAATGGATACAGATTATTCATCAGACGCTGTGTTCACGCTTTGCCCGAGAGCATTAGTAGTCTGGCACCATATTGTAGGTGCTTGTGATGAGCTCGAAATTGGGGTAACGCAGAAAGAATTCATCGATAAATTTAACCTTTATCCGTTTGACATCACACCTGACTTATCTGCTAGTGTAAATACACTTAAGTCCACAACAGAGTGGAAACATCTCAGTCAGATTGGAATTCGCCAAGCTGATAGACGCGCCTATTAGTGTACTAGTATACTTCGAGTTACAAGCCCTAATAGAAATTGACAGATTTTAGGGCGTTGTCACTGACTTTTAAAATAGACACGAATACACGTCAGAGAGTAATGAATAGTGAACGAATCACGCACTCCAAATTTATTGGTGTGTTTGTGAAGAATGAAACATTGAATTTGCCAACTACGAGAGAATGCGGTGGTCTTATTGTGAACACCGATGTTATTGGTGGTGAAGGGATTCAATTGATAGCTATCTACTTTAAAAATAGGGACCGCCTGTACTATTTTAATTCACTCGGGACTCATCCATGGAATGACGTCATTATTGTAAAATTTCTCGAACAGTTACACATTCCAAAAAATGTCTGGAATCCCTATCGATTCCAGGGATACTTTAGTAACGTATGTGGTATGTATTGCCCTTCATTTCTCATGCACATGTAACGTCGAAAGGAATTTATAAATTTTTAAAAATTATTGGACCCGTGTCACACTGAGCGGAGTGATCAAATGTTATGCAGACAGATAACAAAATGGTCCCCGTTTGTGCGCACTCGATGTGTTGTATGATGTTTTGTTTGTATATATAAAATTAATAATTGCATCAATGTTGTCTCTAATAATGTTAGTTTGTGTATTCTGTAGCTTATTTAAAATGTAACGGCAGCTAATTCTGTAACTAATTTATGATGGATATAAAAAATTGTACTATTTTATAAAACATGATTTCTATCATTTAATAAATTGATGAAAATACATTGGGTCTTCTTACCCAAAACACATGTAAAAGAAAAAATCTCTTATTCGAAACATAAGAAAAAGAAAAAAGCTTACACTATTTTGTTGATGATATGACAATCGCTGGGTTGAATGCATGGTAAAACTTCTACCTCCTTATTCAAGTCCACGACTTGCGTTTCTTCAATGCTATCACGAAAAGATTGTATAACAAAAGTCAGCTCCTCATCGGACCTTTAAAGAGATAATTTTAAATTAATTTAATTAGTTCATATATTTTTCTGAATCTTTTTTAATAAAAACCCATTTGCTTTTCATAAAAAACATATGCAGAGTATATATATATATATATATATATATATATATATATATATATATAGAAGAGTTACAATTTAAAGTATCAAATATCTTCGAACCGCTCAGAGAAGTTTGTGACCCCTTTAAGAGAAAATGCCGAATAACTTCACATTTCAAATGAATTTATTATGGAATTTTATCAAATTATTTAAAACCTGCAAAGGGTATTGATTGTTATAAGTTAAAAAAATTCAACGAATTTTGATAAATAGAAATATCAAAACAGGACTTTAATATAATATTAATTATTAATTACTAATGCAAACTAATCTATAATTAAAAATTGAGGATACCTGCTATTTGATGAAACATTTTACAATAAAATGTAATGAGATGAAAATAAATTACTACAGCCCCTCCATATATATTTATTATATCATGAAGGAAACACAGAACGGTGCTCAAGAGCATTCGCCTAATGACATCCTCAGGAACACTAAAATAAATAATAGGTTCGCGACTAAATATATGCCACAATAAATAAAATGTCAGGTACATCAATTTTTATACTCACATTTCAACTGTAATCCTTTGCGCCGGATCGTACGCAGCGTCATTGCAAATGTTTACGTTAGAAATAATGCGTCCTGATCAGTTGCGTTACAAAAACTAATTGTAGCCACCGCGGCAATGTCTCCGTCTTCATAGAAACCGGTAAACTGTAAAGTTGTTGTGACTGACTCATGATACGTGTGTTTATTCACTAGTAAAATAACTGCTGTGGGTTCCAGCTGAAATTACTTCTTTTTATATGCATAATTCCCAATTGTAAACACCACCCCGAGAAGAGTAATAGTGGTTCGTAAGTTTATTGATTGGTTGTCAATGTAACTGGGCGGGCTATGTTAAATGTGTGTGCCAATCAGCTGTCGTAACACCGATATAACGGGCCCACGCTTTGGGCAATGAAGTCCTTATTGGTCACCTTCACGAATATTGAAGGTGTGTCTTTATCAAATTTGGCCTATTCTCTCCGTAGATTTATTGTCACATGAATGTGTGTCTTTATCAAATTTGGTCTCTCTCCACAGATTTATTTTCAATGCTCACATCTCGAGGTGAATGAGTGAATTGCCCACTCGCACGCTCTGTCATGGTGCCCTGAAGTATTTTGCATTATTATATAACATTTTTATTTTCCATTATTATATAAGATTTGAAATATTTCAACAACGCTAATATTCTTACATTCTGGCACGATTTTTTGTTCAGAAGATGAGTGTGAATATTTTGTTTGTGCTTATTTGATTGTATTTGTACTATTATAATACTCTCTATATTTCTAATTTATGTAATTTGTTTGTATTAATAAATAAAAACAAACGTCGGTCTCTTTGCACTCATACGACTCACAGCTTCATCCTCAGATTTCCCATTTTGGACATGGGTTAGGTTAACTTAAGTTACATTGGTTATGGAATTCGAACCATGGGTCGTTACATCATCTGGACTCAGTCTCCCGTCCAACTACTACCCAGACCTAACGTCGCTTAACATCGCTGATCCAACGGGGAGCTGTGTTAGAACGAGGCCACAAAACATGCGAAATACATATACTAAATATTGTACATTATGCAGTTAATTATTAATTTTTATGCTTTTCAGAAATTTGATTTCTAAGTGAAGTATAACAAATTGGAAGCATTCG
The DNA here is from genome assembly GCA_023014485.1 of Bathynomus jamesi. Taxonomy (NCBI): domain Eukaryota; kingdom Metazoa; phylum Arthropoda; class Malacostraca; order Isopoda; family Cirolanidae; genus Bathynomus; species Bathynomus jamesi. The sequence continues at coordinate 158,067 of JAJOZX010005954.1, forward strand.
TGAATTTAAAATAAATAAAGGGGTTTATATTGTTGGTCTCTTTGCACTCATACTCATCACAGCTTCATCCTCAGCTTTTCCATTTTGGACATGGGTTAGGTTAGATTAAGTTACATTGGTTATGGAATCCGAACCATGGGTCGCTACATCACTTGGACACGGTCTCCCTTCCAACTACTATCAAGCCCTTACGTCGGTTAACTTCGCTGATCAATGGGAAGCTGTTTTAGGGCGTGGCTAAAATGATGACAAATCTATAAAAGAGAAAGCAAGGAACGATGTTAAGAGGAACGAAAAAATATTTATAATGTTTATTGTCAATTTTAGTATACTAACATGAAAGTACGAATTATTATTTATTTGATTATCTTAAAAACGCAAATACTATATTAAAAAAAAGCAATATGATTCATCAAAGTTAAAATAATATTAATGATAGCTGAAATAAGTTCGAATTTTGTAATATATCACTTTAAACACATAGTATCGGAAAAAGCTCGCCTAGAAATTAAATTTATAAAAAGCATATTATCTTTTTCATGTGTCTTAAAAATAATTTGAAAATCTTTTGAATATTTTTTTATTAAAACTCGTGAGATATTGAAAGAATAATCTCTTTTAAAATGGATCAGACCCGTAGGAGAGAGAGAGAGAGAGAGAGAGAGAGAGAGAGAGAGAGAGAGAGAGAGAGAGAGAGAGAGAGAAAGAATTTTGTCACAGAAAGGAGGCGATCAGAAATGAAGCTAATACAAATACATGTTTTTTATATAAAATAAAGCCAAACTTCCAGAATTAGAAAGTGATTGTCCGCATTCCGACATCTCTCGTTCGTAGCTTTGGTATAGCCTCCAGCTAACAACTACCCCTATTTGTGATGTATAGGGTGTCCATAAATGATTACCCTGCTTAAAGCATGCTATAACTTTTAAATAAACACTCGTATTCAAACACAGTTTTAATCATAAGTAGATAAACATACAAAGTTTTGATACATAGTTAATGAACTTAATAAGCTTCCACATGTGCACCCCTAGTGGCACGTAAAATGTCTAAGCGGTATTCACACTCACGCCACGCATTTTCGAACATTTGTGGGTTAACTGTTGCAATTGCATCCGTAATGCGTTCTCGCAATGTCCTGATATCTGGAACAACTGTTGCATAAACCAAATCTTTAACATAACCCCAGAGAAAGAAATCCAGCGGGGTAATGTCTGGTGATCTTGAGGGCCATGGGATTGGCCCGTCCCTGCCAATCCATCGATTTGGAAATGTTGCGTCGAGAGTTTCACGAACAACATGCGCCCAATGAGGAGGTGCCCCATCTTGTTGGAAGATGACAGTTGACTGCCTGTCCTGCAGCTGGGGGATGGCGTAATTGGTGAGCATATCCAGGTACACAGTTGCGGAAACAGTTTCCAAGAATTTTTTCATCCACGACTTAATTAACTTCACATCAGGTGGATTCTTTCCATACTTTGTTCTGAACCTTCGCTGAACACTGACAGGAGATTTTGTTTCTGCAAGCCACACAACACATTGTGCCTTCTCTGTCACAGACGCCATCTTAACTGAACAGCTACTACAGCGCTCCTAGCGGCGAATGCGGTAGACGAAACACACCAGGACAGAAACTCTATGCGTGTAAGAGATCACCTGTAAAAAGAAAACGGATGTAAGATTCGTCATTAAAACATGAGAGCATACTGTTTTCAGGGTAAACATTTATGGACACCCTGTAGATCAGCTCGAATCCGAAATCGATGTTTAGGCATGTGCACACTTTTTTTGTTCAAGAGGAGACGAGAAATGCATTTTACCTACGTACAGATCTAAAAGAAAGTAACGTACATGTACGTCTTTCAATATTAAGGCCGCTGATATATATATATATATATATATATATATATATATATATATATATATATATATATATATATATATACACAGGGTGTCCGAGAATTATCTGTACAACTTTTGGCTGTTATTAAAAGTCAACCATGAGGTGTAGAAATTCCTATGTTGTCCCATTTTACATAGAATCTCATTAAGTTTTTTCTGATACCAAGTTTTGACAAGTTTTTTAGAAATTCCAGTGTGTCCGAAAATTATCTGTACAATTTCATCTTTTAATAAAATTCTCGATAACACACGTAAAATTCTTAAACAAGATTATTTAGAATCTGTATTTTCAAACGTTTCTTTTATTAAAGTAACGTTGTTACAAACATTCGATATAGCACCATCAGGTGCATACACACAGACATTGACGATTTAAAAGCAAGAATCACAGCTGCTATTGAGCGAATTAATGTGGATATGCTGCAGCGTACATGGCAACATTTGGATTATCGATTGGATGTTTTGCGAATCACTGATGGTGCACATATCGAATGTTTGTAACAACGTTACTTTAATAAAATAAACTTTTGAAAATACAGATTCTAAATAATCTTGTTTAAGAATTTTACGTGTTATTAAGAATTTTATTAAAAGATGAAATTGCACAGATAATTTTCGGACACACTGGAATTTCTAAAAAACTTGTCAAAACTTGGTATCAGAAAAAACTTAATGAGATTCTCTGTAAAATGGGACAACACTGGAATTTCTACACTTCATGGTTGACTTTTAATAACAGCCAAAGGTTGTACAGATAATTCTCGGACACCCTGTATATATACACCCGCCGCAAAATGACTTCGGACCATCTACCATTTTGGAGGAAAAGCACAAACATCATTATAAAAAACCAAATATATTTAAAAACTTAGTTACATCAATATGAAGTCATGGCTCCCTTGTTCTTGAGGACCCCCTGGAGCCGTTTGGGCATGGAATCACTGAGCTTCCTGAAGTAGTCCAATGTCATCTCCTTGCACCACAACTTTATCAGCTCCGTCTTGAGGTTCGCGAGGTTAGGAGTCTTCTTCTCTGCCATGATCTTCTTCATGTAATGCCAACAGTTCTCGATGGGGTTGAGATCGTGGCTATTGCCAGGCCACTCTAACACCTTAATCTTCCCCTCATTAAGCCACTTCTTCACCTTCTTGGTCTTGTGACAGGGGGCACTGTCGTGCATAAAAATCTCACTGCCGTGAGTGGCGAAGTGGTTCAACAAATGGTCGTTAAGAACGTCAATATAACGGTCACCGTTCATCATCACATTCTTGGGAGGGAAGTACAGACCCCCATTTCCCTTCTCACCAGAAAAACACCCCCACACCATCACTGACTCAGTCGGTACCGTGTAGGCCGGGTGGTACCGACTAGCAGATGACGGGCGTCGCACCTTGGCAGATCGAATCTGGAACACCTGGAACATGCTTTCATCTGAAAACATCACCTTCCTCCACTGTGCCGATGTCCAATGAACGTATTTCTTTGCAAAGGCAACACGCTGCTTCTTCATGCGGTCGGTGATAAGTGGCTTCTTGGCGGCGGTACGGCATGGTAACCCTAAGTCCTTCTGCAGCCGGTGCTGGATCGTTCGAACAGACATGGCTTCCAGCAGCTTGGGATGGTTCTTTTTCAATTGAGACGCTGTAAGTCGAGGGTTCTTCAACACTTCTCTCTTTATGAGGTTATCCGTGGCCTTAGACGTCTTCCTTCGCCTTCCACCACCGAAATTGTGCTTCGATACGACGTTGGGTGGTAGGCCTCTAGCCGCCGCCAGCAGCTTCATGATGGTCAACTTCGCCCGACCAGTACGCTCGCATATCGTCTTTATCGGGACATTTTCTTGCCTCCACGCAAGAATACGGGCCTTCTCCTCAACAGAACAATACTTCCCAGGCATGTCCATTGCACTTTAAGAAAAATAAAGAACACAAACGACTGCACACAAACATCCAAGAATTCTGGACGCGGTACGGCGGAAACACAACACCGCCACGTCACCTCTATCTAAACACTGACGAGTTTTGCCTCTGCGGTAGCATAAAGGGATCGACTAACAACATGCCAGATACTTCCAGACAAAATATTTTACTCGGTAGCGTGAGAAATGCAAATCGATTTCAGACCGCTTTCTCAGCGGAATATCGCACGAAGGTCCGAAGTCATTTTGTGGCGGGTGTAATATATATATATATGCATATATACATACATATATATATATATATAATATATATATATATATATATATATATATATATATATATATAAAACATCTTATTACTGCACTAAAATGGGTACGCCTTTCTTTCGAACAAATTTATTTGACATTTTAATATATATATATATATATATAATATATATATATACATAAATGACAGGAAGTAAATATACTGGCAAAAATAATAATACACACTTTAAATGATATATATCTAAATATAATTTAAAGTGTGTATTATTATTTTTGCTTGTATGTTTATTTTCTACGTCATTTGTTTTTTTCAGTGTTTGTGTGTGCGGTTGGTATCGCCTTCGGCTAACAACTACCTGTATTTGTGATGTAGGTCAGCTCAAATACTCGCATACGTATACACTTTTTTTATTCAAGAGGAGACGAGTAATCCATTTTACCTACGTACACATCTAAGAGAAAGTAACGTATATGTACGTCTTTCGATATTAAGGCCGCTGATGTATATGACAGATCTTAATACAGCTATCTCTGCACTAAAACTTTTTATTTTAATCTTGTTACAAAATAGTACGCGTTTAAAGTGTGTATTATTATTTTTGCTTGTACATTTATTTTCTATGTCATTTCTTTTTTCATTCAATGTTTGTTATTGGATTTTATCTCGTATTTTTTTCTCAGATGGTATGGATTTACACGACGAGCTTTAATAAATAAATAATTAAAGTAAATAGTGCTCTCTGGCAACTCTCTATATATAAGTAAATAAATTCAATAACTGGCAACCGTTCCATATTTATATAAATAAATTCAATAACTTCAACCCCTTTTAAGCATTGAGAGCATCTCTCGCTTACCTTTAATAAATAAATAATTAAAGTAAACATCTGGCAACCCTTCATATAATAATAAATAGTGCTCTCTGGCAACCCCAGAACTTCTATATAACAAATATTGGTACACTGAGCTCGCATTATGCGCCTGGTGGTCCAGGTGAAAACATGTATTCTCTTCTCTCTCCTTCTTAGGTTAAGGTTTAACTTCTTAGATTAGGATACCCCTTTGGGTGGTGAGGCCATCCCACATTCTCCCCCAAAGACTCTACTCCTCCTCCTTTCTCTCTCTTAGGCTAGGTATACCCCTATGGGGGTGAGGCCGTCCAACCTTCTCCCCCAAAGAGGTCAGGGTCACCCCTTTGGGGAAAGGTCATCCTCCCTTCTCCCCCCAAAGTTCCCCCCTTCATTCAACTTGGGGGTTACTCCCACCCCTTGTTGCATAACCCCCTCACCTTGTTGCAATACCCTCCCCCTTTGAAACAGTATCCCCCTCCCCTTTGCAACATTAACCCTCCCTTCTCAACATTGATCAACACTGCACTTGCACTCTACAGTTTTGCGCCCATGCTACTAACACAAACTAAATATCGGGTAATTTCTCTGATGATCACAGTCGTATGTGTTTCATCTTAAATGTATCTACTTCTGTAAGCAGGCCTAAGTTGCCATACTAAGAGAGAAAGAAATTAAGGTTATACATATTCAGAAAAGTGAAATACATTAAAACAGAACTTCAAGTAAAGTTGTTTCTAAACATGTATTTTTTAAGGCTGTCAGAGAACAAATCTTTAAAAAAACAAACAATACTCTTCAGTACATGAACGACAATATCTTATTAACACCTAGTTTTGTTTTTAATGATATAGTTACCAAAAAAATAGTGCCATAATGTAACTTCGATATATATATATATATATAACGTAAAGAACGACGCTTGTATAGGGGAATATTCCGCGCAAGATGAGAGAGAGAAACCGAAACAAATGAAAAAATGAGGTAACCTCATTTTTTAATTTGTTTCGTTCTCTCTCTCTCATCTTGCGAATATTCTCCTATACAAGCGTCGTTCTTTACGTTAATTATACTGCGTGTTTGCAGTATAATGTATATAATGTACGGCATGCGGGAGGTGCCCCCTTGGGGCATTGGTTTCTGCGCGTATGTAGAAGAATTACGGCATTTGATCGAGTGAGGCCATGGTGTAATGGTTATCATATCTGACCGGCAATCGGAAGATCCCGGGTTCGATTCCCGGGTGGTTACCTCATTTTTAAATTTGTTCGTGTCTCTCTCTCATCTTGCGCGGAATATTCTCCTATACAAGCGTCGTTCTTTACGTTAATTATACTGCGTGTTTGCAGTTATAATGTGTATTATATATATATATATATATATACACACACACACACATACACACTATATATATATATACACACACACACACCGGTATATATATATATATATATATAGATATGTGTGTGTGTATATATATATATATATATCTATATATATATATATATATATAACACACACACACATATATATATATATACACACACACACACACACCGGTATATAATATATACCGGTGTGTGTGTATATACAAACTTCTCAAGCTAATACAACCAAATTAGTACAAGATGTAGCCAATAGTATGCTTATCATGTGCTGAAAAACCTCAGTTAATTATCTTTGGCCGTTTCTTAATTAAAAAAATTTAACATGAAACAAACAGCGAGATTTTGTGAAGCTGACTACGCCCTTGGATGTGTCAGATGTTCGCTACAAAACAAGTTGTTTGCGCATGCGCACCTAAGACAATGATAAGTGGCCACATGGCGAATTGGTAGGCTAGCAGTGTAAGATTTCTTTAAGAAGTGTTGGCTGATGGAATATTTTTTTCTTATTTTTTTCCTTGTGGTGTTAATTAAAATTCTATCGTAATGGTTTTAAGTAAAGAAGACTTAACTGTTATAAAGACGTGTTTTGCCGAGAAGGGATGGAGTACTAGAAAAATAATTCGGGAATTTCGGGAAAAAATTGGAAAAGAAGTACAGTAGAATACCTAATAAATAAAATTAGACAGTCAGGGTCAACTGACAGAAAACGTGGCAGCGGTCGTCCGCGTATTGCTCGGACTCGAGAAAACGAAAGGTACGTTGAAGAGCATCCGTTGTCGCAGGAAAATAATCCTGGTACTCATCTTTCGCAGAGAAAAATGGCGAATAATTTAAATATTTCGCGCAACAGTGTCCAAAAACATAATGAAAAGTAAAGGAATCAGATTTTTTAAAAGATTGAATCCCCCAGAATAACAAAAGAAGCCATGGGAAAACGGTTAGAAAGGTGTAATTCTTTGTACAGGAAATTTAATTTAGCAGACTTTAAACGCATGTTTTTTCAAGATGAGTTTGACTTTACATTAACTGTATCAACAAATCGACAAAACAACCGAGTCAATGCATTAACTTCAAAATCGGAAATCCGGCCAGACCGTCTTTATCATCCAATTTCACGATTTTCCAAGAAATTAATAGTATCTTGTGGTGTTTCTTACAATGGAAAAACCAAATTATTCTTTAGTGATCCACAGAAAAAAAATTAACTCGCAAAATTACATTGAACACCTCGGAGAACTTTCACCGGAATGCCAAGACTTGTACCCGAACGAAGATTTTATTTTTGTTCAAGACAATGCACCATCTCATTCAGGCAAGGCAACCCAAGAATTTTTGATGGCGAACATTCCTGAATTCACAAAAAGTGAAGAATGCCACAAATTCTCCTGATTAATCCTCTGGATTACTTCGTGTGGAATGAGCTGAAGTCATTGGTGTACCATGGTCGCAGGGAAACCATTTTCGAACCTGGAAGCACTTAGACAAAGAATTGAGGTTGTTTGGCCTATAGTGTCTGTCCCAAGACAAAATCAAGCCATCCATAGATCAGTGGAAAAGGAGAGTACTGCCGTAATTCAAGAAAATGGGAGCAATACAACCTCGATTTCAATAGGGTAAGTTTTATGAGTTCCATTGAAATTTTTAGCACATGATAACTATACTATTGGCTACATCTTGTACTAATTTGAGTGTATTAGCTTGACTAGTTTGAAATTTGTAGGAAAAACAAAAAGTGTCCAGGTTGTTTTTCGTACACCAGGTATATATATATTATATATATTATATATATATATATATATAATATATATTATTACAGGGTGGGCGGAAAGTAGCTCCCTATTTTGGATGGTAAAAAATACTTATATTATCAATTTATTTCAGAAGAAATAATATGAAAAGGTAGGCATACATGGTAGGTTTTCTCTAAAATTCAATGTGGGCTCCAACTCTTTCCACCAGCTTCTGGAGCTGCCCAGGAATGGCGTCCACTGACTTTAGCAGGAACTCCGGCGGGATGGAGGACATGACTTCCCGAATTCGGTCCTCCAGTTCTTCCAATGTCCTCGGTTTGGTGCGGTAGACTTCTTCCTTTACCCACCCCCAAAGAAAGAAGTCGCACGGTGTCAAGTCGGGGTTCCTGGCTGGCCATTGATGTGGACCACGACGACCCATCCAACGCCCAGGGAAGTGGGCATCCAGCCACTCACGGACAACAAGAGCGAAGTGCGGAGGGGCGCCATCTTGCATAAATATCAGATCGTCGATGTTCTCCCATGTGCTGACAACCGGCCAGACCTCGTTTCGCAACATAGCAAGGTACCGCTCAGCATTCATGGTGTTGCGCAGAAGGAACGGGCCCACAACCTGATCTGAGGTCATACCACACCACACCGTTACACTGAACCGATTCTGCCGTTTTTCAGCGGTAACCGTGCGACTTCTTTCTTTGGGGGTGGGTAAAGGAAGAAGTCTACCGCACCAAACCGAGGACATTGGAAGAACTGGAGGACCGAATTCGGGAAGTCATGTCCTCCATCCCGCCGGAGTTCCTGCTAAAGTCAGTGGACGCCATTCCTGGGCGGCTCCAGAAGCTGGTGGAAAGAGTTGGAGCCCACATTGAATTTTAGAGAAAACCTACCATGTATGCCTACCTTTCCATATTATTTTTTCTGAAATAAATGAATAATATACGTATTTTTTTACCAATCCAAAATAGGGAGCTACTTTCCGCCCACCCTGTATATATATATATATGTGTGTGTGTGTGTGTGTGTGTGTGTGTGTGTGTGTGTGTGTGTGTGTGGGTGCGATGCAAAAACTGGAGTTTCCTCGTTGTATTTTGTTTTAATATAAGGTTGTAATATATATTCTGCTCGATTTTTTAGTTCATTCAGAACAAAAATTAAAGGACTTATAAGAACAAATTTGCTCGAATTTTTAGTTTATTCACAACAAACATTAAATGACATAATGACAAATTAATCATCAATATAATTCCCTTATTTTTCTATAACCTCCTCCCACCTGTAGAAAAGTTTTTTTATGCCACGTTCGAAGAAATCCCTTGGTTTTGAGTTAGAAAAAGCGATCACTTCGTTTTCGATAGCTTCCCTGGATTTCAACTTTTGTCCATCCAGGTGGTGTTGCAGACTTCTGAATAAATGGTAGTCTGAAGGTGCGATATCCGGAGAATAGGGTGGATGAGGCATTTTTTCCCAACCAAATGCCTCCAATTGGGCAATGGTGATTCGAGCAGTGTGAAGGCGCGCGTTATCCTGGTGGAATAGAACACCTCTGCGATTAATTTATGCAGGACGTTTTTCTTGTAATGCCATCTTCAATCGTTGGAGTTGTTGGCAGTAGACTTCAGCTGTGATTGTTTGGTTGTCTGACAGAAGCTCAAAATGAATAATTCCTTGCATATCTCACCAAACGCATAGCAAAATTTTATTTGGATGGGGTCCATTCCTTGGCTGAGGTTCAGGCTTTGTTTCGCGGCTAAGCCACTGATGTCGACGCTTAATATTGTTATAGAGGACCCATTTTTCATCCCCAGTGATGATCCGATTAAAAAACGGTGCCTGCAGTTGCCGAGAATGCAGTGATGTGCAAATATTGATTCGATGTTGAAGATTCGCTTGTGAAATCATGCGGAACCCATTTTCCAACCTTCACTACTTTTCCTAACAGCTTCAAATGACGATGAATGGTCATATGGCTAACGCCGAGTTGCAGGCCAAGTTCTCTTACAGTTACCGTTGGGTTTTCCTCCACTGTTGCTTTCAGCAACTCTTCATCTAACTCATTTGGTCGTCCTGTTCGTTGATAATCTTTCAGACTGAATTCTCCATTTCTGAACTTCTCAAACCACCTCCTACACATTCATTCGCTCACATCATTTCCATAAACTCTTTGAATGTTTTTTTGCAGATTCACTAGCGTTAGATTCTTTATGGAACTCATACAGCATTACATGTCGAATATGCTCTTTCGTGGGCTCCATGTTTTTTCAATTACTGTAATATCGTAGGGGTGGCGTTGTAACTGTATGAAAAACACCAGAGAAAATATTCATTAGCCTAATCCTCCACTAGCCTAAGCCTACACTAGCCTAAGTCATTCTGTATCGTGATAAAACCTGTTCGAACCTATCGCCGCGTGTATTTTGCAACATTTCTAAAACTAGTTCACATTATCTTGAGGTTATTTTATTATCTATCGTCCGTTTTCTAATCGAGCAGAATTTATGTCACAACCTGATATTTTTGGTTTTCATTTTGCTCTATCCAATAGAAAATCAGTTTACATAAGAACAAATGGATCACCTGAAGATCAGGACTTAATCTAATCAATCGTTAGGTCAACTGTACGCCCTTGACGATTAGTTAGGTTAAGTTGTGATATTTCCGTTAGTTAGCCTTATAAGGCTAACTAAAGAAGGCTGGGGGCTATGGTTGCCAGATCAGATGGTTTCCAAACCCGGAGATTTTACCTACGAAGCTCATCATTATTTGTTTATGTAGTTAAACCGATATATAAGCTTTCTCCTATATATATACGATAACGTTAACGATAACGATATAACGACATATGAACTTGACCGGAGACAAAGCTCAATTTCCGGAGACTCCGGCCCAAAACCGGAAACCTGGCCCTACAGTGGGGGCCCTGATCTTCAGGTGATTCGAACAAATTATTTTTTATATATTGTAAAAACAAAATAATATTATGTACATATATTTTAAGTAGATAACATAGACTCTCTTTTAATTAAACTTAGACCTACAGGCTTAACTTTTTCAGCATCTTTTATATTTCACACCAAAAACCTACATAAGTATAAAGCCAGTAAAATAATTATTGTTATAAAAAAAAGGAAAAAAAATATTTAGCATGCGTGTAAAAATTACAAAAGATAACATATTAATTAATGTTAGACCTAGTCCTTACAGCAGTGTTCCTCAACATTTTATGTGATAGTGAATTCCTTTTGAAATAAAAAAAATTGCGACAACCCTTCTGTAAATGATCCAGCATATACTTTAACTGCAAAAACAGCTCCAGAACTATTTCCCATGTGACGATGGAAATTGCTAAGAAATGGATATTTAATCCTTTTAAGGAAAGGATGGTAGAGTGTGCCGAACTTGCAGGAAATCTACACGATAAATTGACTAAACTTTCTTCTGACAAGATCCTGCAATTGTTATTACCGTCAGAAGAAAAATTTACATTTTGAATAGCACAGAAAAATGAGGAAGTTTTAATTCCATTTATAATCTCATACTTATGCGAAATGGGATTCTCATCAATGGTTGCAATTAAAACAAAACAGTGAAATTGAATGTCGATGTTTTACTTTGTGTTTAGTCAATTGAAGTGAATATACAAAGATTAACAAATGAAAAGCAGGCACAAATATCTTCATTGAAAGACATAGACTAACGGTTTCATGTGAAAATTACGATTAACAGAAAATAACTTCACCTGTAAAAATGTAGCATAATACGAGCTTTTATTTTTGCATAAAAAAGTATATATAATCATATATTGAATAAAAATTAAAGTAGTAAAGTTTCATTTTCTACACGTGAAAAGAGATCTGAGTACTCGACACTTTTTTTTCCAAATAGAGGAATCAGTTTGTAAACATTTTCCTTGTATCGTTTTCATTTCAAATGAATATAAGGAAATAATCTAATATTTTTTCAGATTAATAATATATAATTTACTAAGATGAAGGAGATATTTAACTGTCCCTAAACAAATAGTAACTCGGCGAATTACATAACTTGGAACAAAGATCCCAGTGTGATATAATTAATTTAGACAAAAATAGTCAACGTGTACATTTAGCTCCAAATTAATTTTTAAACAAAACTAAACCTCTGTAAAATTTCGATTGAACAATGCGTTTAGTTTCTTTCCTTATCATCTTTTCTGTCTGCGAAGGATACAACATATTAATATCAATTCCAAACACTGTCAAAGCGAAAGCTCTTTCGTATTAACTATTGGGTATAACTTAGTTAATGCTGGGCACCATGTTACCTTCATAACAGGATTCAAAGGGTCGAAAGAACACGAAAATCTTACTGTGGTATGGCTTCCAGAGCTGGAAAGACTTGGTGAACTAGATGGCGAAAACAGTTTCATTCGGGACTCAGGCTTGTTCTTCTATAAAGTATTAGAGTATTATTGTAGCATTCAGAATGAAATAATTTGGGCGGACAAAAGAGTCATGGAGGTATGGAAGAAAAGGAAAGACTTCGATATATTTTTAACTATGTCTTACTACAACGAGGGAAGTTTTGCATTTTTAATGGACAATGATATTCCATTCGTACAACTTGTTTCACCAGGAACTGAAGGCCTCGCCCTGTCAAGGGAGGGAAACTGGATAAGTCCCTCAGTCATGCCGTCTATTTTGGTCTCATTCGATGATAATATGAGCTTCTGGGAAAGAACTCTTAACATACCGTACACCATCCTGTTTCATTACTTACAACACAGGACTATTGCAAAATATACCGAACCAGTAACTAGAGTCTTTCCCGACATTGGATATTATTCAAGGTAAGAGTTATATCCGTTATAGTATATAGAGATCTGGTCAGTATAGGTCTGCGTTCGAAATAACATTAAATTAAACCTTAATTTGAACAGCATGTGATGTTTTCGTTAAAAAAGAAAGTAAAATTTTTGCTCTAAACCAGTGGTGCTCAAACTTATGGCAATCATGTGCTATTTTATGCCATTTTTCCAAAATGCAAAACGTAATGTGCCACTATGACTATGTCGAATAGCCCTAAATTAATATACTTTTTTTTATTGTCCAAATAAATTGTATTATTAGTAAAGCAATAAATGTCGTGTGTATTTTATAACTATATTTTACGTTTTCTTTATGGTACCTGCATTACAAAGCCTTGTGTACTTCCTTCCCTCCAGCTAATTTGTCAAATATGACGCACTTAATATAATATGAATGATTATTCAGTCGCTGAATTTTAAATCTTGTTGCGCCAGCGCTCCAGGCAGTCTTAGAAGAGTTGCCAATTACCACTCCGAAAATTCTCAAATTTCATGCTTACGCGAGGGCATTCTGAATTCAGGCTGTTGCAGCATTATAATCATTGATTTTTTATTTGCCTTGATGAGTGGCCATGTGTCATCGTCAGAGTCACAATGTGTCAGGTTTGGCACATGTGCCAGGGTTTGAGCATAAACGCATAAATAGGCTATAAAAATGCAGAATAAAGAGAAAACTGCAAAAGTTCTATTAGTATGTTCTCAAACATGTAGACAGGTAGTAGAGGTTAGGCTGCACGTATTAAAGTGTAGGTAAGAAAAAAATTATTTTGTCGTTTTATGAGAGATTTTTTAGGGGCACATTCGCCTCTACTTGCCTGTTTGGCGAAAGTGCCCCCAGGAGAATCTAAGTGCTGTTAGATTTAGCTACTACGCTCTATTCAATGTTCATTTTCAGGATAATAAATTCATTGTAATATTTTTTGGTATTTTCTACTCTCATTTTGACTAATAATATAATTTCTTTTTCTCTACATAAGTTAGCATCAGGCGAAGGTGCCCCTAAGTATGGCGAAAGTATCCCAACCTTCTGACGAAAATACCCCTATAGTGGTGCACATTCGCCTTCTGGGTATTTTTAATTGTAATGATGATAAGTCAAAGAAATGTCTATAGTTTGACAAAATATTGATGACATGCGTGCTTCACTCTCTGAACTTTTAAATAGTTTTAATATCCAGTTTTTTCATGAATTATATGAAAATTTTAAGGCATTAAAAAAAGGGTGCGAACTAACCCCACTCTCCCCTATGTATATATTGCTATATATGGAAATAATGTAATAAGGTTAATTAATTATTGGTTATAAATTAACCAAGAGACAAAACTGATCATGCAAAACGACAAGAATTTGTATGGCTAAAAATAAAAATGAAATAATTTTAAGATTGATTTCATGTATCGCGAACATTACTGTTTGATCTTAGGGTTGAAGTGGACCAGAGGTTAGCGGAGAAGGGTGTAAATCACGCTCGCGCTATCAAAAAAACGAACGGTTGTTGATACCTCAAGAGTGAATGGTTGCTCAAAGGTGTTTTTGTTTACCTTTTGGTTTCGCCTGAGGAATATCCTCGAGAGGAGATTTTAAATTTTAATTTAAAAATTTCCTTAAGACCGGGCATAAGTGTAACGAACTTAAAATTAGAAGAGCGAATCAGTGCGTCTCAAGGCTTGTTGAACGAATGTTCCCTCACAAAATCTGTGTTAAAATTTAAATGAGAAAATTAAATTTAGTTCTCCTTTTAAGAACAAAAAACGAGTTCTTACTGGAAGTTTGCTCAAGTATATAAATGTACGTATATTGTGCCGTATGGGAGAATTCAAATCGTGTGTGGCACATAGAAGCGAAAATGTTCTTCTAATTTTGAGTAAATTACTCACAAAGCTGAAATAGTTTTTCCTTAAAATTTAACGGAAGTAAACGTAGAACTCCGGGTTACATTTGCGTAACTAAAAAGACCGTGTTTTCCCGTAAAGAAAACGGGTATCGAGTTCTTTCGATTGCGTATACATTTACTGTATACGAATTTGGGGTAATCTGAAAAGTGTTATTCCTATTGTACGTTATTTAAAACAGCTTAATCCGATCTAGGAAGGTCTACCTGGCAGATAAGTGGTTCTAATCGTAATTCAAGTAGTACGGAATTCATTTATTCTAATCATTCATTTATTGTAATCACATAATGTATGTTAGCTATGCGGTAGAGGCCAAACAGGCCTATGATTGTAACTTAAATTGTTATTGGTCCATTCATTTTAATGGTCTTGCGTATTACAGTTACAGCTGTTTTCAGTTAAATAACTACAAATTGTAGATTAAATTCCTAACAATTCTATTTTAATTTGATTATGCATTTAATTTTAATTGTCTTGTTAATTCTGAATATAAAATTCTTGAAGTACTGTAAGAATCAATGTCTCAAGTGTCATTTCTCTAAACAAATATTCATAATTGTCAAAAATTTCATTTTTGCATTGTAATTGGTTTAGTAAAATCTGTGATTCCCCTACACGGTTTGACAGAGAAATAAGACTATATAGCAAGTTATAATATAACCTTGGGTTAAATTTATATAATGTGGTTTAAAGGAAAACCGGCTAAAATAAAAATATAAATCATACAATAAATGTAAAATATAAAACCACGTCAAATAACAATATATATACTGTATATTAGCATTATTATTAAGTTATTAGTGCATCATAAAGATGCTTTGAAATCTTTGCCTAAAACGTCTTTGCTAGTTGGCAACAAAGAAAAGTCCTAAGATGAAACTTCCTTTTCAAGGAAATGATACCTCTTGTGCGGTATATTTATAGGATACGAGAAAAACAAATATTTTAAATTAAAACGAAATCAAGTATTTACGGCAGGTCTTACGCAATAAAGTTTAGTGATATCAAAGAGAAAATTCATCTTTGCATAAAAAATAAATTGAATAAAAATGTTTTCGTTCAGTGATAATTATATTCAACTTTACCAGCTGATAAAATGATAAAACTACGCTTATTAGTGGAAATTATCTTTACTCTCAAGCAGTTCCTTACTACTTTGTGATAAACTCATTTCTCAACAATATGTATTACATTTAGGAAGAAAGATATGTGTGTATTTGGACATTTTCATCACTTTGTAGTAGGTTTAATGTTTTAATCGTAATGCCAACCGTCCATAAAATCCTACCTGGTCGTTTTTGCAATTGTTGTTCTTAGAATGGATACAACGTGACTTTCGTTACTTTATTTTCTTTGAATAAAGAACAACCCATTATAGAAATATTTGTATTTTGCCTATCCTAAACTCTATAAGAAAATCACCAAAAATTTTAGAAGCGTTATAAAGGACATTCCACTCTGGCGTTGAAAGTACTTTAGTCTACCGTTAAATAGACTGGTTAACACCCTCTGTTATCTCTTTATTCTTGCTGAATTATGATGAATATCAGGGGCGGATCCAGGGAGGATACCCTAGGGGGGACACCAAACAGACACCATGCCGAGTATTTTATTTTATCCTCATTTTTTATATACCATACGCTTCACCCACTATCCTGTGAGGTAGCAACAGGAAACAGGCTTCCTGTTCCAGTGCGTGAGCTGAAAAGTATAAAAAACTCACCTCCCTGAGGGGATGATCCACATTTAAATTATATTATAATGCATAGATAGGCCCTAGTTTTCAATGATGTGATCGTGATAGTTGCATTGACAAAGAAATAGTTATTTTTCAAAGACATAATAAAGAAAACAATTTTGGTGTGAAGCGTTTTATGGAATTCAGTAAAATTTCGACTTGGTCTCCTTTGGGATGTAGCATATGGGAGGCACGTGCCCCCTAGGTCCCCCACAGGATCCTCCCATGGTTATATATTTCGCCCAAGTGGCTAGAGAAAGAAAAAGGTACAACATGAGTCGAGAAAATTGCATGAGCTTCTGGGAAAGGATAATGTTTCCTAGATTTGGACAAGAAGAAAATGACTGATATTTTACTAGATGTTTTGGTGCTGGTTAAGTATGCGGTCTACCATCTGAGTTTTGACAGAATATTTTCGTTAAAACTAACGAAAATATCACGACTTAACCTAACCAATTATCAAGGGCGTACAGTTGATCTATTAGTAAATAGTAAATACTATTCCAGAAACAAACAATGTTATAATTAATAATAGATCAAACTGTACGCCCTAATAATTGGTTAGGTTAAGTCGTGATATTTCGTTAGTTTTAACGAAATATTCTGTCAAAACTCAGATGGTAGACCGCATACTTAACCAGCACCGATGTTTTAGTAATTCAGTTTCTAACAACTATTGTGAAGATACGTTATCAAGTATAGTGTTTATTTAAATATTACCGATTAATTAATATCGAAAATAATGCTATTGAAAATGAGGGATGCGAAAGAAATTAAGATGCACACGTATATAATGAATGTTGCTTAAATTTCAATGCTTGCTCTCATGTTCTGAGAATAACGATAAGATAGTAATTTGAAGTACTGATAATATGATAGGGTTTTCATATTAGTAAATCTAATTTTTAATTACTGTAGTTTACATATTAGTATATGTTCAGCAGACTCGATTCCTTAAACAGTCTATAATGTATGTAGATGGAAAGGAATTTGTGCTTTTGTTGATATCTGTGCCCCTATGTAGTGGTTTTAATGTTTTAATTGCAACGCCATTCATCATTAAAAGCTTACATGGACTGTTCACTCATATTGCTCTCGGACTAGCTGATGCAGGACACAATGTGACTTTCACTACTCCATATGCTTTGAATAAAGAACATCCAAACATAGAAATGTTAGTAACTCCGCAAATTTTGCCTATCACAGATGCTGTAGCAGTGTTTAACATCAAATCATCGAAAAACTTTTCCACTTTAATACTGGAAAATGGTCCCAAATATGTTCACGCCTTCTGGTCTGACGAAAGGGTGATGGCTTTATGGAAAAGAAGAAAGAACTTTGACTTGTTCATGACGATGTCCTACTACTCCGAATTAACTTTTCCATTCCTATTTGATTCCAATGCAACATTTGCCCAAGTCTGCACTCCAGGTGTTGAAAAGTGTTCGCTGTCCTATGAAGGAAATTGGTTAACGCCCGCCGTTTCCCCTCATTCCTGCTGAATTACGATGAATATATGAGTTTCTGGGAGAGAGTAATTAATTTACCTGCATCTTTTTCTTACTATTTTCTGCAAAGATCATCAAAGACTGTGTACTATGAAGCAATGAAAGATTATTTTCCAGATATTACTGAAAAAGAAAGGTTCGTTGTAATTTTGTTAAGAAAGAAGGTTAGTCAGTATGTAGTATTATTGGGAATGAAAACATTCAAAGGTTGTGAAAAAAAAAAAAAATCTGGCAAAAGAGGTACGAGCACAATGGAAGCTGAGAACACAGTTAATCCATTCGACATTATAATAACGTACAGAGTACATCTTATTTTGGGCAGACTATAATTTAGTTGCGTCATTGCGAAAAAGTTAAGTAGGGCAAGCATCATATTATCAGTGTGATAATAAATCGGGTATCAAGAAAGTGTTTGAGTGTAGATGCAGCAGAATGTTCACATGAAGGTACGCTCTAACCTGCAAACACTACATTACTTCACTACTTTAAAAATGCGTGCATCCATTCTATTTCCTCTTTGGGATTTGAAGGATTCTGGTAAAATTTCCTTGTCATTCATCGTAAGGGAAATAAATCACTTAAGGAGAACGTAATGATGTTACAACGATCAAACTATTATTATTTTAACACGCTAACTCTTAAGACGAAAAATAATTAATTCGAGATAAAGACATAACATCAGGGGTCATCAATTAATTTTCTTTGTAGTCTGCAGAGCTGCTGCGGGCAACAGCGTTTCCACCAAAATTTAACTTTGAGTCAAAATGTGTTCGTTTGATGTTGTTTCGTTTGGACCAAATGTCTATATAGACATCCGTTAATTTTATATCAGGAAAGGTTGCGTTAGGCTAGTTGAACTCTCAGGTCGATTTATAGAGCCTAAAATACAGAGTAGACCAAAAGTCAGAGCATATAGGGAAACTAATTGATTGCACGACTAGGTCTCGTTGAATGGTCTACTACGTCATCAGATCTAACGTCTTTTGATTTATTTTTGTGGGGTTATTTGAAATTTGTCGTTTACAGTGATCATCTTCAGTCCATGGAAGAAATGAAGACTCGAATAATGGCTGAATATTCTAAGATTTCCCCGGTTTGAAGATATCACTCAAAAGAAAAAGTGAGAAGTGTGTCGAAGTTAATGAGCCTGACTTTGAACATTTATTAGGAATAAACCAATATAATGCCTGAAACAGATTATTTCCCCTGTGTGTACTGACATCTGGGCCACCCTGCTTACGCTTAGGCAAGGATAGAAAACGAACACATTTTGGCGAAAACAGAAGAGCACCGTTTTTGTAATTTTTCCAAGATCTACTCTCACATTTGTTTACTCGTAATGGGGCCGACATTATTTTACCGAAATTACCTTAAAATCACTACTTTTAATCTCACGAATGGAAACTAAATTTAAACTTTGTAAAAAAGAATAGAAAAAGGTTGATTCTGATTATTTGGAAATAATCATTGTACAAAGATTGGTTTATTCTCAGTGATCCGAATAAAATCTGTGAGAGGGAGTTCCGGATCGTTAGTTAGTTATTTCCGCACGAAGGAAACATCTACAGAGCTATTCGAAACAACATTTAAAATTTTAAATATTGATATCAATTAACTATATTCCCCCTCATTATAATAATTATAATAATTAGTAGTAATAATACAAATTACATGGCACTTGCTAGTACAAACTCCATATCACACAATTTAATACGTCATGAACATTTTTATTAACAAATCTGAAGTCTGCAAATATTCATCTTTAGAAAATTGATCTTGAATTGTTAATTAATCCTTTGCGTAATAAAATCAACAATTTCCTTACAATAAGTGCATAATAATCATTTATAGCAAGACAACATCTGCATTCACCATTTCAAAATGTTATATATGAACAAATACACTTTTTATACTGTAAAATGCTCATTACATACAAACATACAGATATGCATACATACATACAAACATAATACATATACAATGCGTGTCGATGGTGTAATAGTTAGCATCACTGACTACGACGAATCGCCCGGCCTCGGGTTTGATTCTTGCCGAAAGCAGATGGCGCGCAGCGCACCCAGTTGTTCAGCTTTCCAGAAAAAATAGGTTGGTAGATAAATGGTACCCTGGGTGGCCTTGTGTTGAGACACTGTGCTGCTGATCGCTAGGTCATGAGATCGAGTACAGGCAAGGACTTTGTAATTTCTGACCACCCGTGGTGAGTGGTGGTTCGGCTTCCACATTAAGCTGTAGGTCTAAGGTGGAGCAACAGGCTTGACCTTCGTCAGAACGAACAAGTCGGGCGGAAGCAAACAAGGTTAACTAAGGTATGTTCATGGTTTCATCATTCTACTTGAGTTATGAGTGCATCGACTAATATATATATATATAATGATAAAAAGGATGCTGAACGCCCACGTCAACATTATGAAGATGTAATATCGGACGTTTGGGAAGTCAACTTCCCACCATTTAACTTCCAAAACGTTTGATAATAAATCTTCATAATGTTGATGTTGGCGTTGATCATCCATTTTATTCTTAAATGTCGGTTCCCCAAGAACAGCGCTTTCTCTACAGTTTTATACATATATGTATACACAAACAGAAGTTTCAAATAAAACCCCATGTAAACGTCGTAACGACACGCTAATCCTCTCTCTCTCATTCAGTTATTACGACCGTGTTGCTCTCACCCTAATTAACGGACACTTCGCTTTGGATAGCCCAGTGCCTCTTCTACCGAGTCAGATTGAAATTGGAACCATAAATGCAAGGAAGCCAAAACCACTTAATAAGGTGATTTGCAGGTACTCGCATATTATTCGTTTTTGCTAAGGATAGCGATGATGTCACTGGATGTTAGGATGTCAAGATGTCACCGTTATTCTAAACAACATTCAGTTACACAAAGTCATTATTTTCCAGTACTTTTTCTGTCTTTGTATCTGAGATATGGATGTATATCATACAATGAGAAATGAAGTATTGTATGTTCGGAAATCGGGTAATATTCATACAAAGTATGCTAAAATGAATGAAAAGACCTTAGAATATTTATGTTGTATGTGAATAGGTGAAAGGAATAGCTGAATATGAGAAAGAGGAAAATAATGTGTATAGAGTGGCAAAATAATTAGTAGGCTTTCACAAAGGGATTTAAATGACACAGCTCACAAGAATTACAATTGTAAAATGTAAAAATTGACAGTAATCACTACGAATACACACATACTCGTACAGAGTAACTAATAAATATTGAGATAAATTCAGAATGAGGAATGGACATAGGGACAAAGAATCTACACCAAACAGAGAGTAAGACGGATAAATATACCGATATACAAAAAGCAAAACAAAAAAAATCAGAAACCTTCAGACAGTTCTAGAAACAGGAGGGCATACATACAAAGAAACAGACGACTAAATGGGATATAGCTAAACAGACAGATAGAGTAATATACTATACACACAGTATATATATATATATATATATATATATATGTCGCGCGTGTGCGCGGGCCACTGCCCGCAGGCGACTTTTAAGATGAATGCACTTTGGATAATCCAACGAAGGTGGTCCTTGTTGGTTAAGCTCGGCCTTAGCCGTAGAGCATCCGAGTAACAATAATGTGACACAGTTTCTACCAAGTTTTTTCCGAAGGAGTAAATGGAAACACTTCATTTCTCAATGGGAGTTTTCATTCACTCATTGATTTTTATTACACAAAGTAGCTACAGAACGAGGCACTGAAGGAGGGAAATGAATTTACAGCCTCTTACGATAACCACTGAAAGCTCAGGCAGGGGTTTACAGGGAGAGAGGTGCAACCTCTGGTCACAATGGCTCAGGCAGGAATTTTTTTAAAGGGGAGGAAGGTCGTCCTCCGCGAGTACGGGATAAGGCAGGAATTTAAAGGGAAAGAGGTGCAACCTCTTGTAACAATGGCCCAGGCAGGAATGATTTAATTTACAATACAAGAAATAAATAAGTCTAAAATTTTTGGGGAGTGCAGTTGAAGGCTAAGCTCCCACTTTAACTGGAGAGCTAAATAATTCTGACGTTAAGCATAATTTAAGCATACAACAAAATTTAGAAAGATAAAAAAATTAACAAAAAAATACTAATTTTTGTAAGGTATACACTTTTGGATGGCGACATAATGTCGGGGTACCGACATGTACCGATAGGGTGTGTCGAATTTTTCAACTTTCAAATTCCAAATATTAGGGGTGCTAAAAAGTTGCAGCATGACTTAGAAATTCTAAAGATATTTTTGTTAATTTAATATAATTTAGTTTTGCTTGGTAAGAAGCTACATAAAAATAGTGACTTTTTTTACTTTTTTGTGGAATTATATAATAATTATTATATTAATAATTATATATGCTGTATATATAATGCACTGCTGTTTTTGCTTATTTCACAGGTTGAAACATATTCATCAGTGTGCTGAAGATTACTTGTCCGTCAGTGCTAATATCCTAACCAGTGGGAATTGACCTACAATGGCTTCTAAAAGGGGGACAAGACTGGGGACATTCACACATATGAGCAACCTAATTGGAACTGGTAGAGAGTTGTTGCCCTCTGAACTCCCAACTCTGCGAGACGTTCTGAAATATGGGCTACTGCTAAGAGAACAAAGTGGTGAGGATGTGAGAAACTACCCAGCAGCCAGTCTTGCAAAGGACATTTACCCTAAAGTGCTTGAAAAGTGGGAACGAGCAAACAGTTCTTTTGTAGCCCCCGTTGTAAATTCACGAGTCACAATCTTAAACAAGATCCAAGAGAGCTGGGAGCAGGCCAAAAACATATCTCTTGGGAGAGGAAAGCTACATGTCAAAGAGGCTTTCATTGCAAAACTTGACAAGCTTTTTGACATCCTCAGTTGCAAGTGTAAAATTGTTCTCTGCTCTGAATTTGGCTGCCTTGCAGATGCTGGTTGCTAAAACGAAACTCACATTAACTGTACATGCCCTAGGGCAGGGGTGGGCAACCTTTTTAAGTGAGCGTGCCAAAATCGTCAAATCTTTGATGCAAAAGTTAATCTTTACCATTTTTTAGCAGAAAACATTAAGTTAAAAAAAATTAAATAAATAAATATGCAAATTCTTCGCTGAGTTTTATATTTTAAGGTGAGCCCGGGAATCGCGTGCCGGAAAAAAGTCGTTGGCGTGCCACGTTTGGCACGCGTGCCAAGGGTTGCCCACCCCTGCCCTAGGGAGATGAAGATCCCTGTGAAGGAACTTGCTTTCATTAAAGGTCAGAGAGACAAGTCTGGTTCTATTGGACCACATCAGATTGGCTTGCCAGATCAACCTGAGCACAACAGACAAGTCAAAAAGCAGAAGCGGCAAGAAGACGAAAGAAGAAGGCTTGCTGAATATAAGCAGACAAGTAAGCAGGATGTTTCAATGCCATCAAATGAAATAATTTTCTCTGATGATGAAAATGAAGAACAGATAGCTGATGCTCAAGATGGAAAGGATGGAAGTTATGAAGTGACATTAGAAATACCAAGCACGTCTTCAACTTCCAATAAAAAGCCAGAGTACAACACATTAGAAATACCTAATGTTGCTATGCATAGCATCAGATATGGTGTTGGCCTGCGTGCCACAGCTGCCATCACCACTGCTGCCTTTATGGATGCTGGCTTGATCACTGAAGAAGACAAGAGACTTGTAGTTGATCACAATAAAGTCAAGAGGGCCCAAGAAAAAGTTATGAGATCCCTGGATCAGGAATTTGATGATCTTTGTAAGAAGGGCGAAATTGACTGCATCTTCTTTGACGGCCGTCAAGATACAACTAAAGTTATGCTGAAAGCAGACAATTCAGATCGTCAGTTCCCCAGCATCATCAAAGAAGAGCATTATTCTGTGTGCAGTGAGCCAGGTGGAAGATATCTCTACCACTTCACTCCTGAGAAAGGCTCAACGAGAAAAAAACCTGCTGAAGTTATTGCTGATAATCTTGTAGATTTCATGAAGAAGAAGGGCATTGATAAATGCCTGCAGGCCATTGGAGGTGATTCTACAAATGTTAACACTGGCTGGGAGGGTGGTTCCATGCATTGGGTAGAGGTCAAGCTTTGCCGTAAGCTGATCTGGTTGGTTTGTGCCCTCCACACTAACGAGTTACCCCTGCGACACTTGATCACAGCACTGGATGGGAAGACCTTGTCTAACAACAAGTGGACAGGTAACATTGGCAAGATGCTAGACACTGCAACCGAACTTGAAATTGATCCTTCATTCACCAAACTCTCAATTGGAGAGCCTCTTACTTCACTGAGTGACAATGTCGTAAAGGATCTCTCTACTGATCAAGCGTACGGGTATAGAATCACACAGGCCATAAGGACAGGAGAACTTCCCACAGATCTGGCCCTTCTTGAAATTGGTCCAGTGAGCCATTCAAGGTGGTTGACAACAGCAAACAGACTTTGTCGCATTGGGTTTCAAAACATGGCTTTAAAGGCAAAACCCTCAACAACTTAAGACTGATAGTGGAATACATTGTTGGTGTGTACTACCCCTGTTGGTTGAACATCAAAGTAAAACACTCTTGGGTGGAAGGCCCACGCCACATCTTGTTTCAGCTGCGGCTAGTTAGGCTGCAAAAGAAGGCTGTAGTGGATGCTGTTTTGCCAACCATCAAGCGCTCAGCATGGTATGCATTCAGCGAAATGATAATCCAGACACTCTTGTGCTCAGATGACAGTGATGAGAGGAAAGCTGGTGTCCAAAAGATTGTTGACATGAGGGGTGGAGATGATGACACACTTGGAGATCTTTCTGTACGTCCCAGGAAGACACCTTCCATCAACCCCAGTGCTTCTTCTGTGTTGGAGCTGACAGACTAGTCTGACGGGGTATTTGAACCTCCTTTGACATGTAAACTGACTACAGCGGAAGTAAAGTTGTTCTTTGACAAGCCTATGCAAGTTCCACAGTGGCCCTGTCATGCTCAGTCAATAGAGAGGTGTGTGAAACAAGTCACAGAGGCAGCAGGAAGGGTGTATACACAGGAGAAACGTGAGGGCTATATCAGAGGCCAAGAAGCAAGTCGGCGGCTGATGTCCAAGAACGAATCAAAGCAAGACTTGATGAAACTTGTTTAAATATTTTTTTTTACTGATGTCATTACTTTCTAATGTTGTTTTATGATTACAAGGATGTGTTTTATGATTACTAGGATATGTTTTATGCAGAGAAACTAAAATTTTTATAGCATTACCTGACATTTTGAGAAGCTAAAATTAATAAATGTTGTTTTCCGAGAGCAATTTATTTGCTTTTTAATCAAACGTAGATTTACCAAGCTAACTGTTGAGCAATCACAAAAATAATAGCAGATTTGAATTCTTCACATCCAAAAACATATTTTTAAAACCCATCAGTGAAGGAATTGGCAAAAATTAATTTTCACCTCCCAAATTGACACACCCTAATGTACCGAGTACATTAAGTACATTAATAACATCATATTAAATTATTACCGTTAATTACAATTTTAGCAAATTGTTAATTGACATATCTGATACTGAAGGAAGCAATCTAAATAGGTGATACAATTTATATACTGTAATGAAGGAGAGTTCTCCGTTGTTCTATAATTTAAAGGGGGTTAACAACAATGTTATATATTTATAGTTATCAATAGTTACGCCAAATTATGTCAAATATTATTAGAAGAATGGTTGGTTATCATAGTTTGAAAGCCTAAAAGCCAGCGATGATGAAAACGGAGGAAAAATACAGTGTACTTTCCATTGGAAGTACACGGACATTTATGATAACGTAACACATAAGTAGCATAGAATTTGAATGACAATTAGGTAGAAATAGTAAGTACAAGTAATGAGAACGTGGATAACTATGTGACGTAAGGAGATAACGAACCAGTGGCCTGGCACGGAAACAATATAGTATATTATAATAACATAACATAACATAACATAACATCTTAACGTTATAAATTGGTAGTAGAAGCAAGAGAGAAGAGTTCGGATTGAGAGGCTCGCTTTTGGCAACGTCATCGGAATTCGAACATTCATATCAGCATTAACGAATCTCTTGCGAGAGGTGAAATAATTAAAAGAAAAAGTAAAAAGCATACATGTGGACGTATTTACATGTACGTAATCATGAGCATCAAGGGACATGTACGACTGCACAAAGTATTGTACACATATCGGTTGTCACACAATAGGTTGTGTGCGTAATATAGATACGAGTAAAAATGGACTGATAGGTTGAGAGGGCATAAGTAGACAATAGGTAGATGAATGAATAAGTAATAAAATAAATAAAGGAAGCGGTCAAGAAAGAACATGGATGTATGAATGAGTGTGGTCGAATAATATTTATATTGCAGAACACCAGACAGGACACAACATATAAATAATGACTTATAGAGAGTGAAGTTTTTATTATTATTATTAAAGAATTTACCATACATTGAATACGGAAGATATCCACTTACTAAACACGTGATTCAGTATTCAAGGTATTCAAGGAAATTAAGTTACTTTATGACGTCGTAGTGATTTGCTTTGTACGTACAGTATAAGTCATTACTGGGAGAAATTAAAGGAGACGAATTAGAGGGACATAGTTAAGGGACATTCGCTTTTCACAGCGAACTTCTAATGGCACAAACATGGATACTGCTCAACCGTAGAAATGGTCGGTCGCATGGTTGTGACATATATATATACATACTGTATATATATATATATATATATATATATATATATATTATATATATATATATATATATATATAGAGACAGAGAGACAGACTGTAATCACTATAAATGTTTGCTTAATTAATACATTTAATGTAAGCACATAAAGTGATGATACTGCTATGATTTTGTTCATTTTCTCTCCCATTTACGTTTTACACATTTCAAAATTTTAAGTTTACAACAAAAAATTTTAGAGGTAGACTGAAAAATACAATTTTCAACAACTGAAGAAATATACATGCATGCAAATAATGAATTGAGTAACCATTACGAGTTAAGACTTTTATTTTATATATAGGAACTAGCGGCATTCGTTGAAGGGTCAGGAAATGCGGGAATCATTTACTTCAGTCTGGGAAGCATCGCAAAAAGCGTGGATATTCCACAGAACGCGAAGGTATCTATCTTTATTATGTTTGAGAAGCCAGTGAGAAGGAAAAGTAGACATTTCAACGTTGATTGTCAGCCGTGGTCATTCGTTGCAAGAGACCATTCAGATTTTTAAAAATCTGTCAGGAGGATAGTACTTTTATTTAAACTAACGACATTCAGCTGACATTTGACAAGTTTTTATTTATTTTTAAACTAATTTTTAGTTTAGATTTACAGTATTTATTAAATTTCGTGTCTCTTTATTATAATAAAATTTTCATATCCTGTTTCCGGCTTAGCATAAATGCTTGAACTTTGTTGTCCGATGTAAGGATTTAAATAATGCCAAACTTATTGCACCATCCATTACGGAGGGGTTTACACAAATTTTTATACTTCTCATGGCCTTTTTTGTCCCCAAATAAATACTGTGAAGTAAACAAAGCATACTGTTGGTGTGGAACTTTATAAGTAAATTTTAAGACAGATTTCACGATTGCCATTTTTTATTCCATTTTTTAATAAAATATCGCCTAAAACTAAGCTTTTTTCCAAAGTTAAACGTCACTAACTGGCACGAAATTCTGTCTATCTGTGCCCTTTTGTGAACACATTTGCTGCAGATTTCTCACTTACCTTCTCTATTTGTATCACACACACACACACTTTCAGTTGCGTACGTATTGTATCACTTAAATATATACTGTATATGTATATTTTTTAACCATGATTTAGGAAACAAGTTTTATCATCAGAGTTTAATGGAAAGATTTTTTCTGTGCTAAGGAAATATTCCTCGAGGCGTTCAGAAGGGTCCCTCAAAGAGTCCTCTGGAAGTACGAAGGGAAAGACCTCGTCCTACCACCCAACGTCATGACCCAAAACTGGATGCCCCAACAAGATATTCTCGGTAAGAGGATTTTCTTCAGACGTTTTATGGTTCAGGGGTTTTTAAATTGCTAATATTTACTGTTTGGATTTTTCAAAACTCTCATTTTTAATGGGTCTCGTTACCAATTAGTTGGGGTTGTTCTGATGGTATTATAATTAATAGGTTTAAGAGATAATTGATGAAGCTATTAATTAGTTCATAAAGGGTCACCGGATGTCGTACTAACAATCAAGTTAAAGGATACATTCCGTGGCTTTCTGCTTTATTTACAACAACAGATAAGTGTCACAGTGGTTAACAAAATATGTACATAGGCTAAAGTTGTTTATAATGCAGCGTTCAAGTTACGAGTGATTGACTTGCTGGAATTAAAGTTCATCATCACAATGACAAACTCTGATTGACAATAAAAGTGAAGGGGTTAAGTACACACGAAAATGTTCGGGAATCGCTGAGTTCAGATGTATGGGCCTACTATTTTTGTAGGAATTCGAGTACAAACTGCCTATTTATGGTAGAGGTAAAACAGGAGAGTTGTTACATCTAGTGAATGATGACTTTTTCTGTCCTATTTAGGACATTAAAAAACCTTCAAAGTCTGATGTCTAATACTTTGTAACATATGAATTGAACAAAATAGAGCTTCCTTTTTTGGAGACTATATAGTATATACCAGAATGTTCCTGATATAAATTACTCTGCAGAGGGCAGAATTGTAGTTCAAAGACATAAGAACCAAATCTGCTACCTGTTACAGTCAAAATTCATAAGTATGTATGATACGTGGATTAGAGCTGACGAAGTTTCAACGTGACAAGATAGTGGAACTTCATATCGCAGGTGTGACTGTGCATAAGATTGCGGAAATATTAAAGTTTCCCAAGTCAATTATGGGAAATATATGAAAATGGAAGACTGTGGAACATGCTAGTATGGAACCAAGAACAGGACGCCCAAAATTAATGACAAACTGTGCACGGAGAAGGTTCAAATGTGTGACGAGGGAAACGACCGGTTATGTAGCCTAAACTATCATCCAGGAAGTGAAAGAGTGTACAAGTCCTTTCGTAAGTGAGTCTATTGTACCTATATACAGAAGAATTTTATGGAAGGGCAGCTCTTTACAGGCCACACATCACAGCTCTGAATACAAAACGACGACTACATTGGTGCAAAGCTTAACGAAACTGGGAAATAGAACGGTGGAAACGTGTCCTGCGGAATAATGAGTCCTACTAAACACTAATCCAATGGCAGAGTCTGGGTGTGGCGACAATGCAGAAAACCTTCGATCCTTAGTGCATTGTCCCAATCGTTAAGTATGGAGATGACAGTGTGCGTGTGGGCATGTTTCTCATTTTTTACACTAGAGCTAATAGCGTTTGTAAACGAAAGTGAATGAGTGTCAGGGCGGATTGTGACAGTTTGGACAACAGTACACTGGTGCAATTTTATGGTGTATCATCACGGGAACACCTCTTGTCATGAAACACGTAAAGAGTCGTATTAATTCTGCTGAATTTCAAAGTAGTACATAAATTCGGGACAAACATTTATTTCAAGTTGACAAATCGAGTGAAGGTTTTTTAAAAATGTCTCAAAATTGTCTCACTGATTTAAGAATCCCTAATTTAAGAATATACGTCAACTAACCTATCAGGCTCGTTTCTTTAAGAATAAACTTCAACCAACCTCTCAGCCTCGTTTAGAATTGATTAAAACTGAAAAGGTAATTCAGTGTAATTCAATGTAATTCAGTGCTTTTCTGTCAGCCTCACTTCAACTTGTGAATCAGTGTTGATAACACTGATTTTCTTTAATTCATTGTTCATATGATATCAACGCTGCCAGCGTTGGATCAGTTTACTGTCAATCCAGTCAATGGTACCATCTGGATAAATATCCATATTTAAAATCAAAATCTTTCAGTAGTTCTTAATGAAGACTTTGCAAGTTAAATACACATACATGCTGCAAAAGGAGTGTGCCATATATCATACACTAGAAACAATCATTTATTTAGTAGGAGAAACAAAAGAGGCTAAAATTTCCATGGGTACGTACATGCTTTTACCGCTTCTTTTCTCATTTAGGACACCCAAAAACCAGAGTTTTCATATCACACTGCGGAAACCTTGGGTCTCAGGAAGCAAAGTACCACGGAATACCGGTCTTGGGAGTGCCCATAGCCTTCGACCAACCAAGAAATGCTGCCAGAATGGAAAGAAAAGGGTACGCTATCGTGCTGCAGTGGGAGGATTTGACGACAGATAAAATAGTGGAAAGTTTGAACACTCTTATTAATGATACTTCGTAAGTGTTTTATATTACCTTTAAGCTGTAAAATTTCAAAGCCTTTTTCCAACTTCTGACAGTCAACACATACCACGCCTCAGAATAAGAGATAAAACAATAGTTAGTCTTTGAACTCAACGACAATGTTTGATATCTTATTTAAAATAAACAGTGCTTTATTTTATTTTATTTGGAAACTGGGGCAAGAAATTCATATTTTAATTTGGAAATGGTGTAAATATTTCCCAATTCTCCAAAATGAACTTTTGCAAATAAATTGAAGTGACTTCTTGTAATATAAACAAGCAATGATTGAAACCATGAGTAAAACTCCGTTACTTTGATAAAATGCAGTTATTAAATAGTTTTTATAAATTTAAAAAAATAATATTTTGTAGATTTTTCCTATTATGTGGAAATAAAGGAGTAAAATTACGTTTACGAAGAGAATAGATGACACTTCATTCCAAGTCTGTCTTCTTTACTGTTTTTAGGTTATACTTTTTAGACCAGTACCGTTTCTAGGATGCACTCCAAATGGAGCAAACAATCAAATCAG
This sequence comes from Bathynomus jamesi, assembly GCA_023014485.1. Taxonomy (NCBI): domain Eukaryota; kingdom Metazoa; phylum Arthropoda; class Malacostraca; order Isopoda; family Cirolanidae; genus Bathynomus; species Bathynomus jamesi. The sequence goes on from JAJOZX010005954.1 coordinate 189,002, forward strand.
AAAAATAAGTAGATGTAAGGTATCTTTCAAAGATGTAAGGTATCTTTCAAAGATGCCATTGTTTAACAATGGCATCTTTGAAAGATACCTTCCACAGAAAAGTTTATGTATACGTATGAGATAAATAATTGCTAGTTACTTCATGTTTTCATATTTAAGAAATTTTATTATCAATAAAAATAAATATATACTTTTGCTATTTAGCCCAGTAAACTCAGTGGGATGCGATGATGGCTTGACTTGAATAATCAGATTCATAATATTTATGTAATTATCTTTATTTAAAAGTGAGAAATTTTACGAATTAATGATACATTATTCTGGAAAACAATTGCTGAAAATTATATATTTCATCTCACGGATCATATATTATTATAACTTATTATAAATTCTAATTGTAAATTATTATAAGTTATTATAATTTAAAGTTATCTAATTTCCTTATCACTTTGTAAATAAATAAATAAATAATTTATTTAAAGAAAAATTCTAGAGTTATGCTTTGCCAAGAATTAGAAATTATCAAATATTTACTTCGTCTGAACAGGTACAAAAATCGTCTGGAAGTTGTGTCGCGAGTGCTGCATGACCAGAAAGAGACTCCAGCAGAGAGAGCCATCTGGTGGTTGGAGTACGTAGTTCGACACAAAGGCGCCCCACACTTGCAGTACGCTGGAAAACGTCTCTATCTCTTCCAATACATCATGCTCGACGTTATATTATTTTGGCTAATCGTATTTACCGTTCTTATCTATTGTGTTGCTTACGTTATTAAAGCCATTTGCTGCGGAAATAGGAAAAAAACGGCCATCACAAAGAAACATGAAAGTAAAGAAAAACAGCAACAGCAAAAGAAGAAAAACCAGTGAACATTTTTATTTTACTTCTGCACTTTTTTCTCTAAATAAAGTTTTCATGGTTGCCAAATTTTAAAAAAATAGTATTAAACGTTTTTCTTTTCCATTTGTACATTTTTCCTTCCTGATTATTCTAAAATAATTTGATGAACGTTCAAATTAGAAAAATAAGTAAATGTATGTATTAAAGAATGGCATCATTGAAAGATGCCTTACACCGAAAAGTGTATGTATATGTTAGTTGCAATAAGCGAAATTCGGCATTAATCTTAATCGTAGAGTTACCATACGTCCGGTTTTTTCCGGACATGTCCGGGAATTTTGAATATTTATAACATTGATTTTTGAGGCCATAACACTTGTTCTTATTTACATATACTCAATATAGACGACGTGTAGTACACAGTGTGTATATAACATTAATACAACGTGAGTTGGTAGATACTAATACAGATACACCCCCACACTCTGGACTGTCCTCTTTTTTGAAAGTTTAAATATGGCAACCCTAGGCCTTAATGCCTAGGCAATAAGGTGAAAGCTAATAATGTACGTAATCATAAGTATAATGCCTACTTACATATCTATAATAATAATAATAATAATAAATATACCCTAACCCAACATAACATAACATAATCTAACCTAACCTAACATAACCTAAACAGTGAAAGTTACCATTGTAACTAATATTATATGCATTCTTAGCTTTCACTTTATTGCCTAGGCATTATCCTAATGTCTGATTTCGTTATTGCTGCTAACATATATGTACATACAACTATTAACTACTACACAGAAAAATAGCCAAAAGACTCGTCAATTGGTCAAGTGACGTATTCAGAATGACTAAATATTTGCTGATGGCTTCAGTCAATCATTTTTTTCATGGCTTTAGTAAAAATACGAGATCACCTGAAGATCAGGGTCCCCAGCCTTCTTTAGTTAGCCTTGTAAGGCTAACTAACGAAAATATCACAACCTAACCTAATCAATCGTTAGGTCAACTGACGCCCTTGACGATTGGCTAGGTTAGGTCGTGATATTTTCGTTAGTTAGCCTTATAAAGCTAACTAGAGAAGGCTGGGGACCCTGATCTTCAGGTGATCCAAAATACGAAGCAAGTTTTCTTCAAACGTGAAATCCATTGAAATTTAACACGAAATACAAGCATCTGTTTAAAGGAAATTAACAAATTAGGTAAAAACTATAGTTTGTCCTTACATAATTGTTAACGTTAAGAAAAATAGTGTTAAAAATTCTTAACTTTAAGTTTCTTTATCGAAAGTACGTAATGACAATTAATTTTTATAGTCTGTACTTATTACATTAAATACGGGTTTCATTGTATGTTTCTGAAACCATTTTTATTAACTTCAAATTTTATTTTGTTTTTAAACGCCTAAAACCTTCCCCAGAAAAGGGATGTATAATTTAGAAATCTTTCGAAGACCTTGGAATCGTTTGGTGAAATTCTAAAAGAGAGTGTCAAAACCAGAAATGGTTTTAGGCAGACGCAGGGAATGCAAGGTATCCGGAGTTCTTTCTGCGTTGAAAGGTTCACCGGCACTGGCGTTGACGGAAGAAATTCCGACAATTAACTAATTAATATTATTAAAATCTGAAAAATAATAATTAATAAAATTAAACGTAAATAAATATTATACAAATATAAATAACAGATTACAAAAATAATAGAAATAACAATAAATGAAGAAGTCAGAAACGAATCTTCATAAAATAATGACAGAAATCACTTCATTTTGCGTTATCCTGAAAAAGCGCATTTCTTTAAAATTCGTATCCAGAAAATTTGAAAAACGAGAGCTTGGAAAGAGGAAAATTCTAATAAAATGGAGACAATGGACTTTGGCCCGCGGGCCGTATGTTGCACAACACTCACATACACTAACAGTTTCATCTACAGATTACCACTAACACAAAATAACTTCAACTGTAAAAGTGTACCATAATAAGAGCTTTTTTTTTGCCATAAAAATGTATATATACACTCATACACTCAATAAAAATTAATGTAGTAAAGTTTCATTTTCTACACGTGAAAAGGAACCTCAGTGCCGGACACTTTTTTTTCCAAATAGAGGAATCAGTTTGTAAACATTTTCCTTCTACCGTTTTCATTTCAACTGAAGATACGGAAATAATCTGCTAATATTTTTTCAGATTAATAATATATAATTTACTTACATGAAAAGGGTATTTCAGGGTCCTTAAACAAATAGTAACTCAGCGAATTGCATAAATGGGCACAAAGACCCCAGTGTGATATACTGTAATTAATTCAGGCAAAAAGAGTCAACGTGTACATTTAGCTTCGAATGAGCTTTTTAAACAAAACTAAACCTCTCCGTAAAATTTCAATTTAACATTGCGTTTAGTTTCTTTCCTTATCATCTTTTCCGTCTGCAAAGGATACAACATATTAATATCAATTCCAAACACTGTCAAAAGTGAAAGCTCTTTCGTATTAACTATTATGTATGACTCAGTTAATGCTAGGCACTATGTTACCTTCATAACAGGATTCAAAGGGTCGAAAGAACACGAAAATTTTACAGTGGTTTGGTTTCCAGAGCTGGAAAGACTTGGTGAACTGGAAGGCGAAAACAGTTTCATTCAGGACTCAGGCTTGTTCTTCTATAAAGCATTAGTATTATTGTAGCATTCAGAACGAAATAATTTGGGCTGACAAAAGAGTTATAGAGATATGGAACAAAAGGAAAGATTTCGATATGTTTTTAACTATGCCTTACTACAACGATGAAAATTAGGTACCCGGTCGATTCGCCGACGGACGTTTTGCCGACAGACATTTTGCCGACGGACGTTTCGCCGAACGGACGATTCGCCGAACGGACGATTCGCCGAATGGACTGTCATTAATATTTCTATGACAAAATACACAAGTTGCCTATCTTAACCTGGACACTTAATTCAAAAGACAAGAGTGTTTTAACACTTGATGAACTTATTTTTATATTATATTACATTTCATTTGGAAGACATGAACCCACTTGGGTGAAGGGGTCTGCCAAGTTTATTCAAGGTTATTCAGTTGAACTCCAAATCTAAATTCCATAACTCTTTATTCGGAGCTATTGAAGAATAGGGACCCCAGCCTTCTTTAGTTAGCTTTATAAGGCTAACTAACGAAAATATCATGACCTAACCTAGCCAAGCGCAACAAGGCGTTATGCAACTTGGAGGCGGAGTTATCCCCTAAGTTGCATTGAACTCCCGCTGGGGGAGACCTCTTTAGGGTTAGGGTGGGACGGCCTCACCCACCAAAGGGGTATACCTAACCTAAGAGAGAGGAGAGAGAGAGGAGGAGAGGTGTTCGCTTGACAGGAGTCAAGCGCATATTAAGAGTTCAGCCGAGCGGCCGTTGCCTTATAGGGCCCCTAATCAGCCAGTCGGCTTAATCAGCCAGTCGGCTTACTCAGCCAGTCGGCTTAATCAGCCAGTGCCTCCAGGCATTATCAGCCAGTTGGCAGAGTGTATACTTCTTTTTGGTACGTACACACGCGTCTATACGCCCATAAAATATTACGCGATTATATGCGTCGGGCTCGAGACCCGGCTACGGCGCGTCATTCCGCGGTTGGTAGCCAGGGTGACCTAATGATCCGTGTTAAACTGTAGGTCTAAGGTGGAGTGTAAAATCCTTCCACGGTTGGTAGATAAATGGGCAACCAGGGGATCCCGTTAAAAAGGTATTGCAACACTCGATCATGTTTATCTGTTTGTTTATTTCCCTCTCTCTCTCTCTGTCTCTCTCTCATATATATATATATATATATATCCCCGTTAAAAAGCAGGTCCATGGTGGGGCGAAAAGCTCGACCTTCGCCAGAATGAACAATTCGGGCGGAAACCATCGAAACCAAAGAAAGCCTATATATGTACAGTTCCGGAAAAAAATTCATCTAAAAAATTCTGAAAATTGGTACAAGAAGCGTACACAAAATTTATAATCACGTCAAATTGCATTAATTAACTCACTCTCCGGCTAACTTAATCGAATATCACGGTCTTTTACATCTGTAACTTCTGAAAATTAAAACAGGAAACATGCTCCACGTAGCATTAAAATGTGCAGCACAAATGAACAAATAGAAAGGAAATATGATAAAGGAGGGAAATGAAGAGAAGAAGAAAGGTGAAAGCGATACAAGCAAACACCTTCCTAAACATTTCCTAATTAAACGATGTAAATAGCTGAACAATAGAAGGACATAAATATTTATGGATATATATATATATATATATATATATATATATATATATATATATATATATATATATATATATATATATATATATATTAAACATCGTTCTAAAAATTGTGGGGTTTGACGGAAACGATAGATAATATCGATTTAAAATTCCAATAAATGAACTTCTTTCCGCAGGAGTTTTATTGTTTCGAGGCATCATAAAACTTAAATTTCAAGCGCAATTGACTCTCAGTTTAACGTTTCTCTCAAACATATGCGAATTGTACCAAATATATCTCTGATACTCATAGTTTTTCGTCTTTCTACAACAAAAAAAATTAATTACGGGCCATAAACAGCCTCTCACTTCCATTCTGAACTTCTCTCATATATATATATATACACACACACACACACACACACACACACACACACACACACATATATATATATATATATATATATATATAATATATATGTTGTTTATCTAATTCATCATTAAATTATATAGCCCAGCGTCGTGTGAGTATACGAACCATGACAAGGTCGAGTTTTAAATAGCTATAATTAAACGAGTCTTTGTGAAAAGGTCAGAATGAACAATTGGTCGGAAGCAATCGAAGGGTTAAATGGAAACTTATTTCCATTCTCTCGACATCATAAACTTTGGTGTTTATTTAAACGCAACAGCACACATCTTTGTTATTTTTTAAATGTATTTATTGTACCGAAAGCAAAGGTACATATGTACAAATTTCTCGCTCTCTCTCTCTCTCTCTCTCGCTGTATATATTTATATTAATCAGCGTACTGCTTGAGATCGTAAACTTTGGGTTAATGACCGCAACCAGCACGCATCTGTTATTTTTAAATTTATTTATTGTATCGTATAAGAATTTCACGATGAAATAAATTTTACAGCGGTTTTCTTCATGGGTAATTGACTATCTTCCACTTTTATGTTTCAAGATAGGGCATCATAAACCGTTTTACAAGCCAACCTCAACTCTCTCTCTCAAGAATAAGAGTTGCCCTATCATTGTCCATGTTGGTGGCAATGACCTTTTTCTGGGAGGGACAGGAGGGCAGACAGAGCCCATTACAAAAGAATTTAAGAACCTAACTGACAATGTTAGGGATAGGACAGACATGGGTATGGTCGTAGGAATTCTCCCTCGAATGCGTGCTAGTGATTATACTCTAAGTAAAGCCATTAGCATAAATAAAAGAGTTAAACGCATGTGTGAGGAAAAAGGCCTAAAGTTTGTCGATTTTTGGCCTACATTCTACGGAAATGGGGAATACCTTGGTTCGGACGGGATACATTTTAACCAGAAGGGGAAAAAGTATGGTGATTTACTGAACATTAATTTGTATAATCTTTTTAAACTAGGACCCCCCCAAACCAGTAATTGATCTTGCTTCCCAAACAGTTAAACCTACTCCCCCAGCAGGTAGTCACCCTCCCCAGCAGGTAGTCACCCTCCCCCAGCAGGTAGTCACCCTCACCCAGCAGGTAGTCACCCTCCCCAGCAGGTAGTCACCCCCCCAGCAGGTAGTCACCATCCCCAGCAGGTAGTCACCCCCCAGCAGGTAGTCACCCTCCCCCAGCAGGTAGTCCCCCTCCAACAGCAGGTAGTGACTCTCCTTCCACGTTGGAGGGGACTCAGGCTCCTGCGGAGATTGTCCCCTCGTTAGTGAGGGGCTCTTCAACTCCCGACAGCCCTGGCTGTTCGGGAAACGGGTCGTGCTAGGGGGCGGTCAGAATAGGGGAGGCTCCCTCCGTGCAATGCTTTTTAATGCTAGGTCGATCAGGAACAAGTTTGGCGAGCTACGGGCGCTCTTAGCATCAGAATACCAGGATATCGTTGCTATCACCGAGTCCTGGATTCATACTGATCGTAGGGACTACGTTGGGGAGTTCGAAATTCCCGGGTATAGAATGTTTCGCAAAGACCGCACCCGTGGGGAGGGGGGTGGGGTACTAATATACGTCAGAGACACGTTGAGTCCGGTTGACTGCCAGTTCCGGTCGGAACGGGAGCTGCTTGGCGTCGATCTGAACGTGGGAGGGACGAACTATAGGTTAATCTTGGTGTACACACCTCCGCATCTCCTCCTCGAGGAGGATACAGCCCTGTACACCGAACTCAGTAGCCTGCTAGGGGATAGGGTGTGTGTAGTTTTAGACTTCAACTCTCGCGGCATAGAGTGGGAAAACGGGACTGCCGATGCTGAAGGGAGGAGACTAGTTGACTTTGCTGATGAGAACTTCCTCACTCAGTGGGTCAACGAGCCTACACGAGGCGAAAGCGTTCTAGACTTAGTATTCACGACCGAAGACAACCTCGTCACTGGCCTCACCGTTGACGAATCATTGGGCGGGAGTGATCACGGTCTTATTAGGTTTCGTGTGTGCGTCCCTCGGGTGAAACGTAGTAACTCGAGAGGCAGTAAGCTCGATCTCCGGCGGGCGAACTTTGTTAGCCTCAGGGATAGCGTAGGAGAGATGGGGTTAGAGGTTGGCGGTGATGTTGAGGGAGTGTAGAGTGCATTCCGGGACGAGTTTATGGTGCTGCAGTCTGCTGCCATACCCTCAAAACCGGTCACCCCTGCTTCAACGCAGCCTAAGTGGTTCAATCGAGACATCGCTTCGGCTATCCGAAATAGGAAAGTAGCGTATAGGAGGGCGAAGGCCAATCGTTCCCACGAGAACACTGAAGCGTATGTCCGCCTGTGTAGGGAAGTGAAGGCGAAGGTTAGGCTAGCGAAATGTAACGAAGAACTACGGGTGGCAAGCCTCTGCAAGGGGAACCCTAAGGAATTCTTCAGTTATGTTAATAGTAGAAAGCCCATTAGAAGCATGATAGGACCGTTAAAGGACGGAAGCGGCGTTCTGCGGACCTCCGACGCGGACATCGCTAATGTGCTTAATGAGTACTTTGCGGGAGTGTTCACCAGGGAGGATACCCGCGTCATCCCCGAGCCAGGCGTGAGGCACGAAGGTGTTGGCCTGGATAGTGTTAGATGTACCGCGACAGTCGTTGCCGATAGAATAGACAAACTGAGCGCGTTTAAGGCTCCTGGGCCAGACCAGTTTCTCCCCAGAGTGTTGTGAGAAGTGCGCGACCAGGTGGCTCCCCACCTGGCTACAGTCTTCAACAAATCGTTGGAGATGGGCCAGGTGCCTGGTGACTGGAGGGAGGCCAACGTGACCCCTATTTTTAAGAAAGGGGATCACGAAAGTCCAGGGAACTATCGTCCCATTAGTCTCACTTCAGTTGTAGGTAAATTATTAGAAGGGATAATAGCTGATAGGATCGTTGACCATTTGGATTCATACAAGCTGCTTGGGGACTCCCAACATGGGTTTAGACGGCATAGGTCGTGTCTCACCAACTTGCTCGAGTTTTTCCACGTCATGTTGAGTGAGTACGATAAGAGTAGGGCGATTGATATACTTTATCTCGACTTTCAGAAAGCCTTTGATTAGGTACCTCACCGCCGGCTAATGGCGAAAGTGCGCGCGCTGGGTATCGGTGGGGAAATAGGTAGGTGGATTGAAAACTGGCTGAGGAATAGGCGGCAGAGGGTGGTAATTAAAGGGGCTAGTTCGGGTTGGGCCTCGGTCACTAGTGGGGTTCCTCAGGGTTCCGTTTTGGGGCCACTGTTGTTTATCATTTACATAAATGATATCGACGGTGGCATCGTCAGTCGGATCGCCAAATTCGCTGATGACACCAAGCTTGGGGCCAATGTTGGGACGCCCGAAGCGATCGAGGAACTGCGTGCGGACCTAGGTAGGATAGGAGAGTGGTCCGAAAAATGGCAAATGCCGTTTAACTTGGGTAAATGCAAAGTGATGCACATTGGCTACGCCAATCCCAAGTCGGACTACTCGATGTTGGGTAGTAATATCGAGGTGACTGATTTAGAAAAGGACTTGGGTGTGGTAATTAGCAGCGAACTTAAGTTTACGAAACAGTGTGTAGAGGTGGAAAAGAAAGCCCAGAAACTATTGGGTTATATCAGGAGGCAATTTCAGTTTCGGAACAAGGAGATTGTGCTCTCACTGTACAATTCCCTTGTTCGGCCGCACCTGGAGTATGCTGTGCAGTTCTGGTCGCCCACCCTCAGGAAAGATATTGAGAGGCTGGAGCGAGTGCAGGCGAGGGCCACAAAGTTAATCCCTTCCGTTAGGCATATGGGCTACAATCGACGGTTACGCGCCCTGAACTTGTTTTCGCTTGAAACTCGGAGGCTGCGCGGTCAACTGATCGAGGTTTTCAAGCTCTTACGCGGGTTCAACGATGTCGATTTTAGAAGTATGTTTAGTTTAAATGATAACCCAACTCGCAACAATGGTTGGAAGTTGGATTTGAAACGGTTTAGGACTAGTGTGTGTGGGAATTACTTTACGTATAAGATCTGTGACACATGGAACAGGTTACCTTCGGAAGTTGTGAACAGTTCCTCTGTGGATCAGTTCAAGAAAAGGGTAGACGAAATCTTGCACACTATTTGAGTGTGTAAAGACATTTAGGACCTCAGTCTGCGGAAATTTCTTTTCCTATAAAATAGTTAATATCTGGAACCAACTTCCCTCAGAGGTTGTTTCCAGTCAAAGTGTAAATGTGTTTAAAAATAGGCTAGACAAAGTACTGAATACTCTCATAGTTTAAGACTAAAACATAAGAAAACTCTGCAGGAGATCGCTTGCACGGTGTCTCTGTGAGCAAGCTAAATATAGAGCTATTTATATATTCTCCACTTTCCTGTAAAATTTCCTTGGCTACTTTTCCAGGGTCAAGGTATTTTCTTCAACCTTTTTCCGTACCTGCCTCTGGCAGGGAGGGAGCGGAGGGTGGGGAGAGAGCCTTCTACTTTTCTATCCAGTTTTCTATTACTGCTAGGATAGTTGAAAGAAAAATAAACTTTTACAAAATTTTCCCTGGCACCCGTTGCCATTGGTACCTCCTCGGTATGGGCCGCAAGGCCTTTTGAGGTACTTCTTTTCCTTGTAACTCCTTGTAACTCTCTCTCGGTCGAATACAAGATAAAAAAACAAAGCGTTTCTCGTCTCTCCACGAATGGGGATATCTGACACGCCCCATATTTCACGGGGCAACCAATCACAGTCATTTGGGCGGAGCCCAAGACCTCTGTTTAGCCGCTATGCAGGCCTACGCGTGAATACCCGCCCAAAATTCACCGCTAGCCAATAGGAAGCTAGCATTTGTGTGTTGTGGGTTCGTCACAAGCCCTCCTTTATAAAAAGGGAACAGTTTATCTTAGAGCCTCAGTTCTTATGTTTTTTTCCTGGTTAGTGCTTTTCAAATATACACTATGAGTCAGCTGTACGACTCCCCCGATCTGTTTGAAGATCAAGATTTTTATGCTCAGGCAACGCGTCTAATTTTCAGCGCTGCAGATCGGAGTGAACTTTTATCTACGCAGATTGTTACGGAAAATTGTAACGAAATGCAAGATCCTACGGACAACTCATCAGTGTAGTGCCTAACCTAGCTTTATTCTGAGTTTTCTTACAAAAAAAAATTAATCCCAGGACTCTTTCTCGTTTATAACAATATAACCTAACCGGGACATAATATATATATATATATATCGGCCAGGACTCTTTCTCGTTTATAACAATATAACCTAGCCGGGGCACAATATATATATATATCGGCCAGGGCTCTTTCTTGTTTATAATAATATATCCTAACCGGTACATAATATATATATCGGCCAGGGCTCTTTCTCGTTTACAATAATATAACTTAACGGGGACATAAAATACCCTACTACTATCGTTTTATTCAGTCTTAATTAACTTGTAAAGGGCCGCAATAAACGCGTTTTGAAAAATATTTTTAATTAGTCTTCGGAGTTATTTCGGCATATATATATATATATATATATCTATGGTGTTTTTATTTGTATATTATTCGATAATTTAAATTTTATAGAAAGTTCTACAGATAGGATTTTAGAAATATTAAAACTATTAAGAATTGCATGCGGGCTCGAGTCTCGTTGCAGGCAGACGATGTCTTAGCACTCGAAAACTGTCAGGATATCTGCTTATGGTTACAATTTGCTGTTAGTCTATCCTAGCTTTTTTCTGAATTGTTCTACAACGTAAAAAATTAATCCCATTATGTTTTTAATTATTGTCTGTTTCCATCGTGATTATATGGTGGAGCTTTAATAATATTTTTCTCGATAATTTAAAGACAGCACCGCAGTAGGATTTTTAAATTACCAAAACTTTTAAGAATTATCTGCTTTTGATTATATTTTTAAACTCGTGGCATTTTCTCTTATTGTAGCTCTTTATTTTTACTTAAATTTATAGGACCGATGCGGAACTTGATCGTGTTATAGCTATAAGGTTGTAACATATATTCTGCTCGATTTTTTAGTTCATTCAGAACAAAATTTAAAGGACTTATAAGAACAAATTTACTCGAATTTCTAGTTTAGTCACAACAAAAATTAAATGACATAATGACAAATTAATCATCAATATAATTCCCTTCTTTTTCTATAACCTCCTCCCACCTGTAGAAAAGTTTTTTTATGCCACGTTCGAAGAAATCCCTTGGTTTCAAGTTAAAAAAAGCGATCACTTCGTTTTCGATAGCTTCCCTAGATTGCAACTTTTGTCCATCTAGGTGGTGTTGCAGTTTTCTAAATAAATGGTAGTCTGAAGGTGCGATGTCCGGAGAATAAGGTGGATGAGGCATTTTTTCCCAACGAAATGCCCCCAATTGGGCAGTGGTGATTCGAGCAGTGTGAGGGCGCGCGTTATCCTGGTGGAATAGAACACCTCTGCTATTAATTAATGCAGGACGTTTTTCTTGTAATGCCATCTTCAATCGTTGGAATTGTTGGCAGTAGACTTCAGCTGTGATTGTTTGGTTATCTGGCAGAAGCTCAAAATGAATAATTCCTTGCACATCCCACCAAACGCATAGCAAAATTTTCTTTGGATGGGGCCCATTCCTTGACTGAAGTTCAGGCTTTGTTTCACGGCTAAGCCACTGATGTCTACGCTTAATATTGTTATAAATGACCCATTTTTCATCCCCAGTGACGATCCGATTAAAAAACGGTGCCTGCAGTTGCCGAGAATGCAGTGATGTGCAAATATCGATTCGTTGTTGAAGATTCGTTTGTGACAAATCATGCGGAACCCATTTTCCAACCTTCACTACTTTTCCTAACAGCTTCAAATGATGATGAATGGTCATATGGCTAACGCCGAGTTGCAGGCCAAGTTCTCTTACAGTTACCGCTGGGTTTCCCCCACTGTTGCTTTCAGCATCTCTTCATCTATCTCATTTTGGTCGTCTTGTTCATTGATAAATAATCTTTCAGACTGAAGTCTCCATGTCTGAACTTCTCAAACCACCTCCTACACATCCACTCGCTCACATCATTTCCATAAACTCTTTGAATGTTTTTTTGCGGATTCAGTAGCGTTAGATCCTTTATGGAACTCATACAGCATCACATGTCGAATATGCTCTTTCGTGGGCTCCATGTTTTTTCAGTTACTGTAATATCGTAGGGGTGGCGTTGTAACTGTATGAAAAACACCAGAGAAAATATTCTGTGTCGTGATAAAACATGTGCGAACCTATCGCCGCGTGTATTTTTCAACATTTCTAAAACTATTTCATATCATCTTGAAATTATTCTATTATCTATCGTCCGTTTTTTAATCGAGCAGAATTTCTGTTACAACCTGATACTTTTCGTTTTGATGAAAGTGGAATAAATGATATGGGTGCTTTGCCCCACAACCAAACCAGCGATCTGAACACAGAAGTCGATGTATTGGCTCACCTGCCCAGCGAGTGCCAAGTCATCGAGGAACTAATGTAAGTATTTTTGAGGTTAAGAACAAGCCACATTGTATTTTTATTTATTAAATGGCAGAAAACATGTACAAAACGGAACCAGTGTCCATTAAATAAGTCTTAATGGACTGTCTGCATACACTTTTATCATTCATCTCCGTGTCGCACAAATCGAATAATTATAAAAAATTATAAATCCCTTCCCACGTGACATGTGCATGAGAAATGAGAGGGCGTAGATCCAGCACGTGTCCATATAATATCCTTGAAAGCGATACGGGTTCCACACAATCTCAGGTATATGTAATTGCGCGATAAACTGCACAACCACAGAATCAATCCAGGGCTGAGCGTCGAGTGAGTCAAAATAGTACAATCTTTCCCTACTTTTAAAATAGATTGCAAACCAATGAATCCCCCCCCCCCACAATGTCGGTGTTAACGATAATTCCGTACCAGTTTCTTGTAGCTGGTAACTTCACTATTTCATTCTTCGCAAACACACCGATAAATTTTGAGCGTGTGAAAAGGTCACTTTTCATTACTCTCTGGAGTGTATTCGCGTCCATTTTAAAAGTCTGTGACCACGTTCCTGAAACGATGAACTTCTATTAGTGCCTTTGATTCGAGGTAAACTAGCACACTAATAGGCGCGTCTATAGGCTTGGCAAATTCCAACCTGACTGAGATATTCCCACTCTGTGGTGGACTTAAATGTGTGTTTACGCCAGCAGACAAGTCAGGCGTAATATCAAATGAATAAATGTTAAATTCTTCGACAAATTGTTTCTGCGTTACATCAAACCCAAGCTCATCACAGCCACCTGTATTATGATCCAGATTACTATAAGCCCGAGTACTTCCCTGGTCGATTGGCGCCTACAGTTTTCTCCTTTTAGTTCCTCTTGCTTCCATACTATTACTCCTTATTCACAGTCCCCAACCATTGCATACAAATTATTTTTCAAATAAACATTTAAAAAATAGGCCTCACCTGTCTTCAGAGGTTGCACTGAGGCTCAGTTAACAAATTTGCCAACTTTATCCTTATTCTAAGCCATAAAAAAAAGTTTGGGTCAAGTTTAAAACATAAAATATTGTTTAAGTACACTTTGAGTCTACCAAAAAGTACAAATCGAACTAATATCAATGTCACAATTTCAATCACGCAAAACTAAGCGTTAAACTAAAAAATATGAAAACAACAAAATATAACTACAATATAGAGTTCCACGCTAAATTTATTTTAGTTCAGAAAGCCAATTTTGAAATTTAGAAAACATATAATATAATTTGATTTAATAGAAATTTATTTTGCTTGCCATATTTGCTTAGCGGTTTATCGAATATACAGATCCAGCTAAATTTTATTAATTCCAAAATTAAAAAACCGAAAAAGAAAACCATTTAAAAACTATGGAAGAGATTAGATTAAAAGATGCAATAAAAAAAATTTAATTTTAAACATTTTATGAAGGTTAGTTGCCTCTCTGCCCCCCATTCCCTTCCCTTCTTTTATTTCAGGGATTTTAAGGAAATTTTTTTCGACGATTTGTCTTTGGAATATGTAAAAAGTTCGTGAAGAGTCTTGCGAAAATCGTGCCATGCACTGAAATCAAAGTTTTACGTGTCTTTGTTTCTTTACTGACTGACATGAAAGACTGACATATGGAGGCAGTAATTCAAGTTAGCTCACAATTTTGCTTTTTTGTCGTTAATGTGCATGCAGTATGATACTGAATTTGGAGTATTTAAGGCGTTTTGAAGGCTCTTTTGCTCTTCTGAACTCTCTATCTACATGCCTCCTCCTTTAAGGAGAACACCCAGCACCAGACTTTCAACACTTTCTCATTCCTTTTCTGTCTAACTCCCTAACGCAAAAGTTAATTGGAAGTTTCAATCTTTCGTCTACTTACCGATGAACTGCGGAGCAATCTTCCTTACTCCACCTTTCCCCCCTCTCCCCCGTCTATGACCTCCAATCTTTCAAATGTAGTGTCTAGGCAACTCCAAAACCCTGGACCTTGATTTTGGCTCTCTTCTTCTTCTATGGGGAGGGGGGCGATTTTGCGAGCATTCGCCCTTAGCCCCTCCTTCCTGTATAAAAAAAATGAAAAGCAAATTAATGTCATTGGCCCATCTAACTATACAGCGTCCTGAAGTTGTAGGTTATTAATCTAGCGTCTGTTCCCCAGTCGTCTAGTGAATAATACGAATAAAACAGTCTCGAAACGTCATATCTAAGCAAAATCTCAACAACTCTTAAATTCTGATTCTTACTTAACTCGTGAGTATAATGTAGAGTAACTTTTTATGGTATTGCATGAAACAAATATACATTTCTAATTTCTAAGATTCTGGCCATTATTTGTGTAACATCTTCAATAAGTGCAAAAAATCATTACATTTCTTTTTCGACACATTAATGCAGAGTAGCATGGATGCAAAATGGTTAGAGTGCAATTACAATGTTGATCAATGTTGAAAGACCCCTCCCCCCTCCCCCTTGTTGCAAGAACCCCCACCCCCATGGTGCCCGCCCAAATAAGCAAGGTGGATTCCCCTTCGCTGCCACAAGCTAGGGAAAATCCACCTAACCAGAGAGAGAGAGAGAGAGAGAGAGAGAGAGAGAGAGAGAGAGAGAGAGAGACGCATAAAGCTCTTCGTCTTTGCACTTGGCTTAGAAGGGTCTAATCAGCCAGTTGGCTTAGAAGGCTTAATCTGGCTTAGAAGGCGTAAATGGCTTGTTCAGGTGCACATTATTATTTTTTTGAGTTGCCAGATTGCACTATTTATTTAATTAAAGCATATATTCTTGACAGTTGGCTTAGAAGTCTTAAGCAGCCAGTTGGTTTAGAAGGCGTAACCGGCCATGTGGTACACACACACACACACACACACACACACACACACATATTATATATATATATTTATTTATTTATTGAATTAAATAATATCGTTTATATAAAAACAAAAGAATTAAATAAAACACAATTACATCATTCTGTTTATTGAGACGAATTATTGGAAATAATTTCATAACATATACAGAAAATAAATATGCAATCAAAATAGTTCACTCTATACACAGTTAAAACGAGAAATATATATACAATAAAAAATAATAATAGTATAAGAAATACACAAGTTAACGAGGAATATGTACAGTAAAAATAATAATAGTATAAGAAATACACAAGTTGATCGAAGAATATATATATAATCAAAAAATAATATATAAACTTCAAAATACATACACTTTATGTTCTACTGCGTTCAACTAAAATACTAAACTCGCACGTGATCGAGTCTACAGTTAGATCATAGTTGCTTTACACTATGCAATAAAAGCGATTTAACATTATTTCACCGTTCAAGTTATAGGGGTGCCTATACTCGATGTAAAGTCCTTCAATTCGTTCAATACTATTTTGTGCCCACTTTACATTCGGTTGGCAAGTTATCTTTAAACACGGACAGAATACAATCAAAAACACGCACAAAGAGAGCATTGTTAATCACAACATCATTATTAAATTCAAGTTTATAAACACTCCTTTCCATCGAGGGTTTATTCTTACCGAGCCGAGCTTTTCAATCGTGAACTCTTCTTCACAATGCATAGCGGCAGTTGAAATAATCTTCTAAGTCGTAACGACAGCTGCTCATTATAAAGAAACAATTCTTCAGGGTGAACGGTGTAGGTGAGCTCAGCCCTGTCCCGCTCAAGTTCTTTGTATCAAAGTTCATGATATTTCGAAGAGTCTAAACTTTTCAAATAAGTATCCAGCTCTAGACCATTTTCGCCATGTTCATTCCTACACTCGGTAAACCCGTCGAGCAGAGCTGTGTATGCGTATTCAAGAACCGTATGAAAATAAAGCATATCCGTAACACGCGCCTCTGATATCGGCTTCAGCTTGCGGAAACCGACGATTTCAAACATTCTGTCGAGAATGAATCGGTTTCGCGTAGGGACAAGAACGTTATTATCAGATGCATTCTTCCACATCAGCCGTATATCAATGCATGGCTGATCGTTATTTATACACAACGTACAAACAATAGACTATGAGGGGGTATCACTAATCTGTTGTCGTCTTGTACCTACACCTGCAGGTATTTTATAACGATCCTCGCTCCACTTCTCAACTACCAGGAAGACTCTATTCATCTCCTCAACACTTAAATAAACAACATTCCGTTTACCAGAGTTTGTTTGTCTACGAGTCGTTTCAAGTACATAGTTAATGGCACCGGTTTTACGCTTGAACACGCGCAATGACTTCGTCACGGACACATCGTACACGGCATTGAGAATGCTGCTCAAAGGAAGCTCCATCGTATTCTATTGTGAGGAGTGCACGTCCAGTCGGTTCATGCTCTGAGATGACTATGAGCCACAGGTGGGCGGGCCGGCTCGACGGGGTGTGGAAGAGTGAGTCACACCATAAGTTGATGGAACGTGAACGCTTTTGTTGCAACGTGAAAGATTCATTTGAATACATGTAGCCCATTATACTGGGCAATCAGAATTTTTCCGACACATAAAGTAATATCGGCTTTAATGTTTTATTTCTCCCCAGATTGCGCACCAGACATTTTCGTTTGGGGGGATTTTCACGAACTAAACACAGTTTATTCACACTCCGGCGCACTATTTGAGAGAAACATGTGCCCATATTTTTCTTTTTGCTTAGCAGATAATACTCGTCTCTAAATTCTATTAAAAACTCAAGAAGGCCCTTAGCCACCACCTCACTACATACCTCGTTATGATATATATTAATGTAGTGGAAAAAATACTTCAGATTCTCCATTATGACAAGATTTACATTCTCAGCCGCAGGGTACGAGTACTCGGTATGATGCAGCATGACATAATACCGCTTGCATACCACTCATCAACAAGACTTACTAACTATAACCGTTGCTTCTCTTCTGCATGTGTTGTTTCTTCCACTTCACGGTATATGTAAGCTTTTATACAGTTTAGTCCTACAACATAGTCCATTACATCGTTTGTACCACGAAATCCTGCAATGCTCTCGCCAGAATAGCCGTAGGGTATTTGAACCTCTTGTTCCTCAAGCTTCGCAGTTCAATGTAGCCTTAAAAGTATCAAAGGAGGGTGGAATAGGCAGTCTTTGAGTGTTCACTACATCTTCACATTTTACCGAATACCACTTCATAAAACTCGAGCAAGCAATATTAAAGGTAGCCATCACTATTTTTCGTCTACGTGAGATTTCTTCAAATACACGTCTGAGATCCAGGGCTTGCAGCGGTCAACTGAGCACGCACGGGTAGAGACTACCCAGGTAGTAGCAGGAGTCACGTGACCATTGATCGATCATACAGGGGCGGAGTTCAGGATTTTTCCTGTACATACGCACACACGCACACATAAAGGAGAAAATGAAACGCTAATTGAAACGCGATTTATTTAATAAACATATCAACGAATTAACCAAGGTGTATATATATTTACAAACATGTGTAATAAATAAAATAATCATATCGTTAACAAGTAAATACACACACACACACACACACACACACACACACACATATATATATATATATATATATATATATATATATATATATATATATATCGGGTGATTCATAAGTCTGTTACCACTGTAATGGTGAATAAAAAATAACTACAAACCACAGTAACCTGTGATGTTTTTTATTTGAGGTTATTTTTACACAATTAAACATTGGAAATTAACAGTGGAAATTCTTTCTTTTAAATCATTGACATTCCGAGTTTTTGTTGCATATACCGTATCCTTGACCATACCCCATATTTTCACAAATCAACAATC
The DNA here is from genome assembly GCA_023014485.1 of Bathynomus jamesi. Taxonomy (NCBI): domain Eukaryota; kingdom Metazoa; phylum Arthropoda; class Malacostraca; order Isopoda; family Cirolanidae; genus Bathynomus; species Bathynomus jamesi. The sequence continues at coordinate 207,802 of JAJOZX010005954.1, forward strand.
TGAAACAGAAAATATTTCACCATTATAGTGGTAACAGACTTATGAATCACCCGATATAACAATCAAGGTTGTGGTATCCAAAGGGTATGGTATCATAGGTACCAGTCACCTGGTAACGTTTCTTATAGATGTTACGGCACACCTTCGTATCCCTAAGTTCCTTCACGCCCCCCAGCTTCTGCGCCCGAAAATTGTGGGTCCCCACAGTCAGTTGGGGTGGTTCGTCGCCCTCATCTTCCAAGCACACTAGATCCTTTAACGAGTCAAAGTTAACGACCCGTCGGTTCGCCTGGTTAAGCGTGATACTCTTAGCCTTCACGATATATTTCATATCCTTAACCCACCCTCACCCGTACCCCATAAGTTTTTGGACCTGTTGAGACAAAAGAGTCGGCGTATGCGATGTCTCCACACTCATCCTTGATCTCATCAGTCAACTTTCAGAGGAATTCACCAATAGGAGGCATGTATTCACCCTCCCTCGCTGTGAATATCACACTATCTGTGTCGGCGTATAAAACCCTCCGCCCAAGAGAATGCAATAGACCCCAAAGATTGATGCGTGTGTATGCCGTTGTGAAGCTGGTTACAGGTATGTTTGTAACACGCGATGTATCTGTGGCCAATTCTGTATTGTTGTACTTTATTATGTACGTATTACTTACATTCACGATCTCCGTGACCTCTTTATCGGGAGCGTTGGCATAATCCCACATCTCGTTATAACTTTGGGCTAGGTGAACATTCCCCTTGTCTGTATTTTGTACAAATTTTCCCCAAAGACTATTTAGACAACTTTGCACTAAAGCGCAATGCCTGGGTTCTTTACAATTTCGAAACGGTTAAGTTGTATTCCTTCACGGTCACGGTAACGCTGAATATAAGCCGATTTTTCATCTTCGGTATCAATTCCTCGCGGATACCCTGATGCTTCTACCTTATCCTTCAAAAAAGTGTTTATATATGGCATGAAAAGGTTGGTGAGCTTCTGAAACCACACCTCATATATCTTCAATATTCTGTAGCCATGGCGAACGGCTAGGGACAGCTCAGGGCTTGTATATACGCCTCTGATCTTACGCTAGTTGGTTGTGTGATTACAAGTCCCATTGTTCTCTTCTGCGCACTTCACGCACAGGGGAAGCATAAGCTTGTGGTCTATAACGACGGGTAAGATCGGCATCCATAAATCGTGAGGGGGGAGCATGTCTATGAAAGAAAGACCGAAATAGTTTTTGTTCAAATTTGCTGAGAACTCCTCGATGTTGGGCAGGGCTGGTCATACCAGTTTTCAGGTGCACCTACGGGGTACGGATTGTTCTTCATCACGTAGGGGTATAAAGAGCAGAAGTCGTAGTAATGGAATGTCACCCCCTCCGTACGCGGAAAGTATAGCTTGAAGGGATTTGTACGCCCTCCGAACAAGCTATTACCGAATTTGAGAGGATCCAACACCATTGAACGCTTGATCGTGTTTATCTCTTCACGGAACTGTCCATCTGTTTCCATTCGTGCATCATACTCATGCTCCCACAAGATCTTGTGAGTGAACTGGGTGCCTATAAGTTGATCGCGGGTGCGGGTCCATGCAAGACTGTCGGCTGGAGATCTACCGTGGATATCTCCTGCGATCCCGCACTCAGGACGGGGGCATGCCACCAACACCCGTTAAAGGAGTACACAGTCTTCTCACCAGTGACACGGTTTTCGCTTAGACCAACGGTGGCCAAACCTCGGCTCGCGAGCCGCATGCGGCTCTCGAGGTTGTTAACTGCGGCTCGCGAGACAATTTTGGTTTTTATTGTATTTATCATAAAAGACAAAATTCATAATACAAACTTTTTTTTTTCACATTATAAAAAAATATGAAAAAAAACAAGGAAAAATTGAATTGACAATAAAATGCGTCATGCGTACGACAATTTCTTTTGCGTGACAGGCACTAAGCAGGATAATTACGTAATTGACACCAATCGCCACTCACCAGTGTCCAGTACCCCTCGAGCTACCCTGCGGGCCGCGTGTAGTAACGAGTGAGTGTGTTTTGAAATTGGCTTCTTAGATCAAATAGTGGCTATTTTTCTCAGCTATACAAGTGAAAGTTATACAACCCCTTAGTTGATTAAAACTCAATCACTTTAAAGCCAGTAACTTAAAGCGTCATCATGACACTAACCATAAAAATTTTATTACGGAATTTTCTCCCAAATCAGAATTGCGGAAGACTAAGTTAACAATGTTGAAATCTAGCCTAGTTGCCCAACAAACTGTACTTTCATCATTGTGTAAGACAGCTGACTTAACTACTGAAGCTAGTTTTGTTATGGCATGGAATATTGCTCGTGCTCAACTTCCCCACAGTAGTGGAGAATTTGTGAAGGAGAATATTGCCGATGTTACTGCAATTCTCGCTCCAAATAACACAAAGCTTCGAGAACAAATATCAAGTATTTCTATTTCCCGCCACACTACAGAGAGACGTATTTCACAGATCAGTGCTGAAATTACATGCTCGTTGCAGAGTGATTTGAAGAATTCTGTTGCATTCAGTTTGGCCCTCGATGAATCCACAGATATTAAAGATAACCCGCAACTGGCGATATTTGTTCATTATGTTACTGGCGATGGAAATGTGAAAGAAGAACTCTTGAACTTAATGAACCTAAGAGAAACCACCTGAGGGGTTGACATAAAGAACACACTTGACGAGGCATTATCAAATGCTCAAATACCATTGAATAAACTTGTCAGTTTTGCAACAGATGGAGCACCAGCTATGGTAGGACAAAATGTAGGCCTAGTTTGGCTCTTGACACACGATCCCAAGTATCCCGTGTGTCTCTTTATTCACTCTATCATTCACCGTGGTCATTTGGTAAGCAAGTACTTTAGGTATGATAGTGTTATGAAATGTGTTCTAGAAATTGTGAATTTCATTCGTTCAAATGCAAAAACGCACCGAGCGTTGAGAAATTTTATCGAGGAGCTGGATCTTCAAGATAAGCCAGATGACCTTTCATTCTATTGTATTGTAAGGTGGTTATCAACTAATAATCTCCTGAATAGGTTTGTTGCACTGTTGGAGCCTATCATTGATTTCTTGAAAGAAAAGGGAAAGTCATACCCACAACTAGAAGATCACGAATGGGTGCAGGATCTGATGCTTTTTACTGATGTAATATAACACCTTCAAAATCTAAATTTGGCACTTCAGGGAAAGGATTAGGTCATTTCTGACCTTACACAGTGAGTTTTCAGTTTCCAGAATAAAATAAAGCTCTTCCAAAAAGATCTAGTAACAAAATTTTTTTACCACTTTCCCCACATGAAAACCGAGCAAACACTTTTCCTGATATTAAAATAAAAGATAGTAAATTGGAGGAATACAACGGTAAATTAGAAGGACTAATTGATGATTTCCAGTTCAGGTTTGATGAACTAAAGAAGCTAAAACCATGCTTCGAATTTCTTGTAAATTCTTTTCTGATTGATGTCGTCAACGATGGCTGTCCTGTTACCACACTTTTTGTTACGGAAGCTGCTTCAATACAAACGGAACTTTTGGAGCTACAGGAGGACGTGGGTTTAAAGTTGATACATGAAAGCTTATTTGCAGTTGAGTTTTGGAAGCAAGTACCAGAGACAAAGTATCTTCACCTCAGGAAAACCAGTTTCCGACTTATCTCAGTTTTTGGGACAACTTATTGCTGTGAAGCACTCTTCTCGGTAATGAAGTTTGTAAAGTCAAAACATCGTGCTGCTCTCACTAACGAACACCTGACTGAGCTTCTTCATACCGCCTTAACATCACATCAGCCAGGCTTTAAAGCATTAACAGCCAAAATGAAGACCCAAACTAAGCCTTCTACAAGCAGTAATTAAACAATTTAATAATGTGAGTATAACTATATGTATATGTATATGTTTTTAATTAAATTCTTTTTAAAATATTTTGCGGCTCTCGTACATCTGAAAAACGTCGTATATGGCTCTCGGGTACAGGAAACTTGGCCACCCCTGGCTTAGACCGTCGACCCAAAAAACACGACCATTAAACTTAATGGGTACTTCCCCCGTGTTGCGGGCATGCTTTATGTATACACCTGTCAGCTGCTGTATGTGTATGAGCCAGTAAATAGCCTTGTGTCCATAACTGCGAGGGTTGTTTCTGTGAATAAGGCTAAGGTGTTTTTAGGCATGAAATTGTTCTTGAACACCATAAAGCACAATGAGGCGATCGTGGTTGCGACTTGCAACGGATCGCATTTGAAACGGTCTATTTACATCCTTCTAAAGGTCTGGAAACATACTCTAAGCACGCGCACATCATTCACGCAATAACGCTCACATTCATCAGCTATATTGTAAGGATTAGATTAATTAAAACTGTTGTAGTAGCGGTCAAATTCTTCCCGTTCAACTGTACTCATACCTTCATAGTTAAAGTAATAAGTAATGTTTGGGTGGAGGTAGTCCTACGTAATTTAAAGTTTCACTAGCGAGGAATGTGTAAGGGAAATATCCTTTTGAAATTTCGGCTGCTACGCCCATTACCTTGGATAGTTTGTTCATTTAAGGTGTGAATAATAAAGTGTCTTTAAACTGTACATTACCTCTTATTTGCATATGTATAAATTTGTTTCCCCTTTTCAAGGGGAAACAAATATCTCAGATGACTCTTGCTCAAACAGCTCCTTATAAAGGAACTGTGTGTCAAATTTTGGCCCGTTATGGGCAAGAATATACACAGTCATTGTTTTGAACTTGTCCGCTAACTTGACAATATAGGACACAAAGAGTTTCACGGGACTGTGCAATCGTTTTAAAAACGTTTGTCCGTTTATCACATTTGTGACACTTATCACACTCGACTTCCATGCACTCATCACAGATAGTCTGGCTTACAAGTAGATGTGGGATAATCTCTTTGGTTTTAGCAACCGTGTATGTTTCTATATCGTAGTACACAGTTATACAAGGTCTATTTTTAGGCTTAGCGTCTTTCATATAACATACATGCTTTACTCCATCTGCTTATATTTCTCATGGCATGTAGAACAGTGAATTTCATCACATTTATGCTTGAAATTCCCCCAATTATCCATCATATGAAACATACCACATTCACAGATTCTCATTTTCCTGCCCGTGCCAATTGACTTATGGAGCTCAAAACAGTTATTATTGAAAAATGTGCGTCTGCATACATTACAGTACCTCTTTCCAGCTTCAACCACACGGCTTTCACATTTGGAGCTTTTACAATGCGCACATACCATGTGACAATCCTTACAATGTTTAACTATATCATCCGCAAACTCGAGATATCCCTTACACAAATCATGATGCCTTCCATATTTTGACTTTTATCATAACTCATGTAAAGGTCCCTTATATTACGAATGGGGTGATACGTTGTACCTGACAGTCCTAAAATAAGTAGGGGCCTTGTACGATCTCTCACACTGCTTTTAAAAATATACACGGTTCTACGACGATCATCTATTCCAAATACAACTATACGAACATTCATTTCTACTCCACTCTTCTCAGCTCTTCAGGGCCCATATTACACTCAAACTCTAGCTTGCAATCTGAAGCCAGTTTACGAGCACGCTGCACAACCGTAGGCAACCAAATTTTTTGGACCCGTGTATTTAGCACAGTAAACATACGGGCCAAGACTAATGCTATAAAGCCGCAACCACGATTGGTGTTTATATGCCGTCTGTAAATAGCCTGAGAATTGAAGTTAAGAGTATAAGCTGTGGCACTATGACCCGCAACACGGGACATACGGTCAATATCTACCGTGAAGTTGTCCATATTGAAAGCTGTAGTACTTTGAGAGGCATGCATTATACGGCCTAATATATACTCTATATCTACAGCTGCCAAGCGTCTGAATGGTATTACTACCCAAAAACCATCTACATCCCCGTCATCTGAACCGAACCCAAAGGACAGCCACGTCCTGACTTCACGTTTGTAGCGGTTCTGAAGAGCAAACTCTACAATACGTTCTACTAAGCGTCGCAGACCGTGTTCAACACCATTGCTATACATGGATCCAGGGTCAACCCTGACTATATACCGATTTCTAGTCAGGGCTGGGGTAGGGGTGGCGGTGCGCACCAACTCGAATGTTATACCTTCCTCTACAGCACGAGAAGCTGCTGCTGCTGTTATGGAGGATGCACCCGAAATTGCACAGGAATAAGGGGGTACATTTTTATTTGAGGAAGGTACTACAGTAGTGTGGGGGTTGTGTCGTAAGACGTAGAAGGTTGGGGCTCTATTACTGGGGGTATAACAACTGGCGTACTCCTGGCACCCTTTATACCTGACGTGGAAGGTTCTTCATCAGCCTCCGCTTTGAATTGTCGCTGGTGGTGTTACATGTGTCGCTGGTGGAGGCTCGTCAGCGGGAAAGCCGGAACACTCTTCGGTGAATGGAAAATATAAAAAGAATGCCTTTAAATTCGAGAATTTCGGCCTTAAAAATATAACTCCATACGTCAGTGTTCCGAACCTTTTGATGTTCGCGGCACACTTTTGAGGCGAAAAATATTGCGCGGCACGGTACTTAAAATATATATAGAAAAATACTAGTACAAGATGTAAATTAATATTTTAAAATCCCTGTAAATAACTTTTCTTTAACTTACCTTATTTAATTATTCACTATTATTAATGAGATACTTGAGCTTGGTGTTTTTTTGTTATTTCATCAATGTTCAGGCGTATGTATGATAGGCAAACTCTCATATCATCTTCAACGCAGCGAAGTCTCTTTTTTTTTACATTTAATGGTTGTAAGTGATGAAAATCCCAATTCACAGAGATATGAAATAGAAAACTGCATCAATACAGCCAAAGCTTTTTTTTTAAATTTTGGGATATTCATTCATAATGGAAATCCAAAAAGTATCTAGAGGAGATTCTGCATGTTTGAACTTCAGACTACGATCAGTTGAAATGGTTGCCAACTCTTCTTGTTCAGATATTTTCAAGTCAAAATTAGTGGAAATGAGAATGAATGGGTTCCTGATCCAATCATATTTTTCTGTATTTAATGATGGAAAATATCGTTGCATATTGCCTTCCAACGCTGTTAAATGATCAACTATGAGAGGAATTATTTCTTTGGAATGAGTTTCAGAGATCAGAGGAAATATTTGAAAATTACCATTTTTAATTGCATTTTTCAAATTACTATTTTTTTCTGAAATGCCGTTAACTTATCAGTAGACGTAAGAATGTTTAATTTTTCCCCTGCATACTGGTGCTCAGACTATTAAGCTTTGAATATCTCTGCTAAATATGCCAGTTTGGTGCACCAAATCTCACAACTAAGATATTCACAAAATTTTTTGTTTCCTTCTCCTTCAAAAAAAGTTAGCAGCTCTTTTTTCAGCTCATATACGCGACATAAAACCTTCCCTCTTGACAACCATCGAACTTCAGTATGTAAAATTAAACGTTCATATTGTGCATCGATATCTTTGCAAAGGTTTTCGAACAGGCTTGTTTTTAATGGCTCATTTTCACGAAATTAACCATTTCGACAACTTGATCTAGTACATTTTCTAACTCAATTCCTAATGTCTTTGAAACAAGTACTTCCTATGTAAAAAGCAATGAGTGAATATGGCATTTGGATTTTCCTTTTTTAAAGTGTAGTGAATCCTTTGATTGATCCGATCATGGATGGAGCCCCATCCGTACGAATACCAACACATGACTTCCAGGACAATTTCCATTTTGCTGAATAGCCAGTCAAAGTATCAAAGATGTCTCGACCTCTTCTGGTTCCTGGAAGTTCCTTGCAACAAAAGAATTGATTAACTATATTATTTTCGTCAATAAAACGAATAAATGCCGAAAGGTGTGTTCTGCCACTAATATCAGTTGATTCGTCAACTTGCGAAGCAAAATCTGAATTTTGAAGTTTATTACATAGGTTTTCTTCTATGTCAGTTGATAAATCTTTTATCCTGCTATGAACAGTATCATTAGAAACAGGAATCTTCATAATTTCTTTTCTGCTTCGCTACCAAACATTCTCTTAACAGTTTTACGGCACACAGGTATAATAAGTGACTCCGCTATAGTATGTGGCTTCATTTCTTGCGCAATAGCTTCTAAGATTTCGTAAGAAGCTATTTGATTTTTATCAGACAATTTTATGATTTTTTCAAAATTAGTTGCTTGTTTTGATTGCTGGCATAATAATATTTTGAAATAGTTCAAGTCTTTTCCCTGATCATTTGGATGTTCAGATGTGAAATGTCTTTTAATTTGCTAGGAATCATACTTTCATTCGCCAGTTTTTCACGACACACGATACATGATGGGAGAGGACAATTTTCATTTCTATACCAAGAAAAACCGAAACTCAAATAACTCTCATCATAATGGCGATGAACAGTTTTGGAAATCTTCCTCTGTTTATTTATCTGGGTGTTTTTCAAAGCTTATTTTCGTTATCATTGTTTTCACAACCATCATTGCTGCGTTTTCTTATAATAAATTTATCCATTTCGAGGGTGCTGCAATTATCATTGAATAGATTTAGAATAGCACTGCAAAACCACTTTGTCACAAAATTGGAAGAAAGCAAAATGAGAGCCACAGCCCACAGTACTGTCAACTTAAGGCGCCGTACATCTATATATACTAATAAATAATTATAATATATATATATATATATATATATATATATATATATATATATATATATAATGATTATAATTATATCCTAAAATGTAATTATAAACCTAATAGTTGGGGAGTTATACAAAATAATCCGTAATAGCAAATTACTATCCTGTTTTTATGCAGTTTACTAGGTAACTGGCAACTAGATTTACGAACGTTTTCGGACGTTCTCATGAAATCACGTGACATCCACTGGACTTTAAGAATTATCTTTTAAATCCTTAAAAAATTACTTTAATATTATATATAAACACACAGAAATACCTTTAATTATAATACGAAAATTATATTTTTCATAAATATTTAATTATGTTTATTATTAGTAGGGACTTCAAAAAGGTTCATAAAAAATGCCTTGAAACTTTTAAAGTAATTTTATGCACTTTTTGTAATATTATTAATAATATATACAAAAAGTGCATAAAACTACTTAAAGTTCATAACATTATTAAAAGTTCAAAAAGTTCGTAAAAGTACTAAAAGTTCAAAAAAGTTCATAAAAATTTTTACGAACTTTTTGAAGTCTCTAATTATTAGTATTATTTCATCAGCATCATTTTCTGTAATATAATAATCAAAATTATTTTTGCAGTTTATTAAAGTTCCCCAGAAATGTTTTTATTTGGTGGTTGAAACGCTTTCTTTGGTTATTCAAAATGGGACTACTTGCAAATTTAGACCGAAACTTAGTTTGTTCCGGATGAGACTTTGGTTTGAGACTAAATATTTAGCCGAGACTAAATTTTCACATCAAAATACCAGTAGAAATATAACTGCCGTCACTGTTTCGCAGCACACCTCAGAAAGCTTCGCGGCACACCATTTTGTCGCGGCACACCGGTTCAGAATCACTGCTATACGTCAATGGCGTTGCATTGGGCGGGGCAATGGATACAGATTATTCATCAGACGCTGTGTTCACGCTTTGCCCGAGAGCATATAGTAGTCTGGCACCATATTGTAGGTGCTTGTGATGAGCTCGAGATTGGGGTAACGCAGAAAGAATTCATCGATAAATTTAACCTTTATCCGTTTGACATCACACCTGACTTATCTGCTAGTGTAAATACACACTTAAGTCCACAACAGAGTGGAAACATCTCAGTCAGATTGGAATTCGCCAAGCTGATAGACGCGCCTATTAGTGTACTAGTATACCTCGAGTTACAAGCCCTAATAGAAATTGACAGATTTTAGGGCGTTGTCACTGACTTTTAAAATAGACACGAATACACTTCAGAGAGTAATGAATAGTGAACGAATCACGCACTCCAAATTTATCGGTGTGTTTGTGAAGAATGAAACATTGAATTTGCCAACTACGAGAGAATGCGGTGGTCTTATTGTGAACACCGATGTTATTGGTGGTGAAGGGATTCAATTGATAGCTATCTACTTTAAAAATAGGGACCGCCTGTACTATTTTAATTCACTCGGGACTCATCCATGGAATGACGTCATTATTGTAAAATTTCTCGAACAGTTACACATTCCAAAAAATGTCTGGAATCCCTATCGATTCCAGGGATACTTTAGTAACGTATGTGGTATGTATTGCCCTTCATTTCTCATGCACATGTAACGTCGAAAGGAATTTATAAATTTTTAAAAATTATTGGACCCGTGTCACACTGAGCGGAGTGATCAAATGTTATGCAGACAGATAACAAAATGGTCCCCGTTTGTGCGCACTCGATGTGTTGTATGATGTTTTGTTTGTATATATAAAATTAATAATTGCATCAATGTTGTCTCTAATAATGTTAGTTTGTGTATTCTGTAGCTTATTTAAAATGTAACGGCAGCTAATTCTGTAACTAATTTATGATGGATATAAAAAATTGTACTATTTTATAAAACATGATTTCTATCATTTAATAAATTGATGAAAATACATTGGGTCTTCTTCTTACCCAAAACACATGTAAAAGAAAAAATCTCTTATTCGAAACATAAGAAAAAGAAAAAAGCTTACATTATTTTGTTGATGATATGACAATCGCTGGGTTGAATGCATGGTAAAACTTCTACCTCCTTATTCAAGTCCACGACTTGCGTTTCTTCAATGCTATCACGAAAAGATTGTATAACAAAAGTCAGCTCCTCATCGGACCTTTAAAGAGAAAGGATAATTTTAAATTAATTTAATTAGTTCATATATTTTTCAATCTTTTTTAATAAAAACCCATTTGCTTTTCATAAAAAACATATGCAGAGTATATATATATATATATATATATATATATATATATGAAGAGAGTTACAATTTAAAGTATCAAATATCTTCGAACCGCTCAGAGAAGTTTGTGACCCCTTTAAGAGAAAATGCCGAATAACTTCACATTTCAAATGAATTTATTATGGAATTTTATCAAATTATTTAAAACCTGCAAAGGGTATTGATTGTTATAAGTTAAAAAAATTCAACGAATTTTGATAAATAGAAATATCAAAACAGGACTTTAATATAATATTAATTATTAATTACTAATGCAAACTAATCTATAATTAAAAATTGAGGATACCTGCTATTTGATGAAACATTTTACAATAAAATGTAATGAGATGAAAATAAATTACTACAGCCCCTCCATATATATTTATATATATCATGAAGGAAACACAGAACGGTGCTCAAGAGCATTCGCCTAATGACATCCTCAGGAACACTAAAATAAATAATAGGTTCGCGACTAAATATATGCCACAATAAATAAAATGTCAGGTACATCAATTTTTATACTCACATTTCAACTGCAATCCTTTGCGCCGGATCGTACGCAGCGTCATTGCAAATGTTTACGTTAGAAATAATGCGTCCTGATCAGTTGCGTTACAAAGAATAATTGTAGCCACCGGGGCAGTGTCTCCGTCTTCATATAAAGCCGGTAAACTGTAAAGTTGTTGTGACTGACTCATGATGTTTGTGTTTATTCAATGGTAAAATAACTGCTGTGGGTTCCAGCTGAAATTACTTCTTTTTATGTGCACGATTCCCAATTGTAAACCCCCCCCCCAGAATACTATAGATGGTTCGTAAGTTTATTGATTGGTTGTCAATGTAACGGCGGGCTATGTTAAATGTGTGTGCCAGTCAGGTGTCGTAACACCGATATAACGGGCCCACGCTTTGGGCAATGAAGTCCTGATTGGTCACCTTCACGAATATTGAAGGTGTGTCTTTATCACATTTGGCTTATTCTCTCCGTAGATTTATTGTCACATGAATATGTGTCTATAAAATTTGGTCTATTCTCCGCAGATTTATTTTCAGTGCTCACATCTCGAGGTGAATGAGTGAATTGCCCACTCGCACGCTCTGTCATGGTGCCCTGAAGTATTTTGCATTATTATATAAAAAAATTATTTTCCATTATTATATAAGATTTGAAATATTTCAACAACGCTAATATTCTTACATTCTGGCACGATTTTTTGTTCAGAAGATGAGTGTGAATATTTTGTTTGTGCTTATTTGATTGTATTTGTACTATTATAATACTCTCTATATTTCTAATTTATGTAATTTGTTTGTATTAATAAATAAAAACAAACGTCGGTCTCTTTGCACTCATACGACTCACAGCTTCATCCTCAGATTTCCCATTTTGGACATGGGTTAGGTTAGCTTAAGTTACATTGGTTATGGAATTCGAACCATGGGTCGTTACATCATCTGGACTCAGTCTCCCGTCCAACTACTACCCAGACCTAACGTCGCTTAACATCGCTGATCCAACGGGGAGCTGTGTTAGAACGAGGCCACAAAACATGCGAAAAACATATACTAAATATTGTACATTATGCAGTTAATTATTAATTTTTATGCTTTTTAGAAATTTGATTTCTAAGTGAAGTATAACAAATTGGAAGCATTCGTGAATTTAAAATAAATAAAGTGGTGTATATTGTTGGTCTCTTTGCACTCATACTACTCACAGCTTCATCCTCAGCTTTTCCATTTTGGACATGGGTTAGGTTAGATTAAGTTACATTGTTTATGAAATCCGAACCATGGGTCGCTACATCACTTGGACACGGTCTCCCTTCCAACTACTATCAAGCCCTTACGTCGGTTAACTTCGCTGATCAATGGGAAGCTGTGTTAGGGCGTGTCTAAAATGATGACAAATCTATAAAAGAGAAAGCAAGGAACGATGTTAAGAGGAACGAAAAAATATTTATAACGTTTATTGTCAATTTTAGTATACTAACATGAAAGTACGAATTATTTATTTGATTATCTTAAAAACGCAAATACTATATTAAAAAAAAGCAATATGATTCATCAAAGTTAAAATAATATTAATGGTAGCTGAAATAAGTTCGAATTTTGTAATATATCACTTTAAACACATAGTATCGGAAAAAGCTCGCCTAGAAATTAAATTTCTAAAAAGCATATTATCTTTTTCATGTGTCTTAAAAATAATTTGAAAATCTTTTGAATATTTTTTTATTAAAACTCGTGAGATATTGAAAGAATAATCTCTTTTAAAATGGATCAGACCCGTAGGAGAGAGAGAGAGAGAGAGAGAGAGAGAGAGAGAGAGAGAGAAGAGAGAGAATTTTGTCACAGAAAGGAGGCGATCAGAAATGAAGCTAATACAAATACATGTTTTTTATATAAAATAAAGCCAAACTTCCAGAATTAGAAAGTGATTGTCCGCATTCCGACATCTCTCGTTCGTAGCTTTGGTATAGCCTTCAGCTAACAACTACCCCTATTTGTGATGTATAGGGTGTCCATAAATGATTACCCTGCTTAAAGCATTCTATAACTTTTAAATAAATACTCGTATTCAAACACAGTTTTAATCATAAGTAGATAAACATACATAGTTTTGATACATAGTTAATGAACTTAATAAGCTTCCACATGTGCACCCCTAGTGGCACGTAAAATGTCTAAACGGTATTCACACTTACGCCACGCATTTTCCAACATTTGTGGGTTAACTGTTGCAATTGCATCCGTAATGCGTTCTCGCAATGTCCTGATATCTGGAACAACTGTTGCATAAACCAAATCTTTAACATAACCCCAGAGAAAGAAATCCAGCGGGGTAATGTCTGGTGATCTTGAGGGCCATGGGATTGGCCCGTCCCTGCCAATCCATCGATTTGGAAATGTTGCGTCGAGAGTTTCACGAACAACATGCGCCCAATGAGGGGGTGCCCCATCTTATTGGAAGATGACAGTTGACTGCCTGTCCTCCAGCTGTGGGATGGCGTAATTGGTGAGCATATCCAAGTACAAAGTTGCGGAAACAGTTTCTAAGAATTTTTTCATCCACGACTTAATTAACTTCACATCAGGTGGATTCTTTCCATACTTTGTTCTGAACCTTCGCTGAACACTAACAGGAGATTTTGTTTCTGCAAGCCACCCAACACATTGTGCCTTCTCTGTCACAGACGCCATCTTAACTGAACAGCTACTACAGCGCTCCTAACGGCGAATGCGGTAGACGAAACACACCAGGACAGAAACTCTATGCGTGTAAGAGATCACCTGTAAAAAGAAAACGGATGTAAGATTCGTCATTAAAACATGAGAGCATACTATTTTCAGGGTAAACGTTTATGGACACCCTGTAGATCAGCTCGAATCCGAAATCGATGTTTAGGCATGTGCACACTTTTTTTGTTCAAGAGGAGACGAGAAATCCATTTTACCTACGTACAGATCTAAAAGAAAGTAACGTACATGTACGTCTTTCAATATTAAGGCCGCTGATATATATATATATATATATATATATATATATATATATATATATATATATATATATATATATACACCCCGCCGCAAAATGACTTCGGACCATCTACCATTTTGGAGGAAAAGCACAAACATCATTATAAAAACCAAATATATTTAAAAACTTAGTTACATCAATATGAAGTCATGGCTCCCTTGTTCTTGAGGACCCCCTGGAGCCGTTTGAGCATGGAATCACTGAGCTTCCTGAAGTAGTCCAATGTCATCTCCTTGCACCACACCTTTATCAGCTCCGTCTTGAGGTTCGCGAGGTTAGGAGTCTTCTTCTCTGCCATGATCTTCTTCATGTAATGCCAACAGTTCTCGATGGGGTTGAGATCGGGGCTATTGCCAGGCCACTCTAACACCTTAATCTTCCGCTCATTAAGCCACTTCTTCACCTTCTTGGTCTTGTGACAGGGGGCACTGTCGTGCATAAAAATCTCACTGCCGTGAATGGCGAAGTGGTTCAACAAATGGTCGTTAAGAACGTCAATATAACGGTCACCGTTCATCATCACATTCTTGGGAAGGAAGTACAGACCCCCATTTCCCTTCTCACCAGAAAAACACCCCCACACCATCACTGATTCAGTCGGTACTGTGTAGGCCGGGTGGTACCGACTAGCAGATGACGGGCGTCGCACCTTGGCAGATCGAATCTGGAACACCTGGAACATGCTTTCATCTGAAAACATCACCTTCTTCGACTGTGCCGATGTCCAATGAACGTATTTCTTTGCAAAGGCAATACGCTGCTTCTTCATGCGGTCGGTGATAAGTGGCTTCTTGGCGGCGGTACGGCATGGTAACCCTAAGTCCTTCTGCAGCCGGTGCTGGATCGTTCGAACAGACATGGCTTCCAGCAGCTTGGGATGGTTCTTTTTCAATTGAGACGCTGTAAGTCGAGGGTTCTTCAACACTTCTCTCTTTATGAGGTTATCCGTGGCCTTAGACGTCTTCCTTCGCCTTCCACCACCGAAATTGTGCTTCGGTAGGACGTTGGGTCGTAGGCCTCTAGCCGCCGCCAGCAGCTTCATGATGGTCAACTTCGCCCGACCAGTACGCTCGCATATCGTCTTTATCGGGACATTTTCTTGCCTCCACGCAAGAATACGGGCCTTCTCCTCAACAGAACAATACTTCCCAGGCATGTCCATTGCACTTTAAGAAAAATAAAGAACACAAACGACTGCACACAAACATCCAAGAATTCTGGACGCGGTACGGCGGAAACACAACACCGCCACGTCACCTCTATCTAAACACTGACGAGTTTTGCCTCTGCGGTAGCATAAAGGGATCGACTAACAACATGCCAGATACTTCCAGACAAAATATTTTACTCGGTAGCGTGAGAAATGCAAATCGATTTCAGACCGCTTCCTCAGCGGAATATCGCACGAAGGTCCGAAGTCATTTTGCGGCGGGTGTATATATATTATATATATATATATATATTATTATATATATATATCTATATACACACACACATATACATATATATGAAAATTATTTCACGAAGGTAACACGTGAAAAATATTTATGATGAATAAAACCACGAAGGAAAGGAAACACAAAATGGTGCTCAAGCGCTTTCGTCTAATGACATCCTCAGGAACACTGAAGTACATAAAAGGTTAAGCCTATATATAGGTTACAGAAAGAAAAAAAAGAAAAAATAAATAACATACATACACACACACACACATACATATATATATATATACATACATATCTATATATACAAATACATACACACATACATACATACATATATATACAATAAACAGAGAAGTAAAAATAATAAAAAATTATAAAAAATTAAAAATTAAACCTTAAAAGATTACCAGTGAGGCGTACAGATTTTGTAAGGAAAAATATCGATTTTTAGCACAAGATCAAATGGATTATAAAAATACAAATTTATACTGGAACTCTGCCGGGTTTTACCACAATGCTGCCTATGGTCAGGTTTCGATATAAAAAAAAAAAAAAAAAAAAAAAAAAAAAAAAATGCAAATTAAAAGTTAATCGATTTTTAGCACAAGATCAAATGGATTATAAAAATACAAATTTATACTGTCCGGTTTTAACACAATGCTGCCTATGGTCAGGTTTCGATATATATAAAAAAAATAAAAAATAAAATGCAAATTAAAAGTTAATAAAGTAGAAAACAAGTTTACCAAAGATTTAATGTTTTACACTTCTTATCTATATCTGTTTTAAAGGAATTCAACATAACAGGATCGAGTTGAAAAAGACCTTTGCTTATGTTGAAGTTATTTGAAAGTTGGATAATGGCAGACTCAAGAATATTTCTATTAACAATGTTGCTTGAATGGAATAAAACTGAAGCATTATTCCAATCAATACAGTGGGCTAACTCTGACAAATGGACAAAAAGGGCACTGGACAACTGTCCTGTTCTAACGGAATATTGATGCTGTTTTATACGTATGTGCAAATCCTTTCCCGTCTGACCTATGTAAAGGAATCACATTGTTTACAACCAATTTTGTAGATAATGCCTGAATTATTGGTAGGGCTTTCAGTTTTATTCCATTCAAGCAACATTGTTAATAGAAATATTCTTGAGTCTGCCATTATCCAACTTTCAAATAACTTCAACATAAGCAAAGGTCTTTTTCAACTCGATCCTGTTATGTTGAATTCCTTTAAAACAGATTTAGATAAGAAGTGTAAAACATTAAATCTTTGGTAAACTTGTCTTCTACTTTATTAACTTTTAATTTGCATTTTATTTTTTATTATATATATCGAAACCTGACCATAGGCAGCATTGTGTTAAAACCCGGACAGTATAAATTTGTATTTTTATAATCCATTTGATCTTGTGCTAAAAATCGATTAACTTTTAATTTGCATTTTTTTTTTTTTTTTTTTTTTTTTTTTTTTTTTTATATCGAAACCTGACCATAGGCAGCATTGTGTAAAACCCGGCAGAGTTCCAGTATAAATTTGTATTTTTATAATCCATTTGATCTTGTGCTAAAAATCGATATTTTTCCTTACAAATCTGTACGCCTCACTGGTAATCCTTTAAGGTTTTAATTTTTAATTTTTATATTTTTTATTATTTTTACTTCTCTGTTTATTGTATATATATGTATGTATGTATGTGTATGTATTTGTATATATAGATATGTATGTATATATATATATATATATGTATGTTGTGTGTGTGTATGTATGTTATTTATTTTTTCTTTTTTTCTTTCTGTAACCTATATATAGGCTTAACCTTTTTATGTACTTCAGTGTTCCTGAGGATGTCATTAGACGAAAGCGCTTGAGCACCATTTTGTGTTTCCTTTCCTTCGTGGTTTTATTCATCATAAATATTTTTCACGTGTTACCTTCGTGAAATAATTTTCATATAATGCTCACCACGCGTTCCTTCGGCTTGCTGTTCCCCTCTCTTGTCTCCGTTTGTGTCCGTGTTTTCTTCTACATTAATGAAGGGGCATGCAATTCGTATCCGACGGAAGTTTCTTACTAAGTGTCTGGAGGAGCAAGTTCTTCCCAAATCCCTGCTTCCGATTCGCCTCAGACAAATTGACGACCATCCGTTCAACAACTTCAGCAGATTAATTTTAAAGAAACATATTGAAGTCACCAGACAAAATGAGTGGTCCGCCTTCAAAAATTTAAACATCGCCAAACATAATTTTGTAACCGTTATTCCCCAACCGTGGATCCAACCTTTGTTTGATGAAATTTACAACGAGTTGCGTCGGAGAACTACTTCACTTCGTAACATTTTGGATCGAAAATTAAAAGTCTCATTCGAGATAGTCAGTGGAGTAAAAAAGCAAGCTCAAAGTGTGTTTTGAACCTTTCTTCGAAAAACATTAGTGACGATGCAAAAAGTGCCCTTGGATATGGTATGTCCTTTTTTATTGTTAAAAAACCTTCGGCTTTACAAATTTGTTACAGTCTCGCGTGTTTTGAAAAACAGTGTAATCTCCCTCAGTATTTGTTTAACATAGTTAAAGGCCTCGTTTATAGTGCGGCGAATGGTAATTACGAAGATAACTTTCCTAAACGTTTTCGCAATAGCCTCTCACAATTAAAAAAAGATGGGGAGCTCCATATTACTAAAGCAGACAAGGCTAACACCATAGTTATTATGGACAAAGTGGACTACATCGGAAAGATGAACGAGCTTCTCCAGGACCCCGCACATACACCAAACTTAGGAAGAACCCGCAGGATGACGTCATCAAATCATTTAATAGTGGCTTGAAACGCCTTCTCAAAGATCATAAGAACTTAATTCCGCTTTTCATGTCCACTTCACCTGCTCTGCCCTACCTTTACGGTCTTATTAAAACCCACAAACCTGGTAACCCTATGCGCCCTATTATTAGCTCGGTGGGCTCTATTACTTATAAACTCTCCAAATGGCTTGTCAAAGTCTTGTCCCCCATTCTCGGAACTATCTCTGATTCACATGTAAAAAATTCCATGGATCTTACGGAAAAATTGAATAATGCACGTACTGAAACTAACGATAAATTGATTAGTTTTGATGTTTGTTCATTGTTTACAAAAGTGCCGATTGACGATATGCTTGACTTTCTCTCCCAAGAATTACATAAGTATGACCTGCCACTACCTTCACACATTGTTTTGGAACTCATTAAGCTTTGCATCAAAGACTGTAAATTCACTTTCAATAACGAGTATTATCAACAAGTTTTTGGGATGGCTATGGGCAACCCCTTATCGCCCCTCCTCTCCAATATTTATATGGAGTTTTTCGAAATTACCTATATTCCGAGAATCCTGGGGGTTGGCATCCCTTGGTTGCGGTACGTCGACGATATTTTGTGTATCTGGCCCATGAATCGTGACCTGGATAGCTTCCTCCTTCAGTTAAATGATCAAGTCCCCTCCATTAAGTTTACTTTAGAAGTTGAGCAAGACAATTCAATCCCATTTTTGGATGTGCGTGTACATAGGGAAAGCCCAGGTTTTAAGTTTAGTATCTATCGGAAAACGACAAACAATTTGTCCTACGTACACTTTTACTCGGGACATGATACCCCCACTAAGAAGGCCATATTTTCATCAATGTTTCTCCGCGCCCTTAGGATCGCCAGTCCGGAATACATCGATGCCGAATTGGAAAAAATCAACGGTATTGGAAGTGATTTGTGTTATCCATCTGCGTTTATGGAATCTTGTCTCAACAAGGCAAAACGAACTTTCTATCGTGTCAATATTAACACTCGTACTTTGTCAAAAAATATTTTAGTACTTCCATTTTTCCCGGGCTTTTTAGGCATTGCTAATGTACTTAAACTTTTGGATATTAATGTAGTATTTTCATATAACAATATTGTGAAAAATATCATAGTAAAAAATAGCCCTACCAATAATTCAGGCATTATCTACAAAATTGGTTGTAAACAATGTGATTCCTTTTACATAGGTCAGACGGGAAAGGATTTGCACACACGTATAAAACAGCATCAATATTCCGTTAGAACAGGACAGTTGTCCAGTGCCCTTTTTGTCCATTTGTCAGAGTTAGCCCACTGTATTGATTGGAATAATGCTTCAGTTTTATTCCATTCAAGCAACATTGTTAATAGAAATATTCTTGAGTCTGCCATTATCCAACTTTCAAATAACTTCAACATAAGCAAAGGTCTTTTTCAACTCGATCCTGTTATGTTGAATTCCTTTAAAACAGATTAGATAAGAAGTGTAAAACATTAAATCTTTGGTAAACTTGTCTTCTACTTTATTAACTTTTAATTTGCATTTTATTTTTTTATATATATATCGAAACCTGACCATAGGCAGCATTGTGTTAAAACCCGGACAGTATAAATTTGTATTTTTATAATCCATTTGATCTTGTGCTAAAAATCGATTAACTTTTAATTTGCATTTTTTTTTTTTTTTTTTTTTTTTTTTTTATATCGAAACCTGACCATAGGCAGCATTGTGTAAAACCCGGCAGAGTTCCAGTATAAATTTGTATTTTTATAATCCATTTGATCTTGTGCTAAAAATCGATATTTTTCCTTACAAATCTGTACGCCTCACTGGTAATCCTTTAAGGTTTTAATTTTTAATTTTTTATAATTTTTTATTATTTTTACTTCTCTGTTTATTGTATATATATGTATGTATGTATGTGTGTATGTATTTGTATATATAGATATGTATGTATATATATATATATATGTATGTGTGTGTGTGTATGTATGTTATTTATTTTTTCTTTTTTTCTTTCTGTAACCTATATATAGGCTTAACCTTTTTATGTACTTCAGTGTTCCTGAGGATGTCATTAGACGAAAGCGCTTGAGCACCATTTTGTGTTTCCTTTCCTTCGTGGTTTTATTCATCATATAATATATATATATATATATAAATATATATAAAACATTTATTATATAATATATTAATTCTTAACAAATTATATTAATTTTAATATATATATATATATATATATATATATATATATATATATATATATATATATATATATATATATATATAATGACAGGAAGTAAATATACTGGCAAAAATAATAATACACACTTTAAATGATATATATATATAAGTATATAATTTAAAGTGTGTATTATTATTTTTTGCTTGTATGTTTATTTTCTACGTCATTTGTTTTTTTCAGTGTTTGTGTGTGCGGTTGGTATCGCCTTCGGCTAACAACTACCTGTATTTGTGATGTAGGTCAGCTCAAATACTCGCATACGTATACACTTTTTTTATTCAAGAGGAGACGAGTAATCCATTTTACCTACGTACACATCTAAGAGAAAGTAACGTATATGTACGTCTTTCGATATTAAGGCCGCTGATGTATATGACAGATCTTAATACAGCTATCTTTGCACTAAATTTTTTATTTTAATCTTGTTACAAAATAGTACGCGTTAAAGTGTGTATTATTATTTTTGCTTGTACATTTATTTTCTATGTCATTCTTTTTTCATTCATGTTTGTTATTGGATTTTATCTCGTATTTTTTTCTCAGATGGTATGGATTTACACGACGAGCTTTAATAAATAAATAATTTAAAGTAAATAGTGCTCTCTGGCAACTCTCTATATATAATTAAATAAATTCAATAACTGGCAACCGTTCCATATTTATATAAATAAATTCAATAACTTCAACCCCTTTTAAGCATTGAGAGCATCTCTCGCTTACCTTTAATAAATAAATAATTAAAGTAAACATCTGGCAACCCTTCATATAATAATAAATAGTGCTCCTCTGGCAACCCAGAACTTCTTATATAACAAATATTGGTACACTGAGCTCGCATTATGCGCCTGGTGGTCCAGGTGAAAACATGTATTCTCTTCTCTCTCCTTCTTAGGTTAAGGTTTAACTTCTTAGATTAGGATACCCCTTTGGGTGGTGAGGCCATCCCACATTTCCCCCAAAGACTCTACTCCTCCTTTCTCTCTCTTAGGCTAGGTATACCCCTATGGGGGGTGAGGCCGTCCAACCTTCTCCCCCAAAGAGTCAGGGTCACCCTTTGGGGAAGGTCATCCTCCCTTCTCCCCCCAAAGTTCCCCCCTTCATTCAACTTGGGGGTTACTCCCACCCCTTGTTGCATAACCCCCTCACCTTGTTGCAATACCCTCCCCCTTTGAAACAGTATCCCCTCCCCTTTGCAACATTAACCTTCCCTTCTCAACATTGATCAACACTGCACTTGCACTCTACAGTTTTGCGCCCATGCTACTAACACAAACTAAATATCGGGTAATTTCTCTGATGATCACAGTCGTATGTTTCATCTTAAATGTATCTACTTCTGTAAGCAGGCCTAAGTTGCCATACTAAAGAGAGAAACAAATTAAGGTTATACATATTCAGAAAAGTGAAATACATTAAAACAGAACTTCAAGTAAAGTTGTTTCTAAACATGTATTTTTTTAATGGCTGTCAGAGAACAAATCTTTAAAAAAACAACAAATACTCTTCAGTACATGAACGACAATATCTTATTAACACCTAATTTTGTTTTTAATGATATAGTTACCAAAAAATAGTGCCATAATGTAACTTCGATTATATATATATATATATATATATATATATAATGAACAGGAACACCAGAGAAAATACAAACATCCTTCAAGGTTTAATAGTACCAACGTTTCGGAATGCACTAATTCCATCTTCAGGGCTAAAACAATAAAATTCCAAATCACATACAAAATTACAAAATACAAATTGCTTAATAACAATTTAAAATAAACTTAAAAAAAAAAATTATAAAAGTAGCTAAGAAAATGTAAAACATTAAAACTAAAAGGTAAATAATGTGAAGTTAAAAGTTAAAATTATAAAAAGTAAAAGCATTAAAACTGAAATGTAAATAAAATAACTAGTACCTTAACCAAAACATAGCAGATCTATCGATGATTCGTCAGAATTTAGGTCTGGTTTTAGTTTATAAATAAACAGAGACTCCATAATTTTAAGCTTAAGGTCAGAGCTTCCAGCAGCAAGTACGGTGAAATTAGACTGTGAAATTGGGTGGTTATTGTTGTGCGAGTGATTACGTATGAGAGAATTAGGTGGTTTGCCAAGGGGTAAATTTGTACGGACCGATTTACCGAGATGTTCGAAATACGAGATTTTAAATGTCTTTTAGTTTTACCTATATATGACCCCATACAGTGGTCACACTTGTATTGATAAACTATAGATGACTTAAGAAGTGTAGGAATAACATCCTTGTATTTAAATAAATGGTAAATCGATTTAGACGGGTGAATATAATTTTATACACAGTTGTGGGTAGAATTCCTTGAGCAATTTTAAAAGTTTATTTCTAATGTTAAAACTTGAGGTTCCATATAGGGCAAAGTGAAATACAGGATATCTTTGGGACTGTAATTAAGTTTCTAGTGTAGGGCTTATTAGTCTATTTAAGGTTCTGCCTATTGTAGTCTCGACCAGTCTAGAAGGAAATTATTCTTGGCAAGGAGTTTTCGGATGAAATCTAGTTCATCGTGTAGTTTGAAGTAATCTGAACAGATATTGAAAGCTCTATTGGTCAGAGTCGAGATTAAATTTCGTTTGAAACCTAAAGGGATAAAGGAAGAAAAGTTCATAGTAAGATTGGTAAATGTCGGCTTTCGGTAAACGGAAGTTTCAAAAGAGGAATTAGTTTTTATTATCTTAATGTCCAAAAAGGACAGAGAGCTATTAGATTCAACTTCTGAAGTAAATTGAATGTTAGGGTGCTTAGAATTAAGGTAATTACGAAACAAAGGGATATGGTCTGGTGATTTAAACAGGAGAAAAGTGTCATCAATATATCTTCTATAAAAAACCGGTTTAAAGTTGGAAGGACACTCATTCAACCATTTAACTTCATGATGACACAGAAACGCGTTAGCTAAGGTGGGACCAAGAGGCAGACCCATTTGAACACCTTCAGTCTGTTTAAAATATTCACCGTTGAAATAAATATAAGGTCTTCCACGGAAAATTTTAATAGTTCTTTCATTTGGCCTCTATTAAAACCCTGCACAGTATCAGTATTATTAAAAAGATTATCAATACATATATCAATAGTTTCTGCAACAGGCACATTGGTAAATAAAGATTTTACATCGAAGCTAGCCATTGTGTAAGAATTATTATTTAATGAGGTAATTTCTCTAACGAAAGAAAAAGAATCCCGTGCTGTATACAAATTATAAGTTATAGATGATAGTATGGGAACCAAGAATTTTGAAAGGTTATAACTAAAAGTTCCTAGAGCCGATAAAATTGGCCTAAGCGGACAATTAGGTTTGTGTATTTTAGGGAGTCCATACATAATGCCTGGGCTGGATCCAGAAACAAATAATTTAGTAAAAACCGTGTCTGAGATTATATTATTAGATTTAAGTTTTCTAAGATACCTATTAATTTTATCTTCCTGTTTTAAAATTAAAGCAAAAATGTCACCAGTTACTTTAGTAAATCTAGTTGCATCATTTAAAATATCTAACATTTTATCAACATAAACATTCCTGTCCAAAAGAACAACGCCATTGCCTTTGTCTGGTCTTGTAACCACCAATGACTTGTCCAAAGACAGATTTCTTAGACTTTGAAACTCTTCCACCTCCATATTAGATCTATTGCCATAAGGGTTAAAAGCATAAAATGAAGTAAAAGCTAAATTACGTAAATTATTAGATAAAAAGTTAAAACCTTTACTATGTGGGTCAAAGAATGAATGTTTAAAAAGGTCCTTAAAAAATAACTCAAAGTTGAGGAAATAATTGTAAAAATTAAGTTTCTTTGGAGTAAGAGAGAATTTCAGGCCTTTACAAAGGGCAGATTTTTGAATATCACTGAGAACTTTGGAAGAATAATTAAAGATGAGATCATTAGCTGCTAGATTATTACTCGGGGTCATATATAGGTAAAACTAAAAGACATTTAAAATCTCGTATTTACGAACATCTCGGTAAATCGGTCCGTACAAATTTACCCCTTGGCAAACCACCTAATTCTCTCATACGTAATCACTCGCACAACAATAACCACCCAATTTCACAGTCTAATTTCACCGTACTTGCTGCTGGAAGCTCTGACCTTAAGCTTAAAATTGGAGTCTCTGTTTATTTATAAACTAAAACCAGACCTAAATTCTGACGAATCATCGATAGATCTGCTATGTTTTGGTTAAGGTACTAGTTTTTTATTTACATTTCAGTTTTAATGCTTTTACTTTTTATAATTTTAACTTTTTAACTTCACATTTATTTACCTTTTAGTTTTAATGTTTTTACATTTTCTTAGCTACTTTTTATAATTTTTTTTTTTTTTTTTAAGTTTATTTTAAATTGTTATTAAGCAATTTGTATTTTGTAATTTTGTATGTGATTTGGAATTTTATTGTTTTAGCCCTGAAGATGGAATTAGTGCATTCCGAAACGTTGGTACTATTAAACCTTGAAGGATGTTTGTATTTTCTCTGGTGTTCCTGTTCATTATTAAACTGCGTTTTCCACGCCACCAATCAATAGCCGATATATATATATATATATATATATAACGTAAAGAACGACGCTTGTATAGGAGAATATTCCGCGCAAGATGAGAGAGAGAGAACGAAACAAATGAAAAAATGAGGTAACCTCATTTTTTAATTTGTTTCGTTCTCTCTCTCTCTCATCTTGCGCGGCATATTCTCCTATACAAGCGTCGTTCTTTACGTTAATTATACTGCGTGTTTGCAGTTATAATGTATATAATGTACGGCATGCGGGAGGTGCCCCCTTGGGGCATTGGTTTCTGCGCGTATGTAGAAGAATTACGGCATTTGATCGAGTGAGGCCCATGGTGTAATGGTATCATATCTGACCGGCAATCGGAAGATCCCGGGTTCGATTCCCGGGTGGTTACCTCATTTTTTAATTTGTTTCGTTCTCTCTCTCATCTTGCGCGGAATATTCTCCTATACAAGCGTCGTTCTTTACGTTAATTATACTGCGTGTTTGCAGTTATAATGCGTATATATATATATATATATACACACACACACACACACACACATATATATATATATATATATATATATACACACACACACACCGGTGTATATATATATATATATATATAATATATATATATATATATACACAGTGTGTCCGTAAAGTCATGGTGGGATTTTAAAGCTATATTATTGCAACGAAACATGATAATGAGATGAAAAAAAGGCAAATTGAAGAACAACTCTAAAAGAATAACTTTATTTAACGTAGTTCGATATGGCTCCTCTGGTAGCCCTGCAGACATCTAGGCGGTGATGTGTGTCCGTAAAGTCATGGTGGGATTTTAAATAGCTATATTATTGCAACGAAACATGATAATGAGATGAAACAATGCCAAATTTAAGAACAACTCTCAAAGTTGTATCTTGTAGTTAGTCTAGGCTAAGCTTAACCTTTATCTCGTAGTTAGTCTAGGCTGTCCACATGCCTATGTTGAACATGAGCGTAATAGCCCGAAAGTTAATGTGTGGTGTGCTCTAGCACGAGATCGAGTGATTGGCCCATTTTTCTTCGCGGAACCCACTGTGACGTCACACAACTACCTCGCTATGTTGGAACATTTTGCAGTAGCCCAATTTATTGACAATAATGTTATCTTTCAGCAAGATGGTGCTCCTCCGCACTATGCCAACGTTGTTCGAGAATTCCTTAATGAAAAATTTCCACAGAGATGGATAGGAAGAGGAGGATGGAAGCCATGGCCTCCACGCTCTCCGGACCTGACACCTTTGGACTTTTATTTGTGGTGTTACGTCAAGCAAAGCGTGTACAGTGTACCCATTAGGGATATTCATCACTTACACGAGCGAATCACGGGAGCTATCGCATCCGTCACTCCTGATGTTCTTGGGCGTGTGTGGCTGGAATTGAATCACCGCCTAGATGTCTGCAGGGCTACCAGAGGAGCCCATATCGAACTACGTTAAATAAAGTTATTCTCTTAGAGTTGTTCTTCAATTTGCCTTTTTTTCATCTCATTATCATGTTTCGTTGCAATAATATAGCTATTTAAAATCCCACCATGACTTTACGAACACACTGTATATATATATATATATATATATATTATATATATATATATATATATATATCGAAGTTACATTATGGTATATATAATATATATATACCGGGTTGACGAAAAAAACTTGGACACTTTTGTTTTTCCTACAAATTTCAAACTTCTCAAGCTAATACAACCAAATTAGTACAAGATGTAGCCAATAGTATGTTTATCATGTGCTGAAAACCTCAGTTAATTATCTTTGGCCGTTTCTTAATTATAAAAAATTTAACATGAAACAAACAGCGAGATTTTGTGAAGCTGACTACGCCCTTGGATGTGTCAGATGTTCGCTACAAAACAAGCTGTTTGCGCATGCGCACCTAAGACAATGATAAGGTGCCACATGGCGAATTGGTAGGCTAGCAGTGTAAGATTTCTTTAAGAAGTGTTGGCTGATGGAATATTTTTTCTTATTTTTTTCCTTGTGGTGTTAATTAAAATTCTATCGTAATGGTTTCAAGTAAAGAAGACTTAGCTGTTATAAAGACGTGTTTTGCCGAGAAGGGATGGAGTACTAGAAAAATAATTCGGGAATTTCGGGAAAAAATTGGAAAAGAAGTACAGTAGAATATGTAATAAATAAAATTAGACAGTCAGGGTCAACTGACAGAAAACGTGGCAGCGGTCGTCCGCGTATTGCTCGGACTCGAGAAAACGAAAGGTACGTTGAAGAGCATGCGTTGTCGCAGGAAAATAATCCTGGTACTCATCTTTCGCAGAGAAAAATGGCGAATAATTTAAATATTTCGCGCAACAGTGTCCAAAACATAATGAAAAGTAAAGGAATCAGATTTTTTAAAAGATTGAATGCCCCCAGAATAACAAAAGAAGCCATGGGAAAACGGTTAGAAAGGTGTAATTCTTTGTACAGGAAATTTAATTTAGCCGACATTAAACGCATGTTTTTTCAAGATGAGTTTAACTTTACATTAACTATCACAAATCGACAAAACAACCGAGTCAATGCATTAACTTCAAAATCGGAAATCCGGCCAGACCGTCTTTATCATCCAATTTCACGATTTTCCAAGAAATTAATCGTATCTTGTGGTGTTTCTTACAATGGAAAAACCAAATTATTCTTTAGTGATCCACAGAAAACAAAAATTAACTCGCAAAATTACATTGAACACCTCAGAGAACTTTCATCGGAATGCCAAGACTTGTACTCGAACGAAGATTTTATTTTTGTTCAAGACAATGCACCATCTCATTCAGGCAAGGCAACCCAAGAATTTTTGATGGCGAACATTCCTGAATTCACAAAAAGTGAAGAATGGCCACCAAATTCTCCTGATTTAAATCCTCTGGATTACTTCGTGTGGAATGAGCTGAAGTCATTGGTGTACCATGGTTGCAGGGAACCATTTTCAAACCTGGAAGTACTTAGACAAAGATCTGAGGTTGTTTGGCCTATAGTGTCCCAAGACAAAATCAAATCATCCATGGATCAGTGGAAAAGGAGAGTACTGGCCGTAATTCAAGAAAATGGGGGCCAATACAACATCGATTTCAATAGGGTAAGTTTTATGAGTTCCATTTAAATTTTTATCATATGATAACTATACTATTGGCTACATGTTGTACTAATTTGGGTGTATTAGCTTGACTAGTTTGAAATTTGTAGGAAAAACAAAAGTGTCCAGGTGTTTTTCGTCCACCAGTATATATATATATTATATATATATGTGTGTGTGCGTGTGTGGGCGTGATGCAAAAACTGGAGTTTCCTCGTTATATTTTGTTTTAATATAAGGTTGTAATATATATTCTGCTCGATTTTTTAGTTCATTCAGAACAAAAATTAAAGGACTTATAAGAACAAATTTGCTCGAAGTTTTAGTTTATTCACAACAAAAATTAAATGACATAATGACAAATTAATCATCAATATAATTCCCTTCTTTTTCTATAACTTCCTCCCACCTGTAGAAAAGTTTTTTTATATGCCACGTTCGAAGAAATCCCTTGGTTTCGAGTTAAAAAAAGCGATCACTTCGTTTTCGATAGCTTCCCTGGATTGCAACTTTTGTCCATCTAGGTGGTGTTGCAGACTTCTGAATAAATGGTAGTCTGAAGGTGCGATGTCCGGAGAATAAGGTGGATGAGGCATTTTTTCCCAACCAAATGCCTCCAATTGGGCAGTGGAGATTCGAGCAGTTTGAGGGCGCGCGTTATCCTGGTGGAATAGAACACCTCGGCGATAAATTAATGCAGGACGTTTTTCTTGTAATGCCATCTTCAGTCGTTTGAGTTGTTGGCAGTAGACTTCAGCTGTGATTGTTTGGTTGTCTGGCAGAAGCTCAAAATGAATAATTCCTTGCATATCCCACCAAACGCATAGCAAAATTTTCTTTGGATGGGGTCCATTCCTTGGCTGAGGTTCAGGCTTTGTTTCACGGCTAAGCCACTGATGTCGACGCTTAATATTGTTATAGAGGACCCATTTTTCATCCCCAGTGACGATCCGATTCAAAAACAGTGCCTGCAGTTGCCGAGAATGCAGTGATGTGCAAATATTGATTCGATGTTGAAGATTCGCTTGTGACAATTCATGCGGAACCCACTTTCAAACCTTCACTACTTTTCCTAACAGCTTAAAATGACGATGAATGGTCATATGGCTAACGCCGAGTTGCAGGCCAAGTTCTCTTACAGTTACCGTTGGGTTTTCCTCCACTGTTGCTTTCAGCAACTCTTCATCTAACTCATTTGGTCGTCTTGTTCATTGATAATTCACTGGGCAACACGTATTTTATTGAATGATATCTGACACTTGATTCTACGTAATTTGGGTGCGCTGAATACGAATTTCAACTCGGTTTGGCTCTATCAGGTCCTGATTCTTGTCGACAGCCTATGTGCCATTTTCCAGATTTTTCAAATTAGGACTAAAAAATTAAGTCGTGTGTTAAATTTTTTTTTTCAAGTTTCATGAATACAAGCAGTTCAAACTACAGTAAAATTACATTATAACGATAGAAATGACTTAAAATAAAAAAACAAACAGATATGAAGCTTTCACTGTGGCAAAAATTTTCTTTTGTAAGACTTTCTAGCGTATTTGCTTGTTGATGGCAGGTCTCTTTTCAAGCACCAGCAGTAATCAGCCATCGTGGGAATCCCAGCGGCCTTGGTACCGTTCCTCCATATTTTGATATCTTGGTGGAATCTCTCCCCTTGTTCGTCACTTACATCACCTAAATTACTTGGAAATTGGTCAAGATGGCTATTCAAAAAATGCATTTTTATGCTCATATTGCAACCTAACTCTTTGTAGTCCCTTAAAAGTTTTTTTACGATTTCTTCGTAGTTATCTGCCCTATAATTGCCTAAAAAGTTTTCTATCAAGTCCACGAATGAGAACCAGCCATTTTTTTCGCGTTCATTCATGACATTAGGAAAATTGCTGTCTTTAATCATTGTTCTTATTTGTGGACCGTCGAAAATTCCCGCCTTGATTTTTTCATAACTTAAACTTGGAAATTTTGAAGTTATGTATTTGAAACACTCGCCGTTCGTATCTAAAGCTTTTACATATTGTTTAATGAGGCCTAGTTTTATATGCAGAGGAGGAAATATGATTTTATCTCTGCTCACTAAAGGTGGATTAATTACGTTTTTTTCTCCGACAGTAAGTGATGTTCGTGCTGGCCAGATTTGTTTGAAATAATGTTCTTCCTTGGCTCTGCTGTCCCATAAGCAAAGGAAGCAGGGATATTTAGTATACCCTCCTTGTTGTCCTAGCAGAAAATTAACCATTTTTAAGTCAACACATATGATCCACTCGTGCTCCCTATATTTGATAAGATTTAAAACCCTTTTCTATATGTTCATACTTTTTTAATTTTGTTGAGTGCCCAATCGGTATCGAGCCGTATAGATTGCCATTATGCAACAACACACACTTAAGACTTCTTTTCGAACTGTCTAAAAACAAGCGCCAATCATTTGCATCGTAAGACTCAACCCCCATCTTCTTTAACAAACCAACTATGTCGCAGCAATATACTAAACTATCCTCTGTTCTAAAATATTTAACAAGTTCTTCTCTCTTTTTCTGTAAAATGAAATGTATGTGTTTGAAGTAAGCAAGTTTTTCTCTTTAAGTCTTGAAGCTAAAATTTCCGCAGCCTTTTTTGGCAAATTTAGATCCCTTACAAGATCATTCAACTCGGCCTGGTTAAACTTTTGCGGATCGTTTTGACTTTCAAATACGCTGGGGTCAAAATCGGTGTCTGACTCCTCAAAGTGCATAACAATATTTTCAGGAACATCTTCAACTAATTCTTGAGTTGGCAGACCCTTAAATTTTGGAATGGGGATCTCATTTGAATGTAGCACAGGTCGTATCGCGGTGTCGAAATTTGGGTACTCGATACAATGTTTATTTTTCTTAGTGAAGCCCGAAGTCTTGACAAAGCAAAGGTAGCAATCGGTCTCGTGGTTAGTAGGCTCTCGCCACACCTGATATGGAAAAAAAATTGTAAAGCGTTAACAAAAGCGACGAGAGACTTGTTTTTATGAATTTTATCAAAAGTTATCACCCAAACATTTAACATTTCTATGTGTTTCAACCTTATGCAATATTTGAGATTCTTATAAACATTTTCTGTAAATTTTTGTTTATGTACCTAAGTTACAATTACATTTAGGTAAGTTACAGTATACTAGTGATTAAATTACGTAGTTTTATGAAATCATAAACTTACCATCGGAACTCCAAAAGGTATTTTTGAATCCGAACCCTTCGTCCAATGTCGCAGTCTTTCAATGCATATAGTGCAGGCTTTATGTGGAGCCCACGATTTATCTTGGTCCCCCAGTTTTATGCCAAAATAAGCTAAGTAAGCTCTTTTTACGAAGTCAGTTATATTTGCTCGTTGATGTGGAAGTGTAAAATTTCCACATATATAACAGAAGGAATCAGGGTTGTTTTTGCATTTGAACTTTCTAGTGCTTGATGACATATTGCTTGATTGTTCTGCCAATTTGTAAAGGTATTTAAAGCCCTTAATTCATATAAATTTAAGAAAATCTGAAATATAAACACAAAAATTAGTTTAAATAGGTACTTATTATGAAATAGGTACTTACAATCTATGAAATTAAACTAGAAACACGGATGAGTAGGTACAATATAAATTACGTCTAATTAAATCAACTATATTAAATCACGATGACAAAATTACTCACTAAATCATATGCCAATTCAAAATTATGTTAATGCCCAAACTTAATTAACTAACTCAACTGACTGACTGACTGACTGACTGATTGAATTGACTGATTAACTCTGGAAACGAGTCGCTTTTATATATTTTAGTTGTCCCTCTAGAATACTCTACAGAGAACAGGAACGCTCGAGAAAATTTTAGAATTCTATGATATTTTTAGCTTAATTTACTAATATTAAAATGGGTTAAAAATGACAAAATTAAAAATATTTTTAGGGTGTTACATATAAAAATATACATAATACAACAATACCATAACAATAGGTACAAATACCTAGATAAAAACCTAGTTGCATAATGTGTAACTGCAAAAAGACAGCGAGTATTGAGAAAAAAACCTTTTTATGAATACGACGAAAGAGGAGGGGTGTTGAGCAAAATCAGGACCTGATAGAGCAAAACCGAGTAAAATTCGTGCTCAGCGCACCCAAATTACCTAGAACTAACTGTCAAATCTAATTCAATAGACAAAAAGTTGAAATTTGTTCCCCAGTGTAATCTTTCAGACTGAAGTCTCCATTTCTGAACTTCTCAAACCATCTCCTACACATCCATTCGCTCACAACATCATTTCCATAAACTCTTTGAATGTTTTTGCGGATTCACTAGCGTTAGATCCTTTATGGAACTCATACAGCATCACATGTCGAATATGCTCTTTCGTGGGCTCCATGTTTTTTCAATTACTGTAATATCGTAGGGGTGGCGTTGTAACTGTATGAAAAACACCAGAGAAAATATTATTAGCCTAATCCTACACTAGCCTAAGTACACTAGCTAAGTCATTCTGTATCGTGATAAAACCTGTGCGAACCTGTCGCCGCGTGTATTTTGCAACATTTCTAAAACTATTTCACATTATCTTGAGGTTATTCTATTATCTATCGTCCGTTTTCTAATCGAGCAGAATTTATGTCACAACTGATAGTTTTGGTTTTCATTTGCTCTATCCAATAGAAAATCAGTTTACATAAGCACAAATGGATCACCTGAAGATCAGGACTTAATCTAATCAATCGTTAGGTCAACTGTACGCCCTTGACGATTAGTTAGGTTAAGTCGTGATATTTCCGTTAGTTAGCCTTATAAGGCTAACTAAAGAAGGCTGGGGCTATGGTTGCCAGATCAGATGGTTTCCAAACCGGAGATTTTACCTACGAAGCTCATCATTATTTGTTTATGTAGTTAAACCGATATATAGCTTTCTCCTATATATATACGATACGTTAACGATAACGATATAACGACATATAAACTTGACCGGAGACCGGAGACAAAGCTCAATTTCCGGAGACTCCGGCCAAAAACCGGAACCTCCCTAACAGTGGGGGCCTGATCTTCAGGTGATTCGAACAAATTATTTTTTATATATTGTAAAATCAAATAATATTATGTACATATATTTTAAGTAGAGAACATAGACTCTCTTTTATTAACTTAGACCTACAGCTTAACTTTTCAGCATCTTTTATATTTTCACACCAAAAACCTACATAAGTATAAAGCCAGTAAAAATAATTATTGTTATAAAAAAAAGGAAAAAAAAATATTTAGCATGCGTGTAAAAATTACAAAAGGATAACATATTAATTATGTTAGACCTAGTCCTTACAGCAGTGTTCCTCAACATTTTATGTGATAGTGAATTCCTTTGAAATAAAAAAAATTGCGACAACCCTTCTGTAAATGATCCAGCATATACTTTAACTGCAAAAACAGCTCCAGACTATTTCCCATGTGACGATGGAAATTGCTAGAAATGGATATTTAATCCTTTTAAGGAAAGGATGGTAGAGTGTGCCGAACTTGCAGGAAATCTACACGATAAATTGACTGAACTTTCTTCTGACAAGATCCTGCAATTGTTATTACTGTCAGAAGAAAAATTTACATTTTGAATAGCACAAAAAAATGAGGAAGTTTTAATTCCATTTATAATCTCATACTTATGTGAAATGGGATTCTCATCAATAGTTGCAATTAAAACAAAACAGTGAAATTGAATGTCGATGTTTTACTTTGTATTTAGTCAATTGAAGTGAATATACAAAGATTAACAAATGAAAAGCAGGCACAAATATCTTCATTGAAAGACATAGACTAACGGTTTCATGTGAAAATTACGACTAACAGAAAATAACTTCACCTGTAAAAATATAGGATAATACGAGCTTTTATTTTTGCATAAAAATGTATATATAATCATATAGTGAATAAAAATTAAAGTAGTAAAGTTTCATTTTCTACACGTGAAAAGAGATCTGAGTACTCGACACTTTTTTTTCCAAATAGAGGAATCAGTTTGTAAACATTTTCCTTGTATCGTTTTCATTTCAAATGAATATAAGGAAATAATCTAATATTTTTTTCAGATTAATAATATATAATTTACTAAGATGAAGGAGATATTTAACTGTCCCTAAACAAATAGTAACTCGGCGAATTACATAACTTGGAACAAAGATCCCAGTGTGATATAATAATTTAGACAAAAATAGTCAACGTGTACATTTAGCTCCAAATTAGCTTTTTAAACAAAACTAAACCTCTCTGTAAAATTTCGATTGAACAATGCGTTTAGTTTCTTTCCTTATCATCTTTTCTGTCTGCGAAGGATACAACATATTAATATCAATTCCAAACACTGTCAAGAGCGAAAGCTCTTTCGTATTAACTATTGGGTATAACTTAGTTAATGCTGGGCACCATGTTACCTTCATAACAGGATTCAAAGGGTCGAAAGAACACGAAAATCTTACTGTGGTATGGCTTCCAGAGCTGGAAAGACTTGGTGAACTAGATGGCGAAAACAGTTTCATTCGGGACTCAGGCTTGTTCTTCTATAAAATATTAAAGTATTATTGTAGCATTCAGAATGAAATAATTTGGGCGGACAAAAGAGTCATGGAGGTATGGAAGAAAAGGAAAGACTTCGATATATTTTTAACTATGTCTTACTACAACGAGGGAAGTTTTGCATTTTTAATGGACAATGATATTCCATTCGTACAACTTGTTTCACCAGGAACTGAAGGCCTCGCCCTGTCAAGGGAGGGAAACTGGATAAGTCCCTCAGTCATGCCGTCTATTTTGGTCTCATTCGATGATAATATGAGCTTCTGGGAAAGAACTCTTAACATACCGTACACCATCCTGTTTCATTACTTACAACACAGGACTATTGCAAAATATACCGAACCAGTAACTAGAGTCTTTCCCGACATTGGATATTATTCAAGGTAAGAGTTATATCCGTTATAGTATATAGAGATCTGGTCAGTATAGGTCTGCGTTCGAAATAACATTAAATTAAACCTTAATTTGAACAGCATGTGATGTTTTCGTTAAAAAAGAAAGTAAAATTTTTGCTCTAAACCAGTGGTGCTCAAACTTATGGCAATCATGTGCTATTTTATGCCATTTTTCCAAAATGCAAAACGTAATGTGCCACTATGACTATGTCGAATAGCCCTAAATTAATATACTTTTTTTATATTGTCCAAATAAATTGTATTATTAGTAAAGCAATAAATGTCGTGTGTATTTTATAACTATATTTTACGTTTTCTTTATGGTACCTGCATTACAAAGCCTTGTGTACTTCCTTCCCTCCAGCTAATTTGTCAAATATGACGCACTTAGTATAATATGAATGATTATTCAGTCGCTGAATTTTAAATCTTGTTGCGCCAGCGCTCCAGGCAGTCTTAGAAGAGTTGCCAATTACCGCTCCGAAAATTCTCAAATTTCATGCTTACGCGAGGGCATTCTGAATTCAGGCTGTTGCAGCATTATAATCATTGATTTTTTATTTGCCTTGATGAGTGGCCATGTGTCATCGTCAGATCACAATGTGTCGGGTTTGGCACATGTGCCAGGGTTTGAGCATAAACGCATAAATAGGCTATAAAAATGCAGAATAAAGAGAAAACTGCAAAAGTTCTATTAGTATGTTCTCAAACATGTAGACAGGTAGTAGAGGTTAGGCTGCACGTATTAAAGTGTAGGTAAGAAAAAATTATTTTGTCGTTTTATGAGAGATTTTTTAGGGGCACATTCGCCTCTACTTGCCTGTTTGGCGAAAGTGCCCCCAGGAGAATCTAAGTGCTGTTAGATTTAGATACTACGCTCTATTCAATGTTCATTTTCAGGATAATAAATTCATTGTATATTTTTTGGTATTTTCTACTCTCATTTTGACTAATAATATAATTTCTTTTTCTCTACATAAGTTAGCATCAGGCGAAGGTGCCCCTAAATATGGCGAAAGTATCCCAACCTTCTGACGAAAATACCCCTATAGTGGGGCACATTCGCCATCTTGGTATTTTTAATTGTAATGATGATAAGTCAAAGAAATGTCTATAGTTTGACAAAATATTGATGACATGCGTGCTTCACTCTCTGAACTTTTAAATAGTTTTAATATCCAGTTTTTTCATGAATTATATGAAAATTTTAAGGCATTAAAAAAAGGGTGCGAACTAACCCCACTCTCCCCTATGTATATATTGCTATATATGGAAATAATGTAATAAGGTTAATTAATTATTGGTTATAAATTAACCAAGAGACAAAACTGATCATGCAAAACGACAAGAATTTGTATGGCTAAAAATAAAAATGAAATAATTTTAAGATTGATTTCATGTATCGCGAACATTA
The DNA here is from genome assembly GCA_023014485.1 of Bathynomus jamesi. NCBI lineage: Eukaryota > Metazoa > Arthropoda > Malacostraca > Isopoda > Cirolanidae > Bathynomus > Bathynomus jamesi. Next base: position 244,841 of record JAJOZX010005954.1, read on the forward strand.
CTGTTTGATCTTAGGGTTGAAGTGGACTAGAGGTTAGCGGAGAAGGGTGTAAATCACGCTCGCGCTATCAAAAAAACGAACGGTTGTTGATACCTCAAGAGCAAAGCTGGGCACTTGCGGTTTTTTTTGCGGTACTGCGGTACTGCGGTACTACCGCACTACCAAACCGGTACCGCATAACGCAGTACCGCAAAGGATCGCTGAAAGTACAGCAGTACCGCTACCGCATTTTTTGCGGTACTGCGTTATGCGGTACCGGTTTGGTAGTGCGGTAGTACCGCAGTACCGCAGTACCGAAAAAAAAACGCAAGTGCCCAGCTTTGCGTCAGAGTGAATGGTTGCTCAAAGGTGTTTTTGTTTACCTTTTGGTTTCGCCTGAGGAATATCCTCGAGAGGAGATTTTAAATTTTAATTTAAAAATTTCCTTAAGACCGGGCATAAGTGTAACGAACTTAAAATTAGAAGAGCGAATCAGTGCGTCTCAAGGCTTGTTGAACGAATGTTCCCTCACAAAATCTGTGTTAAAATTTAAATGAGAAAATTAAATTTAGTTTCCTTTTAAGAACAAAAAACGAGTTCTTACTGAAGTTTGCTCAAGTATATAAATGTACGTATATTGTGCCGTATGGGAGAATTCAAATCGTGTGTGGCACATAGAAGCGAAAATGTTCTTCTAATTTTGAGTAAATTACTCACAAGCTGAAATAGTTTTTCCTTAAAATTTAACGGAAGTAAACGTAGAACTCCGGGTTACATTTGCGTAACTAAAAAGACCGTGTTTTCCCGTAAAGAAAACGGGTATCGAGTTCTTTCGATTGCGTATACATTTACTGTATACGAATTTGGGGTAATCTGAAAAGTTTATTCCTATTGTACGTTATTTAAAACAGCTTAATCCGATCTAGGAAGGTCTACCTGGCAGATAAGTGGTTCTAATCGTAATTCAAGTAGTACGGAATTCATTTATTCTAATCATTCATTTATTGTAATCACATAATGTATGTTAGCTATGCGGTAGAAGGCCAAACAGGCCTATGATTGTAACTTAAATTGTTATTGGTCCATTCATTTTAATGGTCTTGCGTATTACAGTTACAGCTGTTTCAGTTAAATAACTACAAATTGTAGATTAAATTCCTAACAATTCTATTTTAATTTGATTATGCATTTAATTTTAATGTCTTGTTAATTCTGAATATAAAATTCTTGAAGTACTGTAAGAATCAATGTCTCAAGTGTCATTTCTCTAAACAAATATTCATAATTGTCAAAAATTTCATTTTTGCATTGTAATTGGTTTAGTAAAATCTGTGATTCCCCTACACGGTTTGACAGAGAAATAAGACTATATAGCAAGTTATATATATAACCTTCGGTTAAATTTATATAATGTGGTTTAAGGGAAAACCATATATACTGTATATTAGCATTATTATTAAGTTATTAGTGCATCATAAAGATGCTTTGAAATCTTTGCCTAAAACGTCTTTGCTAGTTGGCAACAAAGAAAAGTCCTAAGATGAAACTTCCTTTTCAAGGAAATGATACCTCTTGTGCGGTATATTTATAGGATACGAGAAAAACAAATATTTTAAATTAAAACGAAATCAAGTATTTACGGCAGGTCTTACGCAATAAAGTTTAGTGATATCAAAGAGAAAATTCATCTTTGCATAAAAAATAAATTGAATAAAAATGTTTTCGTTCAGTGATAATTATATTCAACTTTACCAGCTGATAAAATGATAAAACTACGCTTATTAGTGGAAATTATCTTTACTCTCAAGCAGTTCCTTACTACTTTGTGATAAACTCATTTCTCAACAATATGTATTACATTTAGGAAGAAAGATATGTGTGTATTTGGACATTTTCATCACTTTGTAGTAGGTTTAATGTTTTAATCGTAATGCCAACCGTCCATAAAATCCTACCTGGTCGTTTTTGCAATTGTTGTTCTTAGAATGGATACAACGTGACTTTCGTTACTTTATTTTCTTTGAATAAAGAACAACCCATTATAGAAATATTTGTATTTTGCCTATCCTAAACTCTATAAGAAAATCACCAAAAATTTTAGAAGCGTTATAAAGGACATTCCACTCTGGCGTTGAAAGTACTTTAGTCTACCGTTAAATAGACTGGTTAACACCCTCTGTTATCTCTTTATTCTTGCTGAATTATGATGAATATCAGGGGCGGATCCAGGGAGGATACCCTAGGGGGGACACCAAACAGACACCATGCCGAGTATTTTATTTTATCCTCATTTTTTATATATACTACGCTTCACCCACTATCCTGTGAGGTAGCAACAGGAAACAGGCTTCCTGTTCCAGTGCGTGAGCTGAAAAGTATAAAAAACTCACCTCCCTGAGGGGATGATCCACATTTAAATTATATTATAATGCATAGATAGGCCCTAGTTTTCAATGATGTGATCGTGATAGTTGCATTGACAAAGAAATAGTTATTTTTCAAAGACATAATAAAGAAAACAATTTTGGTGTGAAGCGTTTTATGGAATTCAGTAAAATTTCGACTTGGTCTCCTTTGGGATGTAGCATATGGGAGGCACGTGCCCCCTAGGTCTCCCACAGGATCCTCCCATGGTTATATATTTCGCCCAAGTGGCTAGAGAAAGAAAAAGGTACAACATGAGTCGAGAAAATTGCATGAGCTTCTGGGAAAGGATAATGTTTCCTAGATTTGGACAAGAAGAAAATGACTGATATTTTACTAGATGTTTTGGTGCTGGTTAAGTATGCGGTCTACCATCTGAGTTTTGACAGAATATTTTCGTTAAAACTAACGAAAATATCACGACTTAACCTAACAAATTATCAAGGGCGTACAGTTGATCTATTAGTAAATAGTAAATACTATTCCAGAAACAAACAATGTTATAATTAATAATTCACTGGGGAACAAAAATTTTTTTTTTCTTGGTGCTGAGATTTTAGACCTTATTCTGGATATTTTCATGCCACTGATTCAGAAAATATCATCCATTTTGTTCTAGCAGCTCTAGTTTTTGAGATATTGCATACGTCATTACCTACTTTATTACCCTTCTGGAACGGTATTATGAGTTGCTCGTAAATCTAAATGCATCTGTATAATTAAATTGTAGCTATGATTTTGCTGATGTTGCTGTTTTGCGTGTGTATTGTACATGTACTAACGTGAATTCTTTCCTGTTACGGGTGTTGACATGGCTTCATCACGAAGAAAGTGTTTAAATCATCCAGATGTGTTTTGTTTTATCTGCGGAGAGTACACGTTCATTGAACAGAGAAAAACTATTACTGATTTTGTGAAAAAAGCTTATTTTGCCTATTTCAAAGTACAACTAGGGGACCAAGATAAGCCATGGGCTCCTCATGTTGTGTGTAAAACGTGTACGGAGCATCTGCGGCAATGGACCAACGGAAAGAGGAGGTGCCTGAAATTTGGTATACCAATGGTATGGAGAGAACAGAGAAACCACAGTGATGACTGTTACTTTTGTTTGGTGAATATAAAGGGCATCAATGGACGTAACCGGAGTAAATGGACGTATCCTGACATAGACTCAGCTAGACGGCCTGTTTCACATTCAGATGAGATACCTGTCCCATCATTCAGCCATCTTCCAGAGCTCCCTCAAGAAGATGATGAATCTGCTACTGACAAAGAAAGCATATGTGGGCAAAATGACAGTGATTTCGAAGGACCGTCATCAGTTGCAGAAGGTTTTAGTCAACACGAATTAAACGACCTCATAAGGGACTTAAGTCTTTCGAAGAAATCGTCTGAATTGTTAGCTTCCAGGCTGGGAGAAAAAAATTTACTGCTGCCGGGAACCAAAATCACGTTGTATCGCGACAGAGAAAAGGATTTACTGCCCTTCTTCTCAAAAGAGAACGATTTAGTTTTCTGCAACAATGTGCGCGGATTGCTGATGAAAATGGGCATATCGGAATACACACCAAGTGAATGGCGGTTATTCATAGATAGCTCCAAACGGAGCCTAAAATGTGTTCTTCTACACAACGGCAACAGATACAGATCAATCCCAATTGGTCACTCAGTCGGTATGAGAGAAGAGCACGGGACAGTCGCCCTAGTCCTAGAAAAGATATCATACCGAGACCACCAATGGGTGATCTGTGTGGATCTGAAGATGGTGAATTTTCTCCTGGGCCAGCAGAGCGGGTACACCAAGTACCCGTGCTTTATATGTCTCTGGGACAGTAGAGCTAAAGATGAACACTGGGTGAGAAGACAGTGGCCTCTGAGAGAAAACATGGTGGTTGGAGAAAAAAATATCATCAAAGAAGTTTTGGTTGACAGAGAAATGATCATATTGCCACCACTGCACATCAAACTAGGTTTGATGAGACAATTTATAAAGGCTTTGAACAGAGATGGGACGTGTTTTGGCTACATATGTAGAAAATTTCCTGCGCTGAGCATGGAAAAGCTGAAGGCAGGTATTTTCGATGGACCGCAAATCCGGGAACTCGTGAAAGACCTGCGTTTCCAAGATTCAATGGACAACATTGAGGCACGTGCGTGGTCATCGTTTAGTATGGTTGTGAAGAATTTCCTTGGGAACTATAAGGCCGATAACTACGGTGAACTAGTGGAGAATATGCTCTCTTCTTTTTGTAAACTTGGCTGTAAAATGAGCATCAAACTGCATTACCTCCACAGTCATTTGGGATACTCACATGATGGCAGATTACTGCTGGAGCATCCAACGCGAATGTCCTGGCACATCTCATCGCAAGAAATCTCAGAAACGCGGTTTATGTGAGATGTCTCAATGAAAGAACTTTTTTTGCCGTTCGTGTCTCAAGCTTGTTTGAATTTAAGAAATATTTTTCGTACCTTATGCTTGTTTGATGTTAATACACTATTTTTGCTGACATTCATCATACTTTTGTATTCAATTGACAACAACAGTGATTGCCAGTCAGCAATTATATAATATTATATACATTATATAGAAATATATATAGATATATATCATATCTTGATAAGCAGAGCTGATGGAGAAAAACTAATGTCATTTTTAGAATCAGCGACCTCAATATACCCAGAAACAGGTCTAACATCTAAGTCACCAAAAGTTGTGTTCCCCAGTGATATATAATAGATCAACTGTACGCCCTTGATAATTGGTTAGGTTAAGGCGTGATATTTTCGTTAGTTTTAACGAAAATATTCTTGTCAAAACTCAGATTGTAGACCGCATACTTAACCAGCACCGATGTTTTTAGTAATTCAGTTTCTAACAAGTATTGTGAAGATACGTTATCAAGTATAGTGTTTATTTTAAATATTACCGATTAATTAATATCGAAAATAATGCAATTGAAAATGGGGGATGCGAAAGAAATTAAGATGCACACGTATATAATGAATGTTGCTTAAATTTCAATGCATGCTCTCATGTTCTGAGAATAACGATAAGATAGTAAATTTGAAGTACTGATAATATGATAGGGTGTTTCATATTAGTAAATCTATATTTTTAATTACTGTAGTTTTACATATTAGTATATGTTCAGCAGACTCGATTCCTTAACAGTCTATAATGTATGTAGATGGAAAGGAATTTGTGCTTTTGTTGATATCTGTGCCCCTATGTAGTGGTTTTAATGTTTTAATTGCAACGCCATTCACCATTAAAAGCTTACATGGACTGTTCACTCATATTGCTCTCGGACTGGCTGATGCAGGACACAATGTGACTTTCACTACTCCATATGCTTTGAATAAAGAACATCCAAACATAGAAATGTTAATAACTCCGCAAATTTTGCCTATCACAGATGCTGTAGCAGTGTTTAACATCAAATCATCGAAAAACCTCTCCACTTCAATACTGGAAAATGGTCCCAAATTTGTTCACGCCTTCTGGTCTGACGAAAGGGTGATGGCTTTATGGAAAAGAAGAAAGAACTTTGACTTGTTCATGACGATGTCCTACTACTCCGAATTAACTTTTCCATTCCTATTTGATTCCAATGCAACATTTGCCCAAGTCTGCACTCCAGGTGTTGAAAGTGTTTCGCTGTCCTATGAAGGAAATTGGTTAACGCCCGCCGTTTCCCCCTCATTCCTGCTGAATTACGATGAATATATGAGTTTCTGGGAAAGAGTAATTAATTTACCTGCATCTTTTTCTTACTATTTTCTGCAAAGATCATCAAAGACTATATACTATGAAGCAATGAAAGATTATTTTCCAGATATTACTGAAAAAGAAAGGTTCGTTGTAATTTTGTTAAGAAAGAAGGTTAGTCAGTATGTAGTATTATTGGGAATGAAAACATTCAAAGGTTTGTGAAAAAAATAAAAAATCTGGCAAAAGAGGTACGAGCACAATGGAAGCTGAGAACAGAGTTAATCCATTCGACATTATAATAACGTACAGAGTACATCTTATTTTGGGCAGACTATAATTTAGTTGCGTCATTGCGAAAAAGTTAAGTAGGGCAAGCATCATATTATCAGTGTGATAATAAATCGGGTATCAAGAAAGTGTTTGAGTGTAGATGCAGCAGAATGTTCACATGAAGGTACGCTCTAACCTGCAAACACTACATTACTTCACTACTTTAAAAATGCGTGCATCCATTCTATTTCCTCTTTGGGATTTGAAGGATTCTGGTAAAATTTCCTTGTCATTCATCGTAAGGGAAATAAATCACTTAAGGAGAACGTAATGATGTTACAACGATCAAACTATTATTATTTTAACACGCTAACTCTTAAGACGAAAAATAATTAATTCGAGATAAAGACATAACATCAGGGGTCATCAATTAATTTTCTTTGTAGTCTGCAGAGCTGCTGCGGGCAACAGCGTTTCCACCAAAATTTAACTTTGAGTCAAAATGTGTTCGTTTGATATTGTTTCGTTTGGACCAAATATCTATATAGACATCCGTTAATTTTATATCAGGAAAGGTTGCGTTAGGCTAGTTGAACTCTCAGGTCGATTTATAGAGCCTAAAATACAGAGTAGACCAAAAGTCAGAGCATATAGGGAAACTAATTGATTGCACGACTAGGTCTCGTTGAATGGTCTACTACGTCATCAGATCTAACGTCTTTTGATTTATTTTTGTGGGGTTATTTGAAATTTGTCGTTTACAGTGATCATCTTCAGTCCATGGAAGAAATGAAGACTCGAATAATGGCTGAATATTCTAAGATTTCCCCGGTTTGAAGATATCACTCAAAAGAAAAAGTGAGAAGTGTGTCGAAGTTAATGAGCCTGACTTTGAACATTTATTAGGAATAAACCAATATAATGCCTGAAACAGATTATTTCCCCTGTGTGTACTGACATCTGGGCCACCCTGCTTACGCTTAGGCAAGGATAGAAAACGAACACATTTTGGCGAAAACAGAAGAGCACCGTTTTTGTAATTTTTCCAAGATCCACTCTCACATTTGTTTACTCGTAATGGGGCCGACATTATTTTACCGAAATTACCTTAAAATCACTACTTTTAATCTCACGAATGGAAACTAAATTTAAACTTTGTAAAAAAGAATAGAAAAAGGTTGATTCTGATTATTTGGAAATAATCATTGTACAAAGATTGGTTTATTCTCAGTGATCCGAATAAAATCTGTGAGAGGGAGTTCCGGATCGTTAGTTAGTTATTTCCGCACGAAGGAAACATCTACAGAGCTATTCGAAACAACATTTAAAATTTTAAATATTGATATCAATTAACTATATTCCCCCTCATTATAATAATTATAATAATTAGTAGTAATAATACAAATTACATGGCACTTGCTAGTACAAACTCCATATCACACAATTTAATACGTCATGAACATTTTTATTAACAAATCTGAAGTCTGCAAATATTCATCTTTAGAAAATTGATCTTGAATTGTTAATTAATCCTTTGCGTAATAAAATCAACAATTTCCTTACAATAAGTGCATAATAATCATTTATAGCAAGACAACATCTGCATTCACCATTTCAAAATGTTATATATGAACAAATACACTTTTTATACTGTAAAATGCTCATTACATACAAACATACAGATATGCATACATACATACAAACATAATACATATACAATGCGTGTCGATGGTGTAATAGTTAGCATCACTGACTACGACGAATCGCCCGGCCTCGGGTTTGATTCTTGCCGAAAGCAGATGGCGCGCAGCGCACCCAGTTGCTCAGCTTTCCAGAAAAAATAGGTTGGTAGATAAATGGTACCCTGGGTGGCCTTGTGTTGAGACACTGTGCTGCTGATCGCTAGGTCATGAGATCGAGTACAGGCAAGGACTTTGTAATTTCTGACCACCCGTGGTGAGTGGTGGTTCGGCTTCCACATTAAGCTGTAGGTCTAAGGTGGAGCAACAGGCTTGACCTTCGTCAGAACGAACAAGTCGGGCGGAAGCAAACAAGGTTAACTAAGGTATGTTCATGGTTTCATCATTCTACTTGAGTTATGAGTGCATCGACTAATATATATATTATATATATATATATATATATATATATATAGATAAAAAGGATGCTGAACGCCCACGTCAACATTATGAAGATGTAATATCAGACGTTTGGGAAGTCAAATTCCCACCATTTAACTTCCAAAACGTTGATAATAAATCTTCATAATGTTGATGTTGGTGTTGATCATCCATTTTATTCTTAAATGTCGGTTCCCTAAGAACAGCGCTTTCTCTACAGTTTTATACATATATGTATACACGAGTATATATACACAAACAGAAGTTTCAAATAAAACCCCATGTAAACGTTGTAACGACACGCTAATCCTCTCTCTTCATTCAGTTATTACGACCGTGTTGCTCTCACCCTAATTAACGGACACTTCGCTTTGGATAGCCCAGTGCCTCTTCTACCGAGTCAGATTGAAATTGGAACCATAAATGCAAGGAAGCCAAAACCACTTGATAAGGTGATTTGCAGGTACTCGCATATTATTTGTTTTTGCTAAGGATAGCGATGATGTCACTGGATGTTAGGATGTCAAGATGTCACTGTTATTTTAAACAACATTCAGTTAGACAAAGTCATTATTTTCCAGTACTTTTTCTGTCTTTGTATCTGAGATATGGATGTATATCATACAATGAGAAATGAAGTATTGTATGTTCGGAAATCGGGTAATATTCATACAAAGTGTGCTAAAATGAATGAAAAGACCTTAGAATATTTATGTTGTATGTGAATAGGTGAAAGGAATAGCTGAATATGAGAAAGAGGAAAATAATGTGTATAGAGTGGCAAAATAATTAGTAGGCTTTCACAAAGGGATTTAAATGACAGCTCACAAGAATTGCAATTGTAAAATGTTAAAATTGACAGTAATCACTACGAATACACACATACTCGTACAGAGTAACTAATAAATATAGAGATAAATTCAGAATGAGGAATGGAAATAGGGACAAAGAATCTACACCAAACAGAGAGTAAGACGGATAAATATACCGATATACAAAAAACAAAACAAAAAAAAATCAGAAACCTTCAGACAGTTCTAGAAACAGGAGGGCATACATATAAAGAAACAGACGACTAAATGGGATATAGCTAAACAGACAGATAGAGTAATATACTATATACACAGTATATATTCTTCTTCTTCTTCTTCCGCAGCTTATTATCCCATCTTTACATGGGGTCGCTGTTTTTGGTTCGTCTTCTCCACTCTCCTCTGTCGTATACCACGTCCTCCTCTAAGTCCTTCTCCCTGATGTCCGCCACCACACAGTCCTTCCATCTCGTCTTCGGTCTTCCTCTTCTTCTCCGTCCCTGCAACTCCATCTCCAGCACTCTGCGCCCCACATACTCCTCCTCTCTTCTCCTGACGTGTCCATACCACCTCAGCCTGGCCTCCTGCACCTTCTTAGATGCTTCCGCCACCTTCACTGTTCCTCTTATATGCTCATTTCTGACCCTATCCCTCCTCGTCACTCCACACATCCATCTGAACATCTTCATTTCAGCCACATCGACTTTTCTTTCATTGCTCTTCTTCATTGGCACAGTCTCCATTCCATACAACATTGCCGGCCTCACCACTGTTTTGAATACCTTTCCCTTCAGTTTCACTGGGACCCTCTTATCACAGAGCACCCCTGATACGTCTCTCCAGTTCTTCCACCCCGACTGTATTCTACAGTTTATCTCTCTCTCTCTGCTCCCCCCTCTGCATCCACTGTTGACCCCAAGTATTTAAAATACTCCACCGTCTTAACACGCTCTCCACTCAATTTCACTTCCCCTCCTCGGTCCTGCTGCACATCACATCTCATATATTCGGTCTTCTTTCGGCTAATTCTCATCCCCACTACTTTCGAACGCCTCTCTCCAATTTTCCAACTGCTGCTCCACCTCCTCTTTCGTCTCCCCACTCAACACAACATCGTCTGCATACATCATGCACCACGGCGCCTCCCCTCTAATCAGTATATATTATATATATATATATATATATATATATATATATATATATATATATTAGTGATGTAGGTCACATCCGCATCCGCGGAACATCCGCACATTTTCTCGCATCCGCATCCGCGTCCGCATCCGCACTTTGGACTGCGGATGTCGTGCGGATGTGGACCGTTGAGATAAAACGTCATTAATAAGCGGAAATTATCAAATTCTACTATATTAATAGAACTAGTTCATTGTGCGCAAAAGTGATGCAAGCGACAAGACGAGAGGCTGTTCTTGTATGAAGTTACTCTCTTGCAACCTACTTAGATCCACGTTACAAAGCTAAGTTATTTTCACCTAGTACATTAGAACGAGTTAAATCATCACTTGGCAAAGCAGTTGAAGAGCTTCAATCTCTTGAATCTGTCGCTTCGCCACCCACCAAAAGAATAAAATTTTCAGTGACAGAACCAACACCTTCAACAAGCAAATCTATCACAGAATCTGTCCCTCAGTTTCTTGAGTCAAGCAGCAATGACGAGACCTACGCGATGTCAAAAGATGTAGTAAAAATGATCGAGAGCTATCACCAAGAAAAACGCCTGGCTGCATGTGACAATCCTATTAGTTGGTGGAAAAATACGCAGAATATCTATCCATACTTGAGTAAACTTGCAAGGAAACATTTAGCCTGTCCTCCAACAAACGTACCAAGCGAGAGATTATTTAGCAGTGCTGGATTAATATATGATGAAAAGAGAAACAGACTGGCAGCAGAAAAGGCAGAAAAATTAATGTTCCTTAAGCATAACCTTCCTATAATTAAGTTTGAACATTAAACGATGAACATCTTAGTTTACTTTATTTTAATTACTCATTTATAAATATGCCTAATAAAACTTTAAACTTAATATAAATAGTTATCAAGCTAATTAAAGATCTCTTTCTATAAGGGTGGAGGTTGGGGAAAGAGGTCGGTGGGGTGCATTTGAGTTGGGTTCACGTCCCGCATCCTGGTAACACAATTATGGTTTCTAATTGTGGCTGAAACTCAACAAAATATAACGAATTTATTTGCAGACGAATTCACTGATTGATTTCTATATTAGTTAGATGCTTGATATTATTTTATATGTTCAGAGAAAAGTACAGCAATTATTGTACAATTAATCAATTATACTACATTATAGCTACAGCGCTCTCTATATAATAACTTATTACATACGTTAAACACAACAAATCTCGAATATATCCTAAAAAATAACGAAAATGTAGACATCCACATCCGCATCCGCATCCGCGGATGTTGAAATCAAACATCCTCATCCGCGGATGTGAAAAAAATGACATCCGGTACATCACTAATATATATATATATATATATATATATATATATATGTCGCGCGTGTGCGCGGGCCACTGCCCGCTGGTGACTTTTAAGATGAATGCACTTTGGATAATCCAACGAAGGTGGTCCTTGTTGGTTAAGCTCGGCCTTAGCCATAGAGCATCCGAGTAACAATAATGTGACACTGTTTCTACCAAGTTTTTTCCGAAGGAGTAAATGGAAACACTTCATCTCTCAATGGGAGTTTTCATTCACTCATGATTTTTATTACACAAAGTAGCTACAGAACGAGGCACTGAAGGAGGGAAATGAATTTACAGCCTCTTACGATAACCACTGAAAGCTCAGGCAGGGGTTTACAGGGATAGAGGTGCAACCTCTGGTCACAATGGCTCAGGCAGGAATTTTTTTAAAGGGGAGGAAGGTCGTCCTCCGTGAGTACGGGATAAGGCAGGAATTTAAAGGGAAAGAGGTGCAACCTCTTGTAACAATGGCTCAGGCAGGAATGATTTAATTTACAATACAAGAAATAAATAAGTCTAAAATTTTAGGGGAGTGCAGTTGAAGGTTAAACTCCCACTTTAACTGGAGAGCTAAATAATTCTGACGTTAAGCATAATTTAAGCATACAACAAAATTTAGAAAGATAAAAAAATTAACACAAAAATACTAATTTTTGTAAGGTATACACTTTTGGATGGCGACATAATGTCGGGGTACCGACATGTACCGAGTACATTAAGTACATTAATAACATCATATTAAATTATTACCGTTAATTACAATTTTAGCAAATTGTTAATTGACATATCTGATACTGAAGCAATCTAAATAGGTGATACAATTTATATACTGTAATGAAGGAGAGTTCTCCGTTGTTCTATAATTTAAAGGGGGTTAACAACAATGTTATATATTTATAGTTATCAATAGTTACGCCAAATTATGTCAAATATTATTAGAAGAATGGTTGGTTATCATAGTTTGAAAGCCTAAAAGCCAGCGATGATGAAAACGGAGGAAAAATACAGTGTACTTTCCATTGGAAGTACACGGACATTTATGATAACGTAACACATAAGTAGCATAGAATTTGAATGACAATTAGGTAGAAATAGTAAGTACAAGTAATGAGAACGTGGATAACTATGTGACGTAAGGAGATAACGAACCAGTGGCCTGGCACGGAAACAATATAGTATATTATAATAACATAACATAACATAACATAACATCTTAACGTTATAAATTGGTAGTAGAAGCAAGAGAGAAGAGTTCGGATTGAGAGGCTCGCTTTTGGCAACGTCATCGGAATTCGACCATTCATATCAGCATTAACGAATCTCTTGCGAGAGGTGAAATAATTAAAAGAAAAAGTAAAAAGCATACATGTGGACGTATTTACATGTACGTAATCATGAGCATCAAGGGACATGTACGACTGCACAAAGTATTGTACACATATCGGTTGTCACACAATAGGTTGTGTGCGTAATATAGATACGAGTAAAAATGGACTGATAGGTTGAGAGGGCATAAGTAGACAATAGGTAGATGAATGAATAAGTAATAAAATAAATAAAGGATAGCGGTCAAGAAAGAACATGGATGTATGAATGAGTGTGGTCGAATAATATTTATATTGCAGAACACTAGACAGGACACAACATATAAATAATGACTTATAGAGAGTGAAGTTTTTATTATTATTATTAAAGAATTTACCATACATTGAATACGGAAGATATCCACTTACTAAACACGTGATTCAGTATTCAAGGTATTCAAGGAAATTAAGTTACTTTATGACGTCGTAGTGATTTGCTTTGTACGTACAGTATAAGTCATTATTGGGAGAAATTAAAGGAGACGAATTAGCGAGACATAGTTAAGGGACATTCGCTTCTCACAGCGAACTTCTAATGGCACAAACATGGATACTGCTCAACCGTAGAAATGGTCGGTCGCATGGTTGTGACATATATATATATGAGACAGAGAGACAGACTGTAATCACTATAAATGTTTGCTTAATTAATACATTTAATGTGAGCACATAAAGTGATGATAGTGCTATGATTTTGTTAATTTTCTCTCCCATTTACGTTTTACACATTTCAAAATTTTAAGTTTACCACAAAAAATATTAGAGGTAGACTGAAAAATACAATTTTCAACAACTGAAGAAATATACATGCATGCAAATAATGAATTGAGTAACCATTACGAGTTAAGACTTTTATTTTATATATAGGAACTAGCGGCATTCGTTGAAGGGTCAGGAAATGCGGGAATCATTTACTTCAGTCTGGGAAGCATCGCAAAAAGCGTGGATATTCCACAGAACGCGAAGGTATCTATCTTTATCATGTTTGAGAAGCCAGTGAGAAGGAAAAGTAGACATTTCAACGTTGATTGTCAGCCGTGATCATTCGTTGCAAGAGACCATTCAGATTTTTAAAAATCTGTCAGGAGGATAGTACTTTTATTTAAACTAACGACATTCAGCTGACATTTGACAAGTTTTTATTTATTTTTAAACTAATTTTTAGTTTAGATTTACAGTATTTATTAAATTTCGTGTCTCTTTATTATAATAAAATTTTCATATCCTGTTTCCGGCTTAGCATAAATGCTTGAACTTTGTTGTCCGATGTAAGGATTTAAATAATGCCAAACTTATTGCACCATCCATTACGGAGGGGTTTACACAAATTTTTATACTTCTCATGGCCTTTTTTGTCCCCAAATAAATACTGTGAAGTAAACAAAGCATACTGTTGGTGTGGAACTTTATAAGTAAATTTTAAGACACATTTCACGATTGCCATTTTTTATTCCATTTTTTAATAAAATATCGCCTAAAACTAAGCTTTTTTCCCAAAGTTAAACGTCACTAACTGGCACGAAATTCTGTCTATCTGTGCCCTTTTGTGAACACATTTGCTGCAGATTTCTCACTTACCTTCTCTATTTGTATCACACACACACACACTTTCAGTTGCGTACGTATTGTATCACTTAAATATATACTGTATATGTATATTTTTTAACCATGATTTAGGAAACAAGTTTTATCATCAGAGTTTAATGGAAAGATTTTTTCTGTTCTAAGGAAATATTCCTCGAGGCGTTCAGAAGGGTCCCTCAAAGAGTCCTCTGGAAGTACGAAGGGAAAGACCTCGTCCTACCACCCAACGTCATGACCCAAAACTGGATGCCACAACAAGATATTCTCGGTAAGAGGATTTTCTTCAGACGTTTTATGGTTCAGGGGTTTTTAAATTGCTAATATTTACTGTTTGGATTTTTCAAAACTCTCATTTTTAATGGGTCTCGTTACCAATTAGTTGGGGTTGTTCTGATGGTATTATAATTAATAGGTTTAAGAGATAATTGATGAAGCTATTAATTAGTTCATAAAGGGTCACCGGATGTCGTACTAACAATCAAGTTAAAGGATACATTCCGTGGCTTTCTGCTTTATTTACAACAACAGATAAGTGTCACAGTGGTTAACAAAATATGTACATAGGCTAAAGTTGTTTATAATGCAGCGTTCAAGTTACGAGTGATTGACTTGCTGGAATTAAAGTTCATCATCACAATGACAAACTCTGATTGACAATAAAAGTGAAGGGGTTAAGTACACACGAAAATGTTCGGGAATCGCTGAGTTCAGATGTATGGGCCTACTATTTTTGTAGGAATTCGAGTACAAACTGCCTATTTATGGTAGAGGTAAAACAGGAGAGTTGTTACATCTAGTGAATGATGACTTTTTCTGTCCTATTTAGGACATTAAAAAACCTTCAAAGTCTGATGTCTAATACTTTGTAACATATGAATTGAACAAAATAGAGCTTCCTTTTTTGGAGACTATATAGTATATACCAGAATGTTCCTGATATAAATTACTCTGCAGAGGGCAGAATTGTAGTTCAAAGACATAAGAACCAAATCTGCTACCTGTTACAGTCAAAATTCATAAGTATGTATGATACGTGGATTAGAGCTGACGAAGTTTCAACGTGACAAGATAGTGGAACTTCATATCGCAGGTGTGACTGTGCATAAGATTGCGGAAATATTAAAGTTTCCCAAGTCAATTATGGGAAATATATGAAAATGGAAGACTGTGGAACATGCTAGTATGGAGCCAAGAACAGGACGCCCAAAATTAATGACAAACTGTGCACGGAGAAGGTTCAAATGTGTGATGAGGGAAACGACCGGATATGTAGCCTAAACTATCATCCAGGAAGTGAAAGAGTGTACAAGTCCTTTCGTAAATGAGTCTATTGTACCTATATACAGAAGAATTTTATGGAAGGGCAGCTCTTTACAGGCCACACATCACAGCTCTGAATACAAAACGACGACTACATTGGTGCAAAGCTTAACGAAACTGGGAAATAGAACGGTGGAAACGTGTCCTGCGGAATAATGAGTCCTACTAAACACTAATCCAATGGCAGGGTCTGGGTGTGGCGACAATGCAGAAAACCTTCGATCCTTAGTGCATTGTCCCAATCGTTAAGTATAGAGATGACAGTGTGCGTGTGGGCATGTTTCTCATTTTTTACACTAGAGCTAATATCGTTTGTAAACGAAAGTGAATGAGTGTCAGGGCGGATTGTGACAGTTTGGACAACAGTACACTGGTGCAATTTTATGGTGTATCATCACGGGAACACCTCTTGTCACGAAACACGTAAAGAGTCGTATTAATTCTGCTGAATTCCAAAGTAGTACATAAATTCGGGACAAACATTTATTTCAAGTTGACAAATCGAGTGAAGGTTTCTTAAAAATGTCTCAAAATGTCTCACTGATTTAAGAATCCCTAATTTAAGAATATACGTCAACCAGCCTATCAGGCTCGTTTCTTTAAGAATAAACTTCAGTAGTATAGCCGCAAAAGGGGAGAGTGCAGGAATGTTGCAGGTTATTATGTAATGTTGCAAAGGGGGTGGGGGTTGTTGCAAAGGGGGGGGGGGTTGTTGCAAAGGGGGTGGGGGGGAAACTTGGAGGCGGCGTTATCCCCCAAGAGAAAGGAGGAGGAGAGAAAGGAGGAGAGGTGTTCACCTGGCAGGAGCCAAGTGCACATTAAGACTTCCAGCCGAGTTGGCGTTGTTTTATAGGCTCCTAATCAGCCAGTTGGCGTAAATGGCTTGAGTTGCCAGATACCGCGATACCATTGTATACATTATTATAGACTCCTAATCAGCCAGTTGGCTGGTTGTCAGATACCTCTTTTTTATTATTGCATACATTATTATTATATACGCCTAATCAGCCAGTTGGCTGAGTTGCCAGATAGCGCCATGTATTCCATTGTATACACTATTATAGACTCCTAATCAGCCAGTTGGCTGGTTGTCAGATACCTCTTTTTAGCAGTATTATTGCATACATTATTATTATAGACTCCTAATCAGCCAGTTGGCTGGTTGTCAGATACCTCTTTTTAGCAGTATTATTGCATACATTATTATTATATACGCCTAATCAGCCAGTTGGCTGAGTTGCCAGATAGCTCCATGTATTCCGAAGACAGAGTTGCCAGATACCATTGTATACACTATTATAGACTCCTAATCAGCCAGTTGGCTTAGAAGGCTTAAATATTGCCAGATACCTGTTGTATACAGAATACCGGTAGTAGAAGGCATAACAATAAACAACATTGCATCATTCTTTTTATTATAAATATATAGAAAATAAATATACATTTGAGGAATATGCGTATAACAGAAATATATACACACAATTATGGATATATATATATATATATAAAATAAAATATACATTTCATATACATTTGAGGAATATGCGTATAACAGAAATATATACACACATATATATATATATAAAATAAAATATACATTTCATATACATTTCAATATGTACATAACAGAAATATATACACATAATTATATATAAAATAAATATACATTTCATATACATTTCATATACATTTCAATATGTACATAACAGAAATATACACACACACACAAATTATGGTGATATATAAATAAAATATACATTTCATATACACTTCAATATGTACATAACAGTACAGGAGAAATATCAAGCAATATATATATATATATATATATAAACACAAATCAATAGAAATATGCGTATAATCAAAATATATATACAATTCACTTTTTTTCAAAATACTAAAATCGGTCGAGTTTACAATTACATCATTATTGCTCTGCATTACGCAGTCTATGCGGCTTAATAATATTTCACCGCTTAAAGTATAGGGAAACCTGTATTCGATATGAATGGCTTTCATATCGTTCAGTACTATTTTTGTCCCCACTTTACAACCGGTTGGCAAGTCATCTTTAAATACGTCTAGAATACAATCAAAAGCACGCACAAAGAGTTCATCGTTAGCTACATTATTAAACGCAAGTTTATAAGAATGCTTTTCCAATCGAGGGTTTATTTCTACCGACTCGAGCTTTTCAATCGTGAACTCTTCACTCAACATAACGGCAATTGAAATAATCTTCTAAATCGTTACGGCAACTGCGCGTTATATAAAGAAATAGTTCTTCAGGGTGAACGGTGTAGGTGAGCTCAGCCTTGTACCGATCAATTGCTTTGTACCAAAGTTCATGGTATTTCAAAGAGTCTAAACTTTTTAAATAAACATCCAGCACTAGACCATTCTCACCAGTCCTACACTCGGTAAACCCATCGAGCAGAGCAGTGTATGCGTATTCAAGAACTGTATCAAAATAAAGCATATCCGTAACACGCGCGTCTAATATAGGTTTCAGTTTACGGAATCCGACGATTTCAAACATTCTGTCGAGGATGAAACGGTTTCGCGTAGGAATAAGAGCGTTATTATCAGAAGCATTCTTCCACATCAGCCTTATATCAATGCATGGCCGATCGTTATTTATACACAACGTACATACAACGGCGTATGAGGGCGCGTCACTAATCTGCTCTCTTCTTGTACCTACGTTAGCAGGTATTTTATAACGATCTTCACACCACTTATCAACTATCACAAAGATTCTATTCATCTCCTCGATACTTAAATAAACCCGTTTGTTTGTCGGTCTACATTCCGTTTCCAGTACATAGCTAATGGTACCGGAATTACGCCTGAACACGCGCAACGATTTCGTCACGGACACATCGTACGAGGCGTTGAGAATGCTGCTCAAAGGAAGTTCCATCGTATTCGAGGAGCGCACGTCTACTCGGTTCAAGCTCTGAGATAACTATGAGCCGTGTGAGGCACAGGCAGGAACGGTTCGACGGGCGGCTGACTCGATGATACGTGAATGGGCATGTTCGTACGACTCGAATTGTTGCACATATTTGTTTTTCCGTTTCGTCACTACCAGCCTACGCACTTTGGATAAGAACTAGGCGCTAATCATCTCCACACTCCGGCGCACTATTTGAGAGGAACATATGCTCATATTTTTCCTTTCTACCCATCAAACGATACTCGTCTCTAAAATCTGTTAAAAACTCACGCATGGCACTAGCCACAACCTCACTATGAACCTCATCATGATATACGTTAATATAGTGATAAAAACACCTAAGATTGTCCATGATCACGAGATTCACATTTTCAGACGTAGGGTATGAGTAATCGACATGGTGTAGCATGACGTAATACCGCTTGTCACACCACCCATCCACAAGGCTCATTATCCATACCTGCTGCTTCTCTTCTGCACGCGTTGTTTCTTTTACTTCACGGTGTATGTGAGACTTTATAAAGTTTAGCCCTGCAGCATACTTCAGCACATCGTCTGTGCAACGAAAGCCTTCAACAGTCTCACCAGAACATCCGTAGAGTATTTGTACATCTTGGAACTTCGCACAATCCAATGTGGCTTTAAAAGAGGCATAGGAGGGGGGAATAGGAAGTTTTTCGGTATCCACCACATCCTCACACTTTACTGAATACCATTTCATAAACGTTGTGCAAGCAATATTAAAGGTAGCCATTTCAATATACGTCTGATCTGAATACACGTCTGATCTCTCGGGCTTACTGCGGTCGACTGACCACGCAGGGACTCCCAGATAGTAGCATGACTCACGCAGTGGGCGGAGCTTAGAACTTTACACACACACACACACACACACACACACACACACACACACAAAGGAGAAAGTGAAACGCTATTTGATTTATTGAGATATTCATATATTTACAAATACGATTCGAGATATTCAAGTTATATATAATATATATTTACAAATAGATACGATTATATACAAGACGTGTGAGTTAGAAGCATCATTGGTATCCAAAGGGTACGGTATCATAGGTGCCAGGTAACTGGTAACGTTTCCTATAGGTGTTACGGCACACCATCGTACCCCTAAGTTCCTTCACGCCTCCCAGCTTCTGCGCCCGAAAATTGTGGGTGCCTACAATTAGTTGGTGAGGTTGCAAACATACTAGATCCTTCAACGACTCAAAGTTAACAACCTCCCGATTCGCATGGTTGAGCGTAATACCCTTTGCCTTCACGATATATTTCATTTCATCCCCTACCCTGACCCGTACCCCATAAGTCTTAGGTCCTGTTGAGATAAAAGAGTCGGCGTATGCGTCGTCCCCATACTCATCCTTGATCTCATCAGTGAGCTCGCCGAGGAACTCCCCAATAGCGGGCATGTAATCACCCTCCCTCTCTGTGAATATCACGCTATCTGTATCGGCATACAATACTCTCCGCCCAAGAGAATGCAATAGACCCCAAAGTTTTATACGGGCGTAGGCTGTTGTGAAGCTCGCCACAGGTATGTTTGTAACCCTTGAGGTATCTGTGGCAAATTCAGTGTTGTTGTACTTTATTACGTAAGTATTACCTACATTCACGATCTCCATGACCTCTTTATCGGGGGCATTGGCATAATCCCAGACATCGCTATAACTTTGTGCCAAATGAATGTTCCCTCTGCCGGTATTCTGCGCAAATTTTCCCCATAGACTGTTTAGACACAATTTTGCACTAAAGCGCTTGCCAGGATTCTTTACAATTTGGACACGATCAAGTTGTATACCTTCGCGGTCGCGGTAACGTTGAATATAGGCAGACTTTTCATCTTCGGTATCAACTCCTCGCGGATACCCTGATGCTTCAACCTTATCCTTCAAAAAGGCGTTTATATATGGTGTGAAAAGGTTGGGGAGCTTCTGAAACCTCCACACCTCGTGTATCTTCAGTATTCTATAACCATGGCGTACGGCTAGGGCCAGCTCAGGACTTGTATATACGCCTCTGATCTTACGCTGGTGGGGTATATGGTTACATTCGCCGTTATCCTCTTCCGCGCACTTCACGCACAGGGGAAACATGAGCTTGTCGTCGATAACGACAGGTAAGATCGGCATCCATAAATTGCGTGGGGGGAGTACGTCTACGAAAGAGAGCCCAAAGTAATGATCATTCAAATTTTTTGAAAATTCATTGATGGATGGTAGGCTAGGCCCCACCAGTTTCTCAGGAGCGCCCACGGGGTACGGATTGCTCTTCATCACGTATGGGTATAAAGAACAGAAATCGTAGTAATGGAGCTTCACGCCCTCCGTAGGTGGGAAGTATAGTCTGAAAGGATTTGTACGTCCTCCAAACAAGCTATCACCACATTTGAGAGGATCCAGCACCATTGAACGCTTGATCGTTTTTATTTCCTCACGGTATACATCGTCTGTCTCCATCCGTGCATCATATTCATGCTCCCACAAGACTTTGTGAGTGAACTGTGATCCTATAAGTTGATCGCGGGTGCGGGTCGATGCAAGACAGTCGGCAGGAGACCTACCGTTGATATCTCCGGTGACTCCGCACTCAGGACGGGGGCATCCATGCCACCAGCAACCGTTAAAGGAGTACACAGTCTTCACACCAGTGACACGGTTTTCACTTAACCCATCAACCCAAAAAACACGTCCATTAATCTTAATGGGTACTTCACCCGTGTTGCGGGCGTGCTTTATGTATACACCTGTTTGTTGCTGCAGGTGTATGAGCCAGTAAATAGCCTTGTGTCCGTAACTGCGGGGGTTGTTTCGGTGAATAATGGCTAAGGTGTCTTTAGGCATGAAGTTATTCTTGAACACCGTAAAACATAATGATGCGATGGTGGTTGCGACTTGCAGTGGATCGCATTTGAAACGGGCTATGTACATACTTCTAAAGGCCTGGAAACATACTCTAAGCACGCGCACATCATTCACGCAATAACGCTCACATTCATCAGCTATATTATAAGGGTTACTTTCATTAAAACTGTCGTAGTATCGATCAAAGTCTTCACGTTCATCCATGCAGTCAAAATAATGTTTGGGGGGTGGTGGGCCTACGTAGTTTAAAGTCTCGCTGGTGAGGAAAGTGTATGGGAAGTATCCTTTGGAAACTTCAGCTGCTACTCCCATCACCTTGGGTAGCTTTGCTAATTTACAAGGTGTGAATAATAAAGTATCTTTAAATTGTACATTGCCTCTTATCTGCATCTGTATTAATTTGTTGCCTCTTTTCAATGGATCACCTGTAAATATCTCAGAGGATTCGTGTTCAAGCAACTCCTTATAAAGGAACTGCGTGTCAAACTTTGCCCCGTTATGGGCGAGAATATACACAGTCATTTTTTTGAACTTGTCGGCTAACTTGACAATATAGGACACAAATAGTTTCACAGGACTATCGCTGACATTCGTTTTAAAAACGTTTGTCCGTTTACCGCATTTGGGGCACTCGTCACATTCGATACCCATACACTCATCACAGATGGTCTGGCTCACAAGTAAATGTGGAATTACCTCTTTGGTTTCAGCGTTCGTATATGTTTCTATATCGTAGTACACAGTTATACAAGGGTTATTTTTAGGCTTAGCATCTTTCATATAACACACATGCTTTACTCCATCCGCCTTATATTCCTCCTGGCATGTAGGACAGTGAATTACGTCGCACTTGTGCTTAAATTTTCCCCAATTATCCATTGTGTGAAACATACCACATTCACAGATTCTCATTTTCCTGCACGTACCAATTGATTTATGGAGATCAAAGCAGCTATTATTGAAAAATGTGCGTCTACACACATCACAGTCTCTCTTCTCAACTACACGGCTTTCACATTTGGTGCTTTTACACTGCTCACATACCATGTGACATTCTTTACAATGTCTCACTATATCATCCGCAAACTCGAGGCACCCCTTACACAAATCATGATGTCTCCCATATTTTCGACTTTTGTCATAACTCGCGTAAAGCCCCCTTATATTACGGATGGGGAGATACGTTGTCCTGACAATCCTAAAATAAGTAGGGGCCTTGTACGATCTCTCACACAGCTTTTAAAAACATACACAGTCCGGCGGCGATCATCCAAACCAAATATAACTATGCGCACATTCATTTCCTGTTCTACCTTTCTCAGCTCTTCAGGACCCATATTACAGTCAAATTCAAGTTCACAGTCTACAGCTAGTTTACGGGCACGCTCAACGATCGTAGGCAGCCAAATTTTTTGAGTCCGTGTATTTTGTACAGTAAACATACGTGCTAAGAGTACTGCTATAAAGCCGCAACCACGATCGACGTTTATATGCCTTCGGTAAATAGTTGGAGAATTGAAGTTAAGAGTGTACGGTATGGCACTATGACCCGCAACACGGAATACACGGTCAATATTTACCGTGAAGTTGTCCATATTGAAGGCTATACTACTTTGGACGGCTTGCATTATACGCCCTAATATATATTCTACATCTTCAGCAGCCAAACGTCTGAACGGTACTATCACCCAATAATCGTCTACATCACCGTCATCTGACCCGAACCCAAAGGACAGACTCGTCCTGACCTCACGCTCGTCGCGATTCTGAAGAGCAAACTCTATAATACGCTCTACTACCCTGCGTATCCCGCGCTCAATTCCATTGCTATACAGGGCTCTAGGGTCGACCCTGACTCTATACCGATTTCTAGTCAAGGCGGGGGTGGGGGCTGCGGCGCGCACTAACTCGAACGTAATAACATCCTCAACAGAACGGGGGGCGGAATTAGGGGTATATTAGGTGCTGCTGATGGGGGCCCTGTTGCGTAGGAGGGTTGGGGATCTATTATTGTAGACTTAACAGAACGGGGGGCGGAATAAGGGGGTATATTAGGTGCTGCTGCTGGGGAGGTTGTTGCGTAAGAGGTTGAGGGTTGGGGGTCTGCTGCAACAGGTACGTATTTCGGCCGCTTTATACCTGATGTGGGGTTCTCATACCTCCGCTTTGGACGTGCAACCTGTATCGCTGGTGAGGGTTCAGGGGAGGAGATCACAACTACACTGTCATCGTCATCCGTAATGATAGGGTGCTCTACCTCATCGTCGGTTCTGTGGGAGAAGAAATATAAGGATCAGCACTCAAAATTTGTAATATTTTGTAAATGACCCACTTAGGAGTGTGACGTGTTAGAAATGGACTCTGTAGAAAAATTCAGATTCACGAGCCCATCCACATGTATTATATCTGGACCTACAGGATGTGGTAAAACTGTGTTTATGCTTAAAATCATTAAAGAAAAGGGCGAGATGTTCTCGAAATTTGTGCATAAAGTTATATGGTGCTATTCGACGTATCAATCAGTGTTCAACGAGTACCAAGATGATATTTTGTTCCACAAAGGTGTATATGACGTTAATTCGCTAAAGGGAACTGAACATACAATCATTGTAATTGACGATCTCATGTTGGAGATGGATAAAACGTTTGCCGAGACATTTACAGTATACTCCCACCATCTTAACATAAGCGTGTTCTTCATCAATCAGAATCTATTTTTCAAAAATAGATACATGCGCGATGTGTCGTTAAATACGCAATATCTAGTCTTATTCGCGCAACGTAGAGATGTATCACAAATTGGGGTATTAGCCAATCAAATGTTCCCGAATCAGCGTAAGGAGTTTTTGGAAGTTTATAAAGAAGCTACAAGCACGCGTTACGGATATTTGCTTTGCGACCTTCATCCGCGAAACACGTTTAGAGTGCTTCTGCGAACGAATATATTTCCAAACGAGCCTGAAACGGTGTATATTCCAGAATGACAAAGAGACTAAAGAAATACCATGAATTAATAAAAATCTATCATCGACTGCCCCGGGCAATGCAGCAGATGTTTATTAAAAATATCGACGCCGACTTTTTAAAATGCATCTGTGAAATCTGTCTTAACGTTATAAATTGCAATGTATCAATGAAAACCCATCAGAAGGCTCGCCTACGCCGCTACAAGAACATAATACGTACACTCGCTCGTAAAAGTCAAACTGTAGCGAAGAAAAAACGAGTTATTGTGCAAACAGGAGGGTCATTTCTCCCCATCTTATTTTCAGTTTTGGGCCCTTTACTGACTAGATTAATATAATGAAGAAAGTGGTAGTGATTCCCCACGAGGTGTACGCTTCACTGCAAAGAGACACGGATCTAGATCCCCGTAAAAGCAGACTTAAAAGAATGGAAAGCGAATTGTTAGCCCTATTAAACAGTGAAAAAACACCTGATGAGAAAAGAATCTTATACCAAGAAGCTCTGCAGAAATTTCTTCACGAGTACGAAAATTATAAGAGCCCTACGGAGATTCCTGTGGTTATTAGGCACAGCACGGGGGACGATGGCGACATAGGACCTGTACCCGACGATACAGCTGATCAACCAAAAAGATTAGCCACACAACATATCGAACATGTATTAAAAAATACCCTCCCACTTACATTGAGGAGTAAAGGCTTAAGTCTTTATAATCTATTGAATGAGGATCCCGCCATACAATGGACCGATACAGGGGAGATCATTGTGGAAGGATCAAAGGTACAGGGATCGAATATCGTAGACATTGTCCATGATCTGGTGAGAAAGTGGGATAGGCCATCACCATCAGGATGGAAGCATATTAAAGCAAGACTACAACAAATAAATGTCCCTAAAACGTTGATAGGAAATCTGAACAGGTTAAAAGACTTGGAACACGCAACGCTGTGGCACAATTGAAGACGCCGTCACCCCCTGCGGTAACACCTTTCAAGAGGAGAAGAAGAGGTTAAACCAACCCTACCCACCTGCCTCTAAAATACGCAAATGGCTAACGTATTAACTAAACGTTATTATGACATTTCTGCCCCATCCTCTTACGGCGGCGTAGATAGACTGCACGTTTACGGAGTAGGAAAAAAAGATGTTGAAAGATTTTTGAGGGAGCAGGACGCTTATACGCTTCATAAGCCTGTGAGAAAAAGGTTTAAAACAGCCAAGACAACGGCTTCCTCGATTGATTCTATTTGGCAAGCAGATTTAACAGACATGCAAAGATATTCTGTGTATAACGATGGTTACCGCTACATTCTATTCATAATAGACGTTTTCTAGATATCTGTGGCTAGTTCCTCTGAAAAATAAATCACCTGAAACAGTTGCTAAAGCCACCAAAACGCTAATGTTAAAAGAAAACAGGGTTCCTGGCTATTTTTGTACGGATATGGGGAAGGAGTTTATAGGCCGTGCTTTTCAGAATATGTTGACAGAGTTTAATATCAGCTATTACACAACCAATTCTATACATAAGGCTTCTTTAGCTGAAAGAGTTCAGCGCACCATAAAGGAACGCATGCACCGTTATTTTACACATAAAAACACATACAGATTTCTAGACATTCTGGAACCATTGGCATCATCCTACAACCGC
This sequence comes from Bathynomus jamesi, assembly GCA_023014485.1. Classification (NCBI taxonomy): domain Eukaryota; kingdom Metazoa; phylum Arthropoda; class Malacostraca; order Isopoda; family Cirolanidae; genus Bathynomus; species Bathynomus jamesi. The sequence continues at coordinate 271,395 of JAJOZX010005954.1, forward strand.
TCACACCATCGCACGATTGGGGCAACACCTAACGAAGTTTTAGAAAGAGGTACGCTCCCGAGAAGAGATGGACCACCACCACCACCACCACCACCACCACCACTCTGTGCGCTTCAAAATCAATGATTATGTAAGGCTGTCGCGTTCGGGGAATAAATTCGCAAAGGGTTTTGAGCAAGGATGGACACGCGAGATTTTTAAAGTTAGGGCTGTGAGACCTAAAGGTGTGATAATGATGTATTACATTGAAGATTTGAATGGGGAAGAAATCTCAGGAGGCTTTTACCGCGAGGAATTGCAGAAAGTTGCGTTTAATTTAGAAAAAAATGTGTTTAAAATTGAGAAAATTTTAGGAAGCAAAGGTTCAGGAAGGAGAAAAATGTACCTGGTGAAATGGCTAGGGTACCCAGAAAGCTTCAACACCTATATAAAAGCTGATGCAATAATGAAGCTTAAATAGTATGCAACATGGCTCCTAACCATTTCTACGTCACACTCCCGTCCTCCTCGTCCCTGTCTGTACACCCTAACAACACGCTAGCCAACTTTGTAACAGAACTCCATGGGCACATTGAATTGGGTCGTGATTCGTATGAGGTGGGGATATGCGAAATTCAGCTGGACACCGTCTTTTTAAATATTGAACATGAAGAAACCGTTTTTACGATTCTTAGAGACATTGACGAGTGTGAAAAAGCTGGGGTAGCTATGGATGAAACTATGCGCATCGCTTGGACTAAGATTGCACGGTATTACAGTACAGAAGTAAGACTAGGGCCGGGTCAATATGGTTCGGCCGAGGATGTTGTGAGAGGCTTAAACGTAAGTTTAAGAAACTCAAACCTTACGAATGATTTAGTATATGAAATCGTAAACAACCCTGCACATACACTAATCCTAAAATCAAAGACTAACAGATGTCTTAAAGAACATAGAAAGTTCAAAATTCTAACCAACGGCCGATATAGCGCAGCCTTCCAAAGAGACACATTTCACGAGACACAGTATAACTTGTCCAGATTAATGTATCAATTGAAGATGGAGAAATTGGCTGAAAGGTCCCCAGACATGTGCTATATTTACAGTAATATAGTGGAGCACCAGTTTGTTGGGGATACCCAGGCACGCCTGCTGCGCATTGCTCACATCCCCAACCATAGAGGAAGGAGTTTGAGTATTACATATGACAGACCCCATTATGTGAATGTCGCAACTAATTTAATAACCAATATCACAATATATATAAGAACGATTGAGGGCGAAAACTTCCCATTCGGTAACGGGAGCTTAACAGTGAAGCTACACTTTCGACGCACTGAGTTATAATGGATAGAAAGCCTTTCACCGTCTATCGAGGGATGCGATACCAGCGCGGTAGTGGACTTGGATCCATTTTTTCATCCATACTACGTACGGCTGTTCCTTTGCTGAAGAGGGGTGCCAGATACCTTGGAAGGAAAGCGCTACAATCAGGCCTTAACACTGCAGAAGACATATTGGCCGGGGCTAAACCTAAAGAAGCCCTAAAAAAACATTTAAAGCGTACACGGAACGAAATCATCAAAGATGCAAAGAGAAAAATGCGTGGTGGCGGGAAGAAGAAGAGGCTCCCCGGAAGAAGAAGAAGGGGTCACGTGGTATTAAACGTAAAAGGCTATCAAAAAAGAAATGCTGTAAGCGAATGAAACCTATGGTTGACCACTTTTTTGACTGATATAAGCTAAGGATATTGATCTCATGAATCATAGTTTGTTTACCACTTGTCGAGAGAGGAGTCACTATTTCGCCATGGCACGCTTCATCCACCCATGTAGTTCACAATGCTGTAAGTCGGAGCTGTCCTTTTTTGAGCTCCCGCCAACCCAAGTTTCTATTGAGCACAGTGACTTTATTACAATTAACCCTTTAAACACAATTAGTTCCCCGAGTGCACCTATAGAATTCGTGATACCCAGCTCAGGTCCTTACTTTTTTGATCCAAGCTGTGTGCACATGTACGCTAAGCTACGTATAGCCCATTCTGATGGAACGGCCTGCGATGACAAATATGCTGTATACCCTGAAACAAACTTTCTGCACGCCATATTCAACCAGTGTGACGTATATTTAAATCAGACCAACATATCGGCAGGCACGGGGTACTATCATCTACGAGCCTATTTGGAAAATGTCCTCAACTTTTCCAAAGAAGCGAAGGCTACCTTTTTAAGTGCGGAGGGATATTATCAAACTAAAGATGAAAATAGTATAAAGGACAAATTTAAAAATTCTAAAAAGAAAATATACGAGTGTTTTGGACGGTTGCACACAGATTTCACTTTCCAGGAGAAGTTGCTTGTGAACGGGGTGGATATGAAAATAAAGCTCACCCGCACGAGTCCTGAGATCTGCTTAAATCTGGATGCGAATCAAGAAGAGGGCGCAAAGTCCGTTGTGGTTCACATTATGGACACATACCTCCGCGTACGGCGAGTGAAATTAAGTTCACCAAAACAACTAGAAATTGAGAAAAATTTACTAAACGCTACAGTGAAATATCCTATTAACAGAGTGCAGATCAAACTATATACGGTTCCTGCAGGGTTGGCATCGAAGCAGATAGAAAACATTGCCCTGGGAAATCTTCCTAAAAGGATATTAATCGGCATGCAGGACCACGCTTCGGTGAATGGAAAATATAAAAAGAGTGCCTTTAAATTCGAGAATTTCGGACTTAAAAATATAACTCTATACGTTAATGGCACTGCTTTGGGTGGAACAATGGGTACGGACTATTCATCAGACGCTGTGTTACCTCTTTGTGCCAGAGCCTATAGTAATCTGACCCATATTGCAGGTGATTGTGATGAGCTTGGTAATGGGGTAACGCAGGAAGAATTCATTGATCAATTTAACCTTTATCCGTTTGACATTACACCTGACTTATCTGCTAGCGTAAATACCCATTTAACACCACAGCAGAGCGGTAACATCTCAGTGCGGCTGGAATTCGCCAAGCCTATAGACGCTCCTATTAGTGTACTAGTATATCTCGAATCGCAAGCCCTAATAGAAGTAGATAGATTTAGAAGCGTTATCACTGACTTTTAAAATGGATGCTAATACACTTCAGAAAGTAATGGAGCGAGTCACACGTTCCAAATTTATCGGCGTGTTTGCGAAGAATGAAACATTGAGTTTGCCAAGTACGCGAGAATGCGGTAGTCTTATTGTGAACACAGACATCATCGGTAATGAAGGGATTCACTGGATCGCGTCTATTTTAAAAATAGACAGCGCCTGTACTATTTTGATTCACTCGGTACTCAACCCTGGAGTGACCCTATTATTGTAAAATTTCTCGCTCAGTTACATATTCCCGAAGTTGTATGGAACCCATTTCGTATGCAGGGATATTTTACTAATGTTTGCGGAATGTACTGTGTCTCATTTCTCATGCATATGTCAAATGATAAAGAATTTATAAATTTTTTAAATTTATTTGACCCGTGTCACACTCACCGAAACGATGAAATGGTATGCAGACAGATAAAAAACCGTTTTCCAATTGTACGTACTCGTTGTATATTATAATGTTTTTGTTCGTATATTTGTATATTCGTTTATTGTACTGATTTCTTTCATTTAATAAATTTATGAAAATATATTGCGTCTTCTTATCCCAAAAAGATCGAAAAACACTTACATTATTTGACATTGTTGACTGATTAGTATATCATCCGTATTCCCTTCAAAAGATTGTATAACTCGTGTCAAATCCTCATCGGACCTTAAAGGAAAACATATACAGAGTATACAGACAGACAGATCCCCATTATGTGAAGATATCTTTGGTTCGAGGAGTGAACGCCATAAAAATTTCGATTTTAGCATAATGGGGAAATAACATTGATTGACATTTTTGACTAGTATCTGACGAATACTACAACTCTCCGTATATATATAAAATCGAATTATGGACACTTACATTTCTATGGTAGTCCCTTGCGTCGGATTGTAAGGAGCGTCACTGCAAATATCTTCTACGGTTTGCGTCGAAAATAGTTCGCCACAATCAGCAGCATTGAAAAGACTAATTGTGGTTAATGCTGCAGTATCACGTTCTTCATACAAGTCTGGGGAGACGTACAGGTCCATGGTGGAGGATGTGTGACACTGCTGACTGATCAGTATATCATCCGTATTCCCTTCAAAAGATTGTATAACTCGTGTCAAATCCTCATCGGACCTTAAAGGAAAACATATACAGAGTATACAGACAGACAGATCTCCATTATGTGAAGATATCTTTGGTTCGATTACCAATTTCGATTTTAGCATGATGGGGAAATAACATTGATTGACATTTTTGACTAGTATCTATTTGACGAGATACTACAACTCTCCATATATATATAAAATCGAATTATGGACACTTACATTTCTATGGTAGTCCCTTGCGTCGGGTTGTAAGGAGCGTCACTGCAAATATCTTCTACGGTTTGCGTCGAAAATAGTTCGCCACAATCAACCGCATTGAAAAGACTAATTGTGGTTAATGCTGCAGTATCACGTTCTTCATACAAGTCTGGGGAGACGTACAGGTCCATGGTTGATTATTCACTGATGCGAAAATAGCTACTGTTACTCCCAACTGAAAATATCCCCTTTTATATGCACATTCGCCAAGCTCCGCCCAAAAGACCAGATGTCCGTCGTGATTGGCTGCCGATGTAGCTGGGTGGAGCTATGACGTGTACCAATCCGCTATAACGAGACCGGACGAGTAACATATATATAAAATCGAATTATAGGCACTTACATTTCTATGGTAGTCCCTTATATTATATTTTTTACTTACAAATTATTAGTATTGTTTGTTAACATAATTGTTAACTTATTTTATAATAAAGAAATTATATCCTAATTATATTTTAAAAAGAACATTCGGTTTCAACGTTAAGCTGTGGTCTAAGGCGGCGTGGCATGAATAAATACTAAAATAAAATTAAATGTTAAAAATCTTTATTCATACGTTATTAAAAGTTAAAAATCTTTATTAATAAAACAGGATAGAAGCATATGAAAGTCAAGGTAAACTATAGTTGTAAATTATAGTTAGGTTATACGATGTTTTTCGGACATACTACTGCCTCGGGTTAAATGATCCTGTTATTTTAAATCACGTATTTGAAAGAGTTAATCATTATTGCTACATAGAAAAAATCGTGCATTACGATGTTTTTCGGATATACTACTGCCTCGGGTAAAATGGTCCTGTTATTTTAAATCACGTATTTGAAAGAGTTAATTATTATTGCTACATAGAAAAAATCGTGCATTACGATGTTTTTCGGATATACTACTGCCTCGGGTAAAATGGTCCTGTTATTTTAAATCACGTATTTGAAAGAGTTAATTATTATTATTGCTACATAGAAAATCGTGCAGTTTTTTTCGATTATTATTTATTGAACAAAACTCTCGCTCTCTTTCTATATATATATATATATATATATATATATATATAGAAAAAGTGGTCTGGAAGGAAGTTTACCAATGATTAAATTCTCTTTGCGAGTGACCCGTTGCCCGCGTCGGGCTAACCTTTGGTTAGCTTCCGCCCGAATTGTTCATTCTGACGAAGGTCAAGCTTTTCACTCCACCTTAGACCTACAGTTTAACGTGGATTCCGAACCACGACCCATCAGCAGCCCAGCGTCTTGACCACTAGGCCTCCTAGGGTACCCATTTATCTACCAACCACTTTCTTTATTGTGTGGAAGGATGAACAGCTGGGCTTTGCTGCGCGCCGGCTGCCGTCGGGTCTCGAACCCTGGGCCGATGGATTCGTAGTCCGCGACGCTAACCACTACACCACCGAGGCGGTATTTGTCATTACTTACTCGGACTATAGTGGATTTAATTATCCCAGAAGAGTTCCATGCACGGTCTGTGTGTAGCATATATATATATATTGTGTGTACGTTTTTCCCTTGACCTTCGTCAGAATGAACAATTCGGGCTGAAGCTAACCAAAGGTTATCCAAAGGGTATATATATATATATATATATATATATATATATATATATTATTATTATTATTATTTCTACAATGAAACGGGGTCGGGCCGAAGAACGGGTGAGAGATCTCCCCCCAATATATATATATATATATATATATATATATATATATATATATCATTATATTTCTATATGACACCATACAAATTACGCGTAAATATTTTCATTGTAGAAGTAATAAGAATGATAAAATTAATATCTGAAGTCAGTGGTGATTTCTGCTCGAATAGCTTGTAGAAGGATAATCCCTCGGCCCGAAAAAGGTCCCTAGAGACCTTTTTCGTTCGAATCGTGTCCCTAGAGACACGATTCGACCCCGCTATAGTGGCTTGGGCAAATGAATAATTTCTTTATTTTACGTCATTTTTCATTTTTTTCGTCGCAGGAATGAGGCTATATGCTTCATAAGTTTTCATCTCGTTTGGTGGAATTGTATCGTAAATTATCGTATTTCGAATTGTATCGTAAATGATCATTTCGTTTCGTTATTCGTGAGGGCTGAATTATGGATAACTATGTTATTTGTTTCGTTCATCTTCAAGTTTAATGAAGCTGTATTTAAATGAAGTTTCATAATTGGTTTTACTGTTATTTAGGAAAATTTATATTGGGAGCAAACGTTACAATAATAATAAGCTTATGTCGATATAGTTACCCATTGAATTGGAACTCTTTATTCACGTTTGCTATTATTTATTTATTGAATGGTGGATAATTAGTTGGGTAACCCTTATAAAAATTCGTTTTCTGTCTAACGAAATAGGGTAACTTTACTAATTCTATTAACGCGTAATGAAAGAGGCGCTTGTGTTATTTTATACGGTTGAATCTTGTATAACCATATAAATATATATTGTGGTATTTTATATGATTCATTAGTTTATTATATATACAAGTACATTTGGAATAACAGCCGTTATATATGTGTTACACGATTAATGGGACACATGGCGCTATCTGGAATACCTTGCGCTATCTGGCAACTATGTTATTTGTTTCGTTCATCTTCAAGTTTAATGAAGCTGTATTTAAATGAAGTTTCATAATTAATTGGTTTTACTGTTATTTAGGAAAATTTATATTGGGAGCAAACGTTACAATAATAACAAGCTTATGTCGATATAGTTACCCATTGAATTGGAACTCTTTATTCACGTTTGCTATTATTTATTTATTGAATGGTGGATAATTAGTTGGGTAACCCTTATAAAAATTCGTTTTCTGTCTAACGATTTAGGGTAACTTTACTAATTCTATTAAAGCGTAATGAAAGAGGCGCTTGTGTTATTTTATACGGTTGAATCTTGTATAACCATATAAATATATATTGTGGTATTTTATATGATTCATTAGTTTATTATATATACAAGTACATTTGGAATAACAGCCGTCATATATGTGTTACACGATTAATGGGACACATGGCGCTATCTGGAATACCTTGCGCTATCTGGCAACTCAGCCAGAATAGAGGATTATAAAAGATCGCGAAGTGGTGAAGAACCATTCCCCCCTCGGCTCCGGCCGAGTAAGGAGCTCTGCTCCTTCTATTTCAGGCCCTTTGGTAAACCCCATAGTGGCCTCTTAGGTTAGGGAAACGAAAATAAATTGGGGGAGAACTCCACTCTGTCCTTCAGGTGTCTCTCTCCCTCCTTCAGCTCTCTCTCTCTCTCCTGCATGTATCTTCCTCCTTCAGGCGTCTCTCTCTCTCTCCTGCATGTTTGCCTCCAGCATGTGTACTCCTGCATGTGTACATCCAGCATGGTACCTACTGCATGTGTACCTCCAGCATGTGTACCTACTGCATGTGTACTCCTGCATGTGTGCGTATGTGTGTGTACCTCCAGCATGAGTACTCCTGCATGTGTACCTATCATCTCTCCTTCAGGCGTCTCTCCCTCCTACAGGCACTCTCTCTTCTTCAGGCGTCTCTCCCTCCTACAGGCATCTCTCTCTTCTTCAGCTCTCTCTCTCTCTCTCCTTCAGCTGTCTCTCCTTCAGGCGTCTCTCCCCCCTTGGTTCAGCCAACTGGCTGATTCTGGCTGATTCGGAGCCTATAAAACAACGCCAGCCCGGCTGGAAGTCTTAGTGTGCACTTGGCTCCTGCCAGGTGAACACCTCTCCTCCTTTCTCTCCTCCTCCTCCCTCTTGGGGGATAACGCCGCCTCCAAGTTTTCCCCCCACCCCCTTTCCCCCACCCCTTGCAACATCCCCCTTTGCAAAACCCCATTTGCAACAACCCCTCCCCCTTGCAACAACCCCACCCCCCTTTGCAACATTACATAATAACCTGCAACATTCCTGCACTCTCCCCTTTTTCGGCTATACTACTAACTTCAACCAACCTATCAGCCACGTTTAGAACTGATTAAAACTTAAAAGGTAATTCAGTGTAATTCAATGTAATTCAGTGCTTTTCTCTCAGCCTCACTTCAACTTTGTGAATCAGTGTTGATAACACTGATTTTCTTTAATTCATTGTTCATATGACATCAACGCTGCCAGCGTTGGGTCAGTTTACTGTCAATCCAGTCAATGGTAACATCTGGATAAATATCCATATTTAAAATCAAAATCTTTCAGTAGTTCTTAATGAAGACTTTGCAAGTTAAATACACATACATGCTGCAAAAGGAGTGTGCCTATATCATACACTAGAAACAATCATTTATTTAGTAGGAGAAACAAAAGAGGCTAAAACTTCCCTGGGTACGTACATGCTTTTACCGCTTTTTTCTCATTTAGGACACCCAAAAAACAGAGTTTTCATATCACACTGCGGAAACCTTGGGTCTCAGGAAGCAAAGTACCACGGAATACGGTCTTGGGAGTGCCCATAGCCTTCGACCAACCAAGAAATGCTGCCAGAATGGAAAGAAAAGGTACGCTACGTGCTGCAGTGGAGGATTTGACGACAGATAAAATAGTGGAAAGTTTGAACACTCTTATTAATGATACTTCGTAAGTGTTTTATATTACCTTTAAGCTGTAAAATTCATCAAAGCCTTTTTCCAACTTCTGACAGTCAACACATACCACGCCTCAGAATAAGAGATAAAACAATAGTTAGTCTTTGAACTCAACGACAATGTTTGATATCTTATTTAAAATAAACAGTGCTTATTTTATTTTATTTGGAAACTGGGGCAAGAAATTCATATTTTAATTTGGAAATGGTATAAATATTTCCCAATTCTCCAAAATGAACTTTTGTAAATAAATTGAAGTGACTTCTTGTAATATAAACAAGCAATGATTGAAACCATGAGTAAAAACTCCGTTACTTGATAAAATGCAGTTATTAATAGTTTTTTATAAATTTAAAAAAAATAATATTTGTAGATTTTTCCTATTATGTGGAATAAAGGAGTAAAATTACGTTTACGAAGAGAATAGATGACACTTCATTCCAAGTCTGTCTTCTTTACTGTTTTTAGGTTATACTTTTTAGACCAGTACCGTTTCTAGGATGCACTCCAAATGGAGCAAACAATCAAATCAGAAAATAAGTAGATGTAAGGTATCTTTCAAAGATGTAAGGTATCTTTCAAAGATGCCATTGTTTAACAATGGCATCTTTGAAAGATACCTTCCACAGAAAAGTTTATGTATACGTATGAGATAAATAATTGCTAGTTACTTCATGTTTTCATATTTAAGAAATTTTATTATCAATAAAAATAAATATATACTTTTGCTATTTAGCCCAGTAAACTCAGTGGGATGCGATGATGGCTTGACTTGAATAATTAATCAGATTCATAATATTTATGTAATTATCTTTATTTAAAAGTGAGAAATTTTACGAATTAATGATACATTATTCTGGAAAACAATTGCTGAAAATTATATATTTCATCTCACGGATTATATATTATTATAACTTATTATAAATTATTATTACAAATTATTATAAATTATAATTGTAAATTATTATAAGTTATTATAATTTAAAGTTATCTAATTTCCTTATCACTTTGTAAATAAATAAATAAATAATTTATTTAAAGAAAAATTCTAGAGTTATGCTTTGCCAAGAATTAGAAATTATCAAATATTTACTTCGTCTGAACAGGTACAAAAATCGTCTGGAAGTTGTGTCGCGAGTGCTGCATGACCAGAAAGAGACTCCAGCAGAGAGAGCCATCTGGTGGTTGGAGTACGTAGTTCGACACAAAGGCGCCCCACACTTGCAGTACGCGGAAAAACGTCTCTATCTCTTCCAATACATCATGCTCGACGTTATATTATTTTGGCTAATCTGTTTACCGTTCTTATCTATTGTGTTGCTTACGTTATTAAAGCCATTTGCTGCGGAAATAGAAAAAAACGGCCATCACAAGAAACATGGAAGTAAAGAAAACAGCAACAGCAAAAGAAGAAAAACCAGTGAACATTTTTATTTTACTTCTGCACTTTTTTCTGTAAAATAAAGTTTCATGGTTGCCAAATTTAAAAAAATAGTATTAAACGTTTTTCTTTTCCATTTGTACAACATTTTTCCTTCCTGATTATTCTAAAATAATTTGATGAACGTTCAAATTAGAAAAAAAGTAAATGTATGTATTAAAGAATGGCATCATTGAAAGATGCCTTACACCGAAAAGTGTATGTATATGTTAGTTGCAATAAGCGAAATTCGGCATTAATCTTAATCGTAGGGTTACCATACGTCCGTTTTTTCCGGACATGTCCGGGAATTTTGAATATTTATAACATTGATTTTGAGGCCATAACACTTGTTCTTATTTAAAGATACTCAATATAGACGACGTGTAGTACACAGTGTGTATATAACATTAATACAACGTGAGTTGGTAGATACTAATACAGATACACCCCCACACCTCTGGACTGTCCTCTTTTTGAAGTTCAAATATGGCAACCCTAGGCCTTAATGCCTAGGCAATAAGGTGAAAGCTAATAATGTACGTAATCATAAGTATAATGCCTACTTACATATCTATAATAATAACAATAATAATAATAAATATACCTAACCCAACATAACATACATAATCTAACCTAACCTAACATAACCTAAACAGTGAAAGTTACCATTGTAACTAATTTATATGCATTCTTAGCTTTCACTTTATTGCCTAGGCATTATCCTAATGTCTGATTTCGTTATTGCTGCTAACTTATATGTACATACAACTATTAACTACTACACAGAAAAATAGCCAAAAGACTCGTCAATTGGTCAAGTGACGTATTCAGAATGACTAAATATTTGCTGATGGCTTCAGTCAATCATTTTTTTTATGGCTTTAGTAAAATACGAGATCACCTGAAGATCAGGGTCCCAGCCTTCTTTAGTTGCCTGTAAGGCTAACTAACGAAAATATCACACCTAACCTAATCAATCGTTAGGTCAACTGTACGCCCTTGACGATTGGCTAGGTTAGGTCGTGATATTTTCGTTAGTTAGCCTTATAAAGCTAACTAGAGAAGGCTGGGGACCTGATCTTCAGGTGATCCAAAATACGAAGCAAGTTTTCTTCAAACGTGAAATCCATTGAAATTTAACACGAAATACAAGCATCTGTTTAAAGGAAATTAACAAATTAGGTAAAAAACTATAGTTTGTCCTTACATAATTGTTAACGTTAAGAAAAATAGTGTTAAAAATTCTTAACTTTAAGTTTCTTTATCGAAAGTTACGTAATGACAATTAAATTTTTATAGTCTGTACTTTATTACATTAAATACGGGTTTCATTGTATGTTTCTGAAACTATTTTTATTAACTTCAATTTATTTTGTTTTTAAACGCCTAAAACCTTTCCCAGAAAAGGGATGTATCATTTAGAAATCTTTCGGAGACCTTGGAATCGTTTGGTGAAATTCTAAAAGAGAGTGTCAAAACCAGAAATGGTTTTAGGCAGATGCAGGGAATGCAAGGTATCCGGAGCAGTGAGACCGAAGGAGTCCCAATCATTATTTTTTTAAGAACTTTTTAAAGAGTTCTTTCTGCGTTGAAAGGTTCACCGGCACTGGCGTTGTCGGAAGAAATTCCGACAATTAACTAATTAATATTATTAAAATCTGAAAAATAATAATTAATAAAATTAAACGTAAATAAATATTATACAAATATAAATAACAGATTACAAAAATAATAGAAATAACAATAAATGAAGAAGTCAGAAACGAATCTTCATAAAATAATGACAGAAATCACTTCATTTTGCGTTATCCTGAAAAGCGCATTTCGTTAAAATTCGTATCAGAAAATTTGAAAAACGAGAGCTTGGAAAGAGGAAAATTCTAATAAAATGGAGACAATGGACTTTGGCCCGCGGCCGTATGTTGCACAACACTCACATACACTAACAGTTTCATCTACAGATTACCACTAACACAAAATAACTTCAACTGTAAAAGTGTACCATAATAAGAGCTTTTTCTTTGCCATAAAAATGTGTATATATACACTCATACACTCAATAAAAATTAATGTAGTAAAGTTTCATTTTCTACACTGAAAATGAACCTCAGTGCCGGACACTTTTTTTTCCAAATAGAGGAATCAGTTTGTAAACATTTCCTTCTACGTTTTCATTTCAACTGAAGATACGGAAATAATCTGCTAATATTTTTTCAGATTAATAATATATAATTTACTTACATGAAAAGGGTATTTCAGGGTCCTTAAACAAATAGTAACTCAGCGAATTGCATAAATGGGCACAAAGACCCCAGTGTGATATAATTAATTCAGGCAAAAAGAGTCAACGTGTACATTTAGCTTCGAATGAGCTTTTTAAACAAAACTAAACCTCTCCGTAAAATTTCAATTTAACATTGCGTTTAGTTTCTTTTATCTTTTCCGTCTGCAAAGGATACAACATATTAATCAATTCCAAACACTGTCAAAAGTGAAAGCTCTTTCGTATTAACTATTATGTATGACTCAGTTAATGCTAGGCACTATGTTACCTTCATAACAGGATTCAAAGGTCGAAAGAACACGAAAATTTTACAGTGGTTTGGTTTCCAGAGCTGGAAAGACTTGGTGAACTGGAAGGCGAAACAGTTTCATTCAGGACTCAGGCTTGTTCTTCTATAAAGCATTAGTATTATTGTAGCATTCAGAACGAAATAATTTGGGCGGACAAAAGAGTTATAGAGATATGGAACAAAAGGAAAGATTTCGATATGTTTTTAACTATGTCTTACTACAACGATGAAAATTAGGTACCCGGTCGATTCGCCGACGGACGTTTTGCCGACAGACATTTTGCCGACGGACGTTTCGCCGAACGGACGATTCACCGACGGCTGTTTCGCCGAACGGACGATTCGCCGAACGGACGATTCGCCGAACGTACGATTCGCCGAATGGACTGTCATTAATATTTCTAGAACAAAATACACAAGTTGCTATCTTAACCTGGACACTCAATTCAAAAGACAAGAGTGTTTTAACACTTGATGAACTTATTTTTATATATATTACATTTCATTTGGAAGACATGATCCCACTTGGGTGAAGGGGTCTGCCAAGTTATTCAAGGTTATTCAATTGAACTCCAAATCTAAATTCCATAACTCTTTATTCGGAGCTATTGAAGAACAGAGGACCCAGCCTTCTTTAGTTAGCTTTATAAGGCTAACTAACGAAATATCATGACCTAACCTAACCAAGCGCAACAAGGCGTTTGCAACTTGGAGGCGGAGTTATCCCCTAAGTTGCATTGAACTCCCGCTGGGGGAGACCTCTTTAGGGTTAGGGTGGGACGCCTCAGCCCCCAAAGGGGTATACCTAACCTAAGAGAGAGGAGAGAGAGAGGAGGAGAGGTGTTCGCTTGACAGGAGTCAAGCGCATATTAAGACTTCAGCCGAGCGGCCGTTGCCTTATAGGGCCCCTAATCAGCCAGTCGGCTTAATCAGCCAGTGCCTCCAGGCATTATCAGCCAGTTGGCACAGTGTATACTTCTTTTTGGTACGTACACACCCGTCTATACGCCCTAAAATATTACGCGATTATATGCGTCGGGCTCGAGACCCGGCTACGGCGCGTCATTCCGCGGTTGGTAGCCAGGGTGACCTAATGATCCGTGTTAAACTGTAGGTCTAAGGTGGAGTGTAAAATCCTTCCACGGTTGGTAGATAAATGGGCAACCAGGGATCCCGTTAAAAAGGTATTGCAACACTCGATCATGTTTATCTGTTTGTTTATTTCCCTCTCTCTCTGTCTCTCTGTCTCTCTCTCATATATATAGGGTGATCCAGAGAAATGGGACCCAAAAGAAACCCCTGTAACTCTTAATATAAGTCCTTTATAAAATCATACGCATCATTCGAAAGAGGATAGTTACAAGTTTGTACAGGATTGTATAGGTTTTGACAATACAAGACAAGATAAGATGCAAAACAAAATAAAAGTGTTAGTTAAAACTAACCTTTCAAGATGACTGCATGGACTGTGGAAACAGCTGCGTTTCATAACTGAGCAATATTATGAGCATGGAAGAAGTGTAGTTTCAGCTCTTAGAAGGTGATTTGACATCTGAAAAATTTGTCTTGAAAGATCTTTG
>JAJOZX010005955.1:0-278181 GCA_023014485.1 Bathynomus jamesi
GTTTATTTTGTTGCTTATTTGCCTAAAATAAGTTATTTGTCATTATGTGTAAAAATAAATGTACAGTAAACATTTTAAATAATATATATATTTAATATATATATTATATATATTAAATATATATATATAATATATATATATAAATATAATATATAGATAATATATATATATATATATATATATATATATATTATATATATATATATATATATATATATATATAATATATATATATATATAATATAAATATATAAATATATATATATATATATATATATATATATAATATATATATATATCTATATATATATAATAATATATATATATATATTGCGATAAATGAATCGTGGCTTAGCACTGAAACTCGTGACTTTGTAGAGGAGTATCAAATTAAAGGTTATAGACTTTTTGTTAAAAACAGAATAGGTAGGCGAGGAGGCGGTGTTATGTTGTATATCAAAGATAATATAGCGAATGTTATAGAAGTAAAGCACATAATTCCAGAACCGATAGATTCGACTATAGCAGAACTTAAATTGAACGATTTCAAACTTGTTGCGGTTATATATAGGCCCCCAAATCAAACAGCTGATACGGACGAAGCGTTATATCGTGAACTAAAGCGAATAATCGGTAGTGAGCAGGCTTTAGTTATGGGTGACTTTAATTGCGCTAACGTGAATTACGATACAATGCAGGGAGACGCGGAAGGTAATCGTTTAGTTAATTTTCTCGAGGATAGCTTTCTTATTCAAAAGGTTGGGGAACCTACGAGGTTGGACAGTATTTTAGATTTAGTATTAACTACGGATGATAGGCTAATTACTGATCTTCAAATAATAGAACCGTTTGGCAATAGCGATCACAATATGGTAGAGTTTGTCCTCTCAGTAAGTCACTCGAAACCAGCTAACTCGACGAAAATTCCTAACTTCCAGCACGCAGACTTTAGTAAATTTCGAAATAAATTGTCACACGTCAATTGGGAAAACGTGATGGGGAACTCCAACGCAAAACTAATGTGGGAATCGTTCGAAACAGTATTTAGGACTATAAATGAGGAATGTGTACCGTACAAAATTAAGCGTGCGAAAGTAAACAACAAGCCCTTGTGGTTTACTTCTAGAATAGGAGATATTATAAAGAGTAGAGATAGGGCTTATAGGCTACATAAGTGCGATGAAGACAATTTGTGGTTACGAAACAACTACATATCTCTAAGGCGTGAAGCGAAAAGTGTAATGAAAAAGTCCAAGCGCGAATTTGAAATCTCCATAGCTCGTGACGGTAAAGAAAACCCCAAGCGATTCTTTCAATACGTCAATAATAGAAATCCAGTAAAAAGCGTCTTGGGGCCTTTGAAAAATCTAAACGGAGATCTAGTTTCTGAAAACAAGGAAATGGCTACCTTGCTAAACGAATTTTTTACGTCAGTTTTTACTATACTGTAGAAGATGTAACAAATATCCCTACGGTCACGGACATAATACCGTTTGATAATGGTAATATTTTGGATAATATAGTGAGTAGTGAAGGGGAAGTAACGCGCTATATTGATAAAATGAAAACGCGTAAATCACCGGGGCCGGATTCCATATATCCCATACAACTAAAAGAATTAAAAGATAGCATTGTTGTGCCGCTAACAAAGATTTTTAATGCGTCTATTTCTGAGGGGTGCGTACCAGATAATTTCAAGTTAGCAAACGTAACACCTATCTTTAAGAAAGGCGATAAAGGTGCGGCGGGAAATTATAGACCAATCAGTTTAACGTCTGTTGTAGGTAAGCTACTGGAATCAATAATTAGGGATCGTGTAGTCGAACACTTAGAATTCCATAAGCTAGTTAGAAATACGCAGCACGGATTTAGGCGAAACAATTCTTGCTTAACTAATCTTTTAGAATTTTTCCAAAGCGTGGTTGACGTTTACGATAGACACCGGGCGGTTGATGTAGTGTATTTAGATTTTCAAAAAGCGTTTGACACCGTGCCGCACAAAAGACTCATTGAAAAAACTAAGGCTCATGGAATCAGGGGTGTAGTAATAAATTGGCTAGAAGAGTGGTTGCGAGGCAGGAAACAGAGGGTGGTCGTTGATGGAGCGGAGTCGTGTTGGGCTAATGTAGCGAGTGGCGTTCCTCAGGGTTCTGTATTGGGCCCTTGCTTTTTCTTATATATATTAACGATTTAGATGTCGGCCTAGTCAGTACAGTTTCAAAGTTTGCGGATGACACGAAGCTGGGTGGTAGGGCGATTAATGACGAAGATAGAGGTAAAATTCAGGAAGATCTGAATAAAATCGTTGATTGGTCAGTCACATGGCAAATGAGATTTAACGGTGATAAGTGCAAAATTTTGCATATAGGTTCGCGTAACGGTAATTTTGCGTATAGTATGTCAGGAAAAAATTTAACAAGCGTAGAGCAGGAAAAAGATTTAGGAGTTATAGTCACGGGTGATTTAAAAGTAGCGAAACAAAGTACAGCAGCGGTCAATAAGGCGAACAAAGTGTTAGGTTTTATAGCTCGAAATTTTGAGTACAAATCGCGCGATATTATAGTTCCACTTTATAAATCATTAGTTAGACCCCATTTGGAGTACGCGGTCCAATTTTGGAATCCGCATATGCGCAAAGATATAGACAAAATCGAAAGAGTTCAAAGACGAGCAACTAAGATGATTCCGTCGCTTAGGTCAAAATCGTACGAGGATAGGCTTAAGGAGTTAAAATTGACAACACTCGAGACTAGGAGGTTAAGGGGTGATCTAATCCAGGTTTTCAAAATCATGAATGGGTTCGATAACGTAGATAGAGATAGCTTTTTCGAAATATCTCAATATAATAGGACTAGAAATAACGGGTGTAAGTTGACAAGTAGAAGGTTCGAGACAGCAGTTGCGAAAAACTTTTTTACGCATAGAATAGTAAATAGCTGGAATAGTTTGCCGGTAGAAGTAATTAGTAGCACGTCTATAAACATGTTTAAAAATCGATTAGACGCATATGTTGATAGAAAGGGTATAGTTTAAGGTAGTAAAATTAAGGCTTTGTGGGGATAGATCCTACAGCTCAACACAAGTGTTGTGGGATATAGGGAGGCAGCGTCTTGGGTTAGGGGATACTCTGTCCTTACACACCCCATTTAAAGAGATTCCTCTGCCGAGCGGTGCCCCCCATAGTACTGTGAGGTATTGAAAAACTCATGATCTTCACTTGTCCCACAATCACCTTTAAATGGGAGACCAAAAATGGGTGCACACACATTTCTACATTACTGTACAGTCTGTACAGCCACACCTACACTTTTTCTCGTAAGTGTATATATTGTAATGTATATGATTGTAAATTTTGACTTGCATGTCCGTTATAAATAGATATAGAGTGTAACATATTTGTGGATAGTAGTCTATTATGACTAGATCCTCTGGATCCAGAGATTCTATCTTTAGTTTTAAATCGATAATTAATTGGTTTTAAATTGATAATTATTTAGTTTCGTAATAATTGGTCGTTGCCAATTTACCGGCGGTTTTTACATAAATTTCTTATGTCCTTGTGGTTCGGAACCCACGTAAAATTGTAGGTCCCCTCCGCCACCACGGAGGACATACACAATACACGATTACGAACACAGTTAGGTAGACCAGCCATGAGTGGATCCTAGGGTCTTTGTTGGTCTGAAACATTATATATAATATATATATACAGGGTGTCCCGTAAGTCTGGACCCATAGGGCAAAATTAATAAAATTACAAAATAGTCCAAAAATTTATTACATAATCTGTTCAAAGTGTCCGCCGTTGTGTCGCACACATAGTTCAAGACGCAATCTCCACTGCGACAGCACTTTCTGAATGACAGTCGCAGAAATTTCTTGACACGCCTCCACAATGCGTGCTTTAAGGTGGAAAATGTTCTGCATTTTGACCTCGTACACTTTGGCTTTCAAGTGGCCCCACAAATAAAAATCCAGCGGAGTAAGATCAGGGCTCCTTGGTGGAAACTCAACATGTCCTCGTCGTCCAATCCAGTGTTCTGGAAACTGTGTGGTAAGGTAATTTCTAACCGTCGTGGCGTAATGCGGAGGGGCGCCATCCTGCTGAAACCACTCCGGGTAGTCGCCTGCTGGGTTCAACATGCTTGGAAATGCTTCCTCCTGCAACATCTTGAGGTACGTGTCACCGGTTACCGTCACGTCAAAGAAGAAGGGACCAACGATTCTGTCTTTCCATATCCCACACCAAACCATGAGGCGTTGGGCACCTTGTTCCTTGGAAGGATCAAACCAATGAGGATTTGTTGGTGACCAGTATCGAGTGTTCTGACGGTTGACTTCCCCAGAAACATAAAAGTTCGCTTCATCAGAGAACAGAATTTTTCATGGGAACGTCTCATCACTCACGCATTGTTCTTCTGCCCATTCGCAAAACTGAACTCGCCTATCAGGATCATCTTCACTTAAACGCTGATGGAGTTGCAGTTTGTATGGATGCCAGTGATGAAGTTTCAAGATGCGGTGGATGCTGCTCTTGGAGATCCCAGTTTCGCTGGACATGCGTCGAAGTGACTTCTTGGGACTGACAGCGAAGCTAGCCAACACATTGGTACTGGTTTCGTCTTCCGTAACAGTCCTTGAAGGTCCTCTGCCTGCAACAGAAGGAAAAAATCAATTATATGCGTTTCTCCATGGGTTGCGTTACTTTTTGATCACCCTTTTTGATCATTATATATGTATTATATTGTGCTCCTTCATTTGCCTTTGGTTGAGACTTTATCCAAAACCAGCCTGGAGCGTAAACCAGCATTATAATTTTTACTAGGTCTTCGATGTTTTTGTCTGGATTCCGTGCAGAGACATATAAACGCAAGATCCTGTTTGCTCGTGTTAGCCATCTTGCATGATGGAGGGCACCTGGGGATCTGGTGGCTAACGCTTGTGAGTTGCGTCCAGTTTGTATACTGATGTACATTTCATACATATATTTTTGGTCACTGTTGAAACTTTTAACAATATCAGCCGAAACTTCTTTAATGTTGCCCTCTACAGGGGTATAATCAACTATATCCAGTTTGGTCAAATCCTCTCGGAGTTTATTTCCAATAGAACCTTTGAAGGTGTTTGGTCCCGAAGTTTTTCCATCAATTGCTTCAGATAAGTGCTTGAAGGGCAGTTCGTTTGCATGCAAAAGGCAAATCAGCCATTGTACCGGCCTGTCCAGATACAATTCAGTTAATTTTAGCACTCCGCCAATCCTGCCAGTGTTCACTGGGGTGTCATCGCATAGCAAAGCTTTGAGGGATTCTTTGCTATTAGAATCAACTATAAAAGTTATTATTTCATCTGCACTACAACATGGAGTTCCGTTATTTGGAACTATATGATCCATGTAAACATCATCAGGTTCTTTGACTATTGCATAATGTTCTTCGTACTCCATTCCCTTCTTTGTCTTAGTTTGATCTTTTCTACCATCAAATCCGATGCCTTGAATCTGTGTGTTCTCTCAATTCACTTTGATTATGTTCTTTTTACCCACACGTACACTGTAGGGTGGCCCACTTTTCAATTTTTTTTTAAAAGTATAGGTTGTCGTAGTTTTTCCCATTATTTGGCACTATACTAGCACATTGGTACCATTTTTACAAAAAATTGATCAATATTTAGGGGTCTCGCATCGACCTTGAAATTACGAGGTTTTTTTTAAAAATGCGTACTTTTTAACTTTTTACTGAATCAAGATAAATCATTAAGTAGGGATGTTTTCTGAATCCTCTTGATGAGAGAAGTCATTTGGTGTGCCTTCCAATGTCATACGACTAACGGTTTAAAGGTTGTGCCTGTATACAGGTAATAGCAATGTGCTAGTATAGTGCCAAATAATGGGAAAAACCACGATCACCTATACTTTTCAAAAAATCAGCAAATAGCAGACAAATAAGGAAGAAAGAAACAATAACTTAAACAATCACTTTTGCATTGTATTGACCACTATCACACGTCACTGGCTGCAACGTTGTCCCTCTGTGCTATGTCATCGTGGCGAGTGATGACTTCTTGAAGTCGCCGAGCTCTTTCCGGTTCTTTTCCACCACTTGCAGAAGATCCTGCAGCTGTGCCTCGTCCTTTGTGACCGTGTTCGCATAGTCTTGTATCAGTTGGACTCCTCTTTCAGCGACGTCATTGGTGACCTGGAGATTAGAGATCGCATCCTTCAGACGACAAAAGTCCTCGTTCTCGTCCCACTTATCAGTTGGCAGGGTGAGCCACGAAGATCCATACATCTTCAGACCTGCAAATAAGAACCAGGAAGACTCGTCGGGGAGTAGCGTCATCTCGTCGACTGAGACGTTCTCGTATGTGAAGTCTTTGGGTACAGGGAGGTGGGACAGCTTCTCTGCCATCTGTTGCTTCACAGTGCCATCCACCTTGTTGCTGCATAGAGCGAAGATGACGGTCTGAGGCCTCAGATACCAGAAGTGCCGCCTCATCACTGCCAGTGACGCTTCTGCCACCTCGCGGTCCACTGTCCTATACCTCAGAAAACGCTGGTATAGTACCAGGTCATTCAACGGCGCATCAGCTACTACAGGGGCCGCCAACCAAGCTGGTACGTACAGAAGAGCGATGAACACCACGATCCTGTGCAGTTTGTCGACCAGCTTTGCGTCGAGCTCCAGCTGCCTACTGAACATCAGCAGTTTTGTGTAGTAGATGACCTGAAACAGAATAGGCACCATTGTAAGTAAGACAAGTTTATTGTTACCAATTACTTTGTTTGCGTTATAATGAAATGTTTATCTTTGAATAACATTTAAACTTATCTCTAGATTATTTTTGTTTGAAAATACTAACTTTAGCCATCCATCTTGCGTGGTGGTAGGCTCCTGGGCGCATGAGGTGAATGCCACGGCGTGGTTGTGTCCCGAGTACCAGGAGCGTGATCTCTGCCACTTCCCGGTAATCGTCTCTGACGAAACCAGAAGCTGTGCTCAGGAAGCTGACCACCGCGTCCCGGAGTTCTATTAGCCACGTACTCTCCGCCAGATTCTCGACCTGCAGCTTGCAGTAGGTCGAGAGATCGAGCTCGTCCCATCTTCAAAAATAATAAACAAGAAAATTGTGTGAGAAAACTCTGAAGGTCCGGTTTGGCTTGCTGTTTTATAAACTAATGGAATATCATGTGTGTCCTAACTTTACCTTGCACAAAAAATGAACTAACCTTCTCTTCAACTGCTGAAACAAAGGATCAGTTGGTGCCGTAGTCCTTCCGAGCAGGGTGACGGCTACTGCCCCCACGATAAGCTCTAGGACGTGATGACGGCATCCCAGCTGGAGTAGCGGTCGCCCGAGCATGTTTTCCAGCCGGACAATTGCACCCTGCACCCTCCCCGTGTTGGTGGAAATGGTGTCGAAGCAGAGTCCGATGACGCTCTCCTCACATCCCCAATCTTCGAGAGCATGTATGGTTGCCCGCGCCTGCGACAGTCCGGTGCCGTCAGCAACAGCTGGGACTGACAGCAACTTTCCTTCTGTGCAATGAGGAGCCCCGGAGATGAGAATTGCTTGGCGGTGCTCCGCCGTTCCAAGGAAGTTCTGAAACACATGCCATATATTTCAATTTCATGGTTGTAAAGTAACCTATTTTTGTTCACATTCAGTTCTCTTTTTAATTGACATTATGCTTCATGAATCTCATTACTAAATTGATAGCTATGAAAACTTAATCAACTGACCTTGACCATTTTGCCATCCCAGTGGACAACAGTGTGCCTCGGTGGCGTGAAGGAGTCCTTCACAGCCGTCGCCACTTCACGGCGATGTGACACTCTTCCCCGGCGAGCCGTTTCTTTCGAGATGCTGAACTGATTGAGGTCTGCTGGTGGATCCGCCGAACGTGTGATAGCAGCCACAATGCTTACTACCTATGTAGAGAATGGAAAGTGGAAAGGAAACTGTCAAGAATACATGTGGGTTACGGGACACTTTAAAACTGACGCTATCGATGAATACTATACACAATACGCACCTGATTATTGGACATGCGGAAACGATCAGCCACTTCCATGACAGCAGGTGCATTAAGGATGCGGCGAGGAAAATTGACAGATACACTTGGCTCTTTCGGCAGGGGGAGCGCTAGTTCTGTCTCCGACTCTCCTGACATGCCAGTATCATCATTCTCCATGGCCTCATCTCCGGTTTCGTATGCACACTTTGAGGTTTGCGGCTCCTGGCGAGGACGTTTTCTTCTTTCCTGTAGCTTTCTTTTTACAGCGAAAACTTTATCGTTCCCGCTCATCGTTGCCACCCGAGGACCACGTTGATCGAGGTAGAAGTCAATGTCTTCTTTCTTGTCCTTGTCGGACAGCAGTCGATTCTTCTTTATATCTTCGACAGCGTCAGATGCTCCGATATCCCACAGCTTGTTCACACTGTCCGAAAACTTCTGCCGTTTTCCTCCGGCGTCAGTTTCTCGTTTTCTGCTCTTTTGGAGTAAGTGCCACTCTTTCCACAATGCCTCTAGCTTCCGTTCGCAGTTGAGCTTTGTGATTGTTTTAATGCGGGCCATGTTCCAAAACTTTAAGACGTTGTTTACGGTTTCTTTGACTGCGTCTTTCCTGTTAGCAGTGTACTGGATAACACTGAAGAAGTATTGCAAAACCTGCCGTGTTGTTGGAACTTTGCTACCACTGATGGAGGACGACGGTTGGCCAACTAAAAAAATTTCCGAGGCCGATCTTAGAGAAGGTAGCGATGTTATTTTCGCCTTTCCTTTTGATGACTCTCTATTTGTAGCTTCAAAAGTTCTTCCAGTTATGGTTGCCATCGATTTGTCCATGACAAAGGATGAGGAACTCAGACAGAATTTCAAACTGTTATGATCTGCAAAAAAAGAAATAGGTTAGGTACCTGGCACAGGCATAGTGCATTTTCTAATTACCTATATACATTATACATTCCGCCGGGTATGGTGACTCATTTTTTTGAAAAGTATAGGTGATCGTGGTTTTTCCCATTATTTGGCACTATACTAGCACATTGGTATTACCTGTATACAGGCACAACCTTTAAACCGTTAGTCGTATGACATTGGCAGGCACACCAAACGACTTCTCTCATCAAGAGGATTCAGAAAACATCCCTACTTAATGATTTATCTTGATTCAATAAAAAGTTAAAAAGTACGTATTTTTAAAAAAACTAGTAATTTCAAGGTCGATGCGAGACCCCTAAATATTGATCAATTTTTGTAAAAATGGTACCAATGTGCTAGTATAGTGCCAAATAATGGGAAAACCCACGATCACCTATACTTTTCAAAAAAAATTGAAAAGTGGGCCACCCTAAGTCGTACAGTATTCTTTCTCTTTCCATTTTTTTCCTATCCAACATATTGGTTTCGTCTAATATTCCCATATCCTTCAAAGCTGCATTTACTATAGCTGCAGTAGCTTTGTAACTTACACGGTATCTATCTGCTGTTATTGTTAAGTTATCATAAATAATTCTGTTCTGATGGTTTTCTCTCAGCTCAAAATCCGGAACAAAGTCAATATCGTCGCTGTCATCATCAATTTCCATGCTCTTATCTTCCATAATATGTAAAGGGTCCAGTTTGCTGGTTGAGGCGACATTCCTATCTAGGCTTATCTTGGCTCTTCTTTCTAATCCTTTAAATCTATCGTGAGTCCTTTTTCTTGCGGAAGTCGTTACTCTGTCGATTGGTCCTAGTTGGTTTTTTCTTTGTTTCTGCCACACAAAAGACTCCCACTCAATCATTGGAACTCTAATATCACATCTGCGATCCCTTCGACTGATTTTTTTTATCGTAACAAGTACAAGTGCAAATATCAAACATTTCATCGAATGTCTCCACCTTCTGCTGAAAACTGTTGTTTCTTTGTTTTAATGGTACTTTATTTAGCTATGCTGCAGATTCTATCAATCGTTCAACTTTTATACTATTCTTTCAAATCCTATTTGTGGAAAGGAAAACTTCTCCCAAATGGCTTCCACATCTTTAGTGACAATTCTGTAACATTCTTTTACTGTTCTCGAACCTTTCGAAATCAGTTCTCGTTTTCTTACCAATAAATAATGCCTAAATACGTCAGCCTTTGAAGGAGTCACTGAAGGTGGAAATTCTGCAGGGTGACCAAATGTTGAATTGTGCGTTTTGCTTCTTGTCGCCATGATTTCACTTATTTAGGCCTAGTAGCATTAATAACAAGAAATTAATTGTTAAGTTCTAGCAGTTGACTCATTCACTCTGAATTTAATATAACTCATTCGGAATTAAATCATAACTCATTCAATCATAAACAATCTGAAAATAACAATCTGAAACTAAACAAAAAAGTGACAATAATTTATATAATTCATCTAATCTATGTAATCTATTCAATCTATCTAAAACTCTATCTAAATAATCTATCCAAATTAATCTAATCTACTTAATAAGACTTAATATAATGCATGATTGTCACATTTGGGGTTTATATCTGTGGAGAGAGTAAAATGGGGGGATGCTATGGAAGGAGTAAGGGGGGTCGCATATACTTATTTTTTTTACAAGATGTTGAGATCATCATTTCCAACTACGTGCATACTGTGGAATTGGAGAAACTCGATTTTTTATATGTTTCAACCCTCCCTAATGTACAGTATATTTATCTGACATTTGTATTTACTTCTGTTTCTTTAGCTATATTATTGATTTTTTTGGATGCTTTCATTTAGTCACTGAAGATGGCCCCTGAGTGAACCGAAACGTTTGGCCTTCATGAACCATGATCTCCCTTCCAACCCGAATTCCACAGCAACTCCACTTCCCCCACCCTCCCCGACAAATAATGGACCCTCCAAAAACAAGTATAATACAATGGAATTGCAGAGGAATCTTCGCAAACTATGAAGGCCTCAATTCCATGATTGCTTCTACCCGCCCAGTGTGCCTCTGCCTCCAGAAACTAATTCTGGGGACCAGATCTGTGCCCTGCCTGACTGGGTGGATATTCATGCATGACCTCCCCGTCTCTGACGTGCAGTCGAAGGGGGGGCGGCCATCCTCGTTCACCACACGGTCCCCTTCCACAAGCTCTCTATCCGATCCCCGCTATAGGTGATTGCTGCCAGGCTTTTCCTGGACAGACAATACACCATCTGCTCCATGTACCCCCCTCTCCACACCCAAGTCTCCAGCGACGATCTGGTGGTGATGATACAACAACTCCCCAGGCCCTTCGTACTCCTGGGCGATTTCAAGTCACCCGCCCCCCCATATGGGGCGACACAATCTCCAACTGTATTGCCCCAACCCTGATTGCCCTTATGACCGAGCTCTCCTTCGAGTGCCTTGTGAGGGATCTCCTACTCTGTACCATGCTACCAGCCACACTCCGTCTTCTATTGACCTGTCATTTGTCTCGACAGATGTTCTCCTGGATTTCAGATGGCAGGTCCTTCGAGATGACTGACAGTGACCATCTCCCCGTCTCGCCTGTACACCTCCAAGACCAAGTACATGCTCTTTAAAAGGAGAAGACCCACTGCTTTCCCTGACCCCTCCGTCACACTACACAGCGAATCTCTCAAGGTGGTGCCTTCTGCGCGGTTCTTGGGCATGATATTGGACCAACGGCTCAGTTGGGCTCCCCACCTCAGGCACCTAAAGAACTCCCTCCAGCGTCCCCTCACTCTCCTGGATCATCTCTCTCACTCCATGTGGGGCGCCAACCGATGCGGGCTCCTTCGGGGTAACTCTGCTCCTGGCCCCGACGGCATTCATTTTGATATGCTCCGCCACCTATCCGCCACCTACACCCTTCGATTTTTTTTTCTTCTCACTCTCTATAATTGGGTTTGGGTGGAGAGCACCTTCCCATCCTGTTGGAGGGAAGCAGTGGTGCTCCCCTTTCCTAAGCCCGGTAAGGACCCGACATCTCCCTTTAACTACAGTCCAGTAGCTCTCACTAGCTGCCTCTCGAAACTTCTTGAGAATATGGTTTCCTGGCGCCTGGTGTGGCACCTCGAACGCCACAATTTGCTTTCTCCCACACAGATTGGTTTTCGCAAGAGCAGTAGCACCACTGACATCTTGGTGCAGCGGAGACTGCGGTCCGTATGTCTTTTGCAGAGCGATGTCACCCCTATGCAGTTTTCTTTGATTTGGAGAAGGCATATGACACCACCTGGCGGTGGTGGATCTGCCGAAAACTATATATCTTGGGTTTCCGAAGCTTCCTTCCGTCCTTCAACTCCAACTTTTTGTCTTCTTGATCCTTTCGTGTCCAGGTGGGTACTTCTTTCTCCTCTGTATACTGGCAGGATGAGGGGGTTCCCCAGGGCAGCGTCCTGAGCGTCATCTGTTTCGCTTTGGCGATTGATGACGTGGTGACGGCTCTGCCCTCGGGGATTACAGCCACCCTATGTTGACAACCTTGCCATATATTACTCCGGTTCCCGATCCACCTTCCTTGAACGTCTCCTCCAGCGAGCCCTGGATTCGGTCTCCAGATGGGCCACAGATCATAGGTTTCGTTTTTCCCCCTCGAAGACGGTGGTGATGCATTTTTGTCGTCGCCGCCGCTACACTGCCATCCCCTCCCTCTCTTTATGGGTCATCGCTCCCTGTAGTCCCCGAAACTAGATTTTTCGGTCGTCGTTGATTCCCGCCTTTCCTGGATTCTCCACCTGAAGTCTTTGAAAACATCGTGCCTTCACACTTTCACCCTTCTCAAATTTCTTCCCCATATCGATTGGGGATACTGACTGCCATACCCTTTGGCGGCTCTACCACTCCCTTGTCAAAAGTAAGTTGGATTATGGCTGTCAAGCCTATTCCTCCGCCCCTGCCTCCGCCCTGCGCATGCTGGACCCTATCCATTCCCTGGATGTATGTATTAGCACCGGCGCATTCCGATCCTTTCCTATTGTCCGCCTTTATGCGGAAAGTGGCCATCTCCCGCTGGATGTCCACTATACATTAGAGGGCTTAAAATACCTCTTTCGTGTCCAGAAGTTTCCTTCTAACCCAGTTTACCAAGCCCCCTTCGGCCCTTCCACTTGGGCTTGCTTTGACCGTCGCCCCATCTGGTGCGAACGTACGGTCTGCGGATGGCTCCTGTCCTGTCTTCTTTCGGGGTGGAAGGGTGAGTTCTTCCCTCTCCTCCCTCTACCTGCCACCCGTGGACCCTTCCTTCCTTCTGAATCTGCTCTTTCCTCTCTACTGCACCAAAGTCACAGTTCCACTTTTCTCCCCTCCGTCAATTGTTTCTATCCCACTCCTCTTTCCATTCTGATTCTATTCCCGTGTTCACTGACGGCTTTCGCTCGCCACTTGGAGTGGGTTGTGCAGCAGCCTTCAGATCGGTAGTCCAATCGTTATCCCTTCCCCCAGCGGCTTCCATTTTCACGACGAAACTCTCGGCTATCCTCTTGGCCCTTCGATTCCTCTCTCAACTCTCATTTACGTCTTTCATCATCTATTCCGACTTTCGCAGCACTCTTGAGCCCCTGTCCTCTCTTGTCTCCCCGCCCCCTTTGGTGCGACAGATCCAGGACTGGCTTGTTCTTTCATCACGTCACAAATTGGCCACCTTTTGTTGGGTACCTTCTCACGTAAGTGTTCCAGGTAATGAAAGCGCGGATGCTGCGGCGAGGGAGGTGTCCTCCCGACCCTAACACCCTAACCTTCTCCCGGCGTCGAATTTCACGAGGGTTTCCTGGGAAGCACTTTTTTGGCGGTGGCAGCGCCAGTGGGAGGATGTGTCTGGGAATTCCCTAAGTGCCTTGAAGCCCACGATCCGTCAGTGGTCTTCCTCTTGTCAGCGTGATCGACGCTTTGAAACCGCTGTGGTACGACTGTGTAATGTGTATTGGTCACACACTCCTTACGCATGGTTATCTTATGACGGGGGATCGTGCCCCCTTTTGTCCTTGCGGTATTCCTCTCTCCGTCTCACATTTACTTTTAGTTTGCCCTGCCTTTACCGTCGCCCGTTCCCAGTTTCTTCCTTTGTCCTTCAGGCTCCACTCTTACTCTTCCTCGTTTGTTAGGGGACTCCACCCGATACCGAAGGCTGCGGGGATTGCGTTCGCAGAAGGCGATTTCCCATAAAGAGAGCCATTTATAACATGTATTTAATAGGAATACGTTCCAGGACCTCTACTGAACCCCCTCAAAAATCTTTCTAACACTTTCATAACAAATCCAATGAAAAATCACCTAATAAAATAAAACACTCGTCTGACATTATATAAAAAAGGAACATTAAAAGAAATAACAGGCATTTCACAGCCAAGATTGAGGGCTGCAAAGAACTCAACTACTGGGAAAGACTACATAAACTAAATCTTTACTCCCTGGAAAGAAGAGAGGTACACCATAATCTACATAATAATGGAAAATGATCGAAAAACTGGTACCAAACAAACTAAACCTAATTACCATCCAAACAACGCTGGAAAATAGGAAAGGCAGAATGTGTAGTGTTCCCAAATTAAAGGCCCGACAAGGGACAGCCTCAACACTGAAGGAAAATAGCTTGGTTGTCAGGGGCCCAAGACTTTTTAACCAGCTTCCAAAGGACCTCAGAAGCGTTACAGGGGTCAAAGTTGAAGTCTTCAAGAGAAGACTAGATGCCTGGCTTAGGACGGTACCAGACGAGCAGGGCGTACCTGGCTATGTGCGGTGGAGAGCGCAAGAGAGAAACTCGCTCCTCCACCAAGCTAGGCCTAGAGGCGGGGCCACCAGCTTGACCTTCGTGTGAAGAGACCAACACACGGAACTTAAACGAGGTCAACCTTTGGTTTTCTTCCGCCCGAATTGTTCACTCTGATGAAGGTCAAGTTTTTCACTCAACCTTGGACCTACAGTTTAACGTGGAATCCGAACCACGCCCCACTAGCAGCCCAGCGTCTTAACCACTAGGCTACCCAGGGTACCCATTTATCTACAAACCAATTTCTTTATTGTATGGAAGGATGAACAGCTGGGTTTTGTCGATGGATTCGTAGTCAGCGACGCTAACCACTACATCATTGAGGCGCATGATACATTAAAACTAAAACAGATGTTCAAATTGACGCCTTGTTTTGGAACCGTTTTTATGTTGCAGGTAGAATAACACGCAAGGGCTAATATGAAAGCGAGTTACACTCATGATAAAAAGGCGTCGGACTTTTCCTCACGAGTGCAACTCACTTCTAATATATTACTGTATTAATTTTGTATTATTTATGTATTACTTTTGCAAATTTAATTTAAAATAAACACTCCCATGAAACCGGACTTATGGGACACCCTGTATATGTATATAAAACGGTACATAAAGAGAAATAATGTGTGTGTGTGGACGGACACATTCAGACTACAAAAGATAAGGATTTGGTTTATCTATTTTTTATAAAATTTACGTTATAAAAACGGATAACAACCCCTCTTTCTCCACATTAAGAAAGGTGGGGTTTACACACTATTGATGATGATTCCACAGACTTCTATCATAAAACTTACTACTATAGAATCTTTGGTGAACAAAATCATCTAAACAGTTTGCCGTAGCCTATCGTTCCTTACAGTCGTGTCTTTCTTCACACTCCAATCTCCTAGCACCTACACCTTTATCCATCCCCCATCATCAACTAATGGATCCCCCGAAAACTACAATAGTACACTGGAACTGCAGAGGAATATTCGCGAACTACGAAGGCCTTAATTCCTTGATTGCCACTTCCCGTCCGGTGTGTGTCTGTCTCCAGGAGCTAATTTTGGGGACCAGGTCCATGCCATGGCCATGCCCTGTTGGATATTCCTACATCACCACCCGTTAACTACCTGCACTCGAAGGGGGGCTGCCATTTTCATACATCATGCAGTCCCCTTCCGCAATCTCTCTATCCGATCCCCGTTACAGGTGATTGTTACCCGGCTTTCCCTGGAGAGACAGTACACCGTCTATTCGATATACCTCCATCCCCACACTCAAGTCTCCAGCGATGACTGGTGGAGGTAGTACAACAACTCCCTAGGCTCTTTCTATTACTGGGCGATTTCAATAATCGTCACCCCTTGTGGGGAGACACACACTCCACCTATATGGCCCCGACCCTGATTACTATCATGACCTAGCTCTCCTTCGAGTGCCTCAATGATGTCTCTTACATTCTACCATGCCACCACCTGCACTCCTAGATTTCACATGGCAAGTCCTCCAAGAGGACTATGGAAGTGACTATTTCCCTGTTCAACTCACGCTCAATTGGCCCGACCAAACAGTTCAGGTACCGGAAAAATGGATTACTGCCAAAGCTAATTGGTCCCGATTCCACGACGATACATATACAACCCTTACGACTGCCCACTTCCCATCCTCCGACGAGTGCGTGCTTTTGTATCCGGCGTCACCACCACCACACCTTCGGCTACCATCTGGAAGAAGGTACGGGGTGTCGAGAGGCGACATGTTCCCTCCCGACTCCCGGTCCTCCGGACTAACGACGAACCCATATCGGTGACAAACCACCTAGCTTCTATCTTCGCCGCCGTTTCTTCCTCCACAGTTAATTCTCTCGTACCCGCCCCTAACAATAGCTCCTCTTCATCGTCCCTAGGCAGCACCTATAACCGGTTGTTCACCATGCGTGAACTACAGGCGGCACTGGCCTCTCGACGATCCCCTTGTCCCGGCCCGGACGGTATCGCGTACAGCATGATCCACCACATCCATCCTGCCTTACAAATTTTCCTACTAGACCTATACAACCGCATATGGAGAGAGGGCACCTTTCCCTCCCGGTAGAGGGAGGCTCACGTAATTCCTATCCAAACCCGGCGAAGATTCCCTCGATCCCACAAACTACAGACCAATCGCCCTAACGTGTTGTGCCTGCAAAATCTTCGAAAAAATGGTCGCTACGCGACTATCGTTCTTCTTTGAAAACAGTAGTTCCTTCCCGGCTACCCAGTCCGGCTTCAGACAATTTAGCTCCACCACTAATCCCCTCCTGCCCCTCAGCCGAGACATACAGAATGCCTTCGACAGTGGACAGTTCGTCCTATCAATTTTTTTTACATCCAGAAGGCCTACGATACCACCCGTCGGACAATAATCCTAAGTCAGCTCCAAAATCTAAGTCTCGCCGGAGCCATGCCGACGTTCACAAGGGACTTCCTTTCCTCCTGAACCTTTAAAGTTTGGGTGGGCTCAGTCCTCTCAGACACGTTCGTGCAGGAGGACGGGGTCCCACAGGGAAGCATCCTCAGTGTTCTACGCTTTTCTATCGTCATGAACAGTCTCAAAATGCCTTCCACCCACCATCCGTTCTTCCATCTACGCGGAAGAACGTGTGATCTTCTTCGCAGGGCGGGAGCCGTCCGTCGTTCAACGGCTAAAGCTCGCCATCTACCGGGTGGAAAGGTGGGCGACGTCGGTGGGGTTCCGCCTCTTCATCTCCATGTCCAAGTGTATGTTCTTCAGCAGAAGAAGACCCGCAACCCTTCCTGTTCCCTCTGTCACGTTATACGGCAATCCTCATGAGGTGGAACCCTCCACGCGATTTCTGGGCGTGACTCTAGACCGACGGCTCAACTGGGTTCCCCATCTCAAACACCTGAAGCAATCCCTCCAACGTCCCCTCGCTCTCCTAGATCACCTCTCCCTCACCACATGTGGCGCAGACCGACGCTCTCTCCTTCGCCTTCACACTTCCATGATGCAGTCGAAGCTGCACTATGGCAGTGTAGTATACGGTTCAGCCTCCAACGCCTGCCTCCGTATCTTGGACCCGGTCCTTAATAGGGGCCTCCGCCTCGCCACCGGTGCCTTCCGCTTTTCCCCAGCCTCCATCCTCCGAGTGGATTGCAATTCCCTCCCTCTCGCCCTCCGACGGGGTCTGCTCTTCATGAGGACATACCTCCGTGCACAGAGACTACCCTCTTCTTTCTATACGCGGCGATTTCTTAACTCTCACCCGAGGGACGGAGCTGGCACTTCATTGAAGTGGTCCGCTCTTTTCTTGACCTTTCCAACAAGCCCACCCCCTCAGTTATCCCCATTTCATACAACATCTACCCCCCCCCCCTGGCTCCTCACCCCTATCAAGTTTTGCAGGGACCTCTGTGACCTACCAAAGACTACCACGATCGCTACGATATACAGGTCACACTTCCGAGAACACGCAACCCAACACCTGGACACAGTCCCCATTTATACGGATGGTTCCTGCTCGGAGGCTGGTACTGCCGCCTCAGGGTGATACTGGCCCAGCCGTCTTTTCGAGGCGTCAGCCTGCCTCGTGAGACCTCCGTTTTCTCGGCAGAACTCTTCGCGATTATGGAGGCCCTCGACATTGTGTACACCCACTCTGCCAGCTCCTTCGTCATTTATTCAGATTCCCAAAGCGCACTTCTCTCCGGAGAGAGATTTAAACCTCCTCACCCGCTCATCTGTACCATCCAGCAAACCTTCCACTTTTTAACAGCCTTCCGACACAAGACAATCGCCTTCTGCTGGGTCCCGGCACATATCGGCATCCAAGGTAACGAGGAGGCGAACCGCACGGCAAAGACGGCCTGCTTACTACCGGCCTTCTCCCGGCCCCTCCCTTTCTCCGACTTCTTCCCGACTCTCCGCTCCCACTTCTACTCCATCTGACAACGGGAATGGGACCAGACCACACAAAACAAACTCCACAAGATCAAACCGCAATTAGGATACTGGGCCTCCTCATTCCACCGATCCCGCCATAAAGAAGTGATTCTAGCCCATTTCTGCCTAGTACACACACGCATTGTTCATGGTCACTTTATGGCTAAATCACCAGCCCCGCTCTGCCCTACCTGCCATACCCCTATCACTGTCGTACATCTCCTGGTCGAATGCCCAAACCTGTCTGCTCTTCGTCGCAGGTGTTTCCCTCTCTTGTCCAAAATTCCCATACCCAAGCGTCTACAATCCATACTTGCCGAAGGCCCCCATTTTTCAGCTGAAGCGATTTTCCTTTTCCTCACTCATTCCCATCTGCTTTATCGTGTCTAAGACCATACCTCTCCTACCCACTATCCAGCAAATGAACCTCACTCACCCCCCTAGTGTATCATCCCCAACTCAGTAACACCACCCACCCACTGCCTCGCCGAGATATGTATCACTTTCACTCGGTACGAATCGGCGGTAAATTAAAGAAAAAAAAAATCCTGTAGTTCCACCACAAATGAGCTGTATACATTGGAGTACAAAGAGTTTTGAACAAAATCAACTTAACGTCTAATGAACACATGAAATTTTCTATCCAAAGTATTTCCCTGAGCATATAATTGTCTACATTGCCTTAGAATATCACAGTCATCTGAAAGACTATCAGTTGGTATGTGGCCAAGCTACTTAGTTTGGGTTGTTTCTGACAGCACCATACCATTCAACTGAAATTCAAGAAATTTTATATACTTGTAGGCCTTGGTCCTCATAATCATAACATGACTTTTATCAGGTTATATTTTATGTTATTATTCTTCCCATACCTTTCACACACCTTCAAAAGTGTGCCGAGCCATTTTACAGATGGAGAAATAAGAACTAGATCATCTGCATACATCAGATGATTAACAATCATTGTAGGCCTACCAGTATTACAGGTGTTCAGCACAACATATAGATTATCCATATAAACATTGAATAAGTAGGGGGATAGTATCCCTCCCTGTCTGACACCATTGGTTACAGAGAGTGGCTCTGAATTTAACCCCACCAGAATATTAATATACGGACCAAGTAACCAGGTACATTACGATTTACAAGTTTCATGAATAATTTGTCATGATTAACACGATCAAATACTTTAGAGGCATCCAGGAAACACAAAAATACATAGCATCTAGAGTTTGGTATTTACAAGGCGTACACACACATACCAGTACTGTTTCTTTTTAAAACCAAACTGGTTATCACTAGTATACAGGTAACATTCAAGTCTATTAATGAATACATATTCAAACACCTTAGACATAATACTGGCCAAGGCTATTGGCTATAGTTATCTTTACTGTTAATTTTACCCTTTTTATCTTTTAGTACTGGCACCAAAAGAACGGATAACGTTGTATCCGGCAAAACACCATGCATGAGTAAACCTGTAAAGCACAAAGCTAACAAAGACACTAATCTGTCACTACTAAATTTCAGATGCTCAGCAGAAATATCATCAATACCACACAGGGGCGTACACAACATTTCTTAAAGTGGGGTGTGGGCGCGCGCACACACACACACACACACTAAATATATATATATATATATATATATATATATATATATATATATATATATATTGTGTGTTTGTGTGTCAGCTCAAAATTGATGATGATTGATTAGGAATCAAAATGAATTGCATCTTGAAAAGCTTCAGTTGCATTTTATTTTCAATTTATGGGCAAAGAATTAAATTTGCACAAATTAATCGTACGTATAAAGACATATATAAACATTCCTAAGCCAGCCAAAACTGCTTTTGAATTAATAACATGTCCTGGTAATCATAAAATAACTGAACTTCCATATGACACCAAGATTTTTTTGTGGTTGATGTTGCAAAGTTATCGATTTTTGAAACTTTCTTTTTCAAATATCTTTAATCAGAGTAGTAATAATTTTTACAATTGGGGGGCCTATGCCCCCCTCCTTAGGTACGCCACTGTCCTCAAATTAACTTTAAATTTGTATTCACCAATAATAATAGCATTATATCCAGTGGCGGCTCGTGACTTTCAGTTATGGGGGTGCTGCCTCAGAAATTGCGAACAATTGTGTCGATTATATATATATATATGAGAGAGAGAGAAAGTCGAATAGATAACTACTCACTACTCAGTCATAAAAATAAGTAAAATAGTATCATAAAATCAATTATAGGGTACTTACGCTTAACGGGTAATTTCGAATTTGGCAAAAATTTTATTTATAAACAAATTCCATTCTTCTGTTTTTATTCTGAGCGAAAAAATATTCTAAGAAATGAAAGCTATATATTGTAAATAATTCAATTATTATATAATTAACTTCAATCTCACGACAAAAAATAAATGATAACGAATCATTGATAAATGCAATTCGGAAATTAAATTTCGAATTAGCAAACGATACAGCAACACAACTACCACGTCAAACAAACAAATCGGCACTGCTCTGTCCACAGTGCTTTGGATCCTCTTAAACCCGTGATTCTGACTCGCTCTTCGTACGTCCGCCACCGAGGTTTCAAACGTTTCGAACAAAATCTGGAACTGTTAAGTACGCAGTTCCACGGGAAGGCTGAAGCTACTTTCGTGATTCATTCGTTCGGCATTGAAATAGTTTAAGGAAAAAAGGATATAATCTGATTTAAAAACTCAAAGTTCATTGAAAAAAAAACAATCAGAGAGGCTATTTTAAATATTTAAATATAAAGATCATAAGATCATGGGGGTACTGCAGTTCCACAGTGCCTACCTGCGAGCCGCTCCTGAATTTATATCGTATCTCAACCATAAAGAAAAAAAAAACCAGCTCTTTGTTTCGTCCACTGTCTACTGTTTCAAATGTACTCCCTGCAAAGCGAGTTATATTGGCAGCACCATTCGCCACTATCAAACAAGAGTGGACGAATATCGCGGCATTTCTACCTACCTTTAAATAAACCATCGAAATTAGCAATAAGAGATTATTGCCACCTCCACAATCACCCACTGCTCTTCACCAATTTCAAAATTATCAATTCAGCATACCAACCAACCGACCTCCGCATCCTCGAATCCCTATATATCCTTAATACAAAACCAACCCTCAACGATTACAATTCTACCTTCAACTTAAACATAGCTAAATAATTCTTCTGAGCCATCACTGAAAAAGAAATCCACCACCACTCTTCGACTTCTAGCATGGCTACTTCAACAGTCAACCATTCCCAACCTTTATACATTTAGATTACCCCCCGCCCCCACCTCGTACAATAACCCGGTAAGTTTTGTTTTCAATATTCGTTTCACCCGATAACATTTATATATTTTACCCCTCTACATTTTATGTAATTTTTTTTATCTTTAAATTATTACCATAAGACTCTACAAATATATTGTATAAAGTCTTTTACCATATTTGTTCACTTTTTTATTTTTTATTTCTTAGTACTGATGATGGAAATTGAATTTCCAAAACGTCTGACTAATAAACACGTACGTACCACCTTCTCGTCCTCTTAGGAAACCGCAACTTAGTAAGGAATAAGAACAAACCCTTCAATCAAGTTATATATATATATATATATATAGCATCGGTGGTGTAGTGATTAGCGTCGCTGACTACGAATCCATCGGCCCCGGGGTCGAGACCCGGTGACAGCAACCGGCGTGCAGCAAAACCTAGCTGTTCATCCTTCCACAGAATAAAGAAAGTGGTTGGTAGTTAAATGGGTACCCTGGGTAGCCGAATGGTTAAGACGCTGGGGGTTGTGGTTCGGATTCCACGTTAAACTGTAGGTCTAAGGTGGAGTGAAAAGCTTGACTTTCGTCAGAATAAACAATTCTGGCGGAAGCAACCCAAAGGTTATATATATATATATAGTATGAAAGATTGGTTTGGCTGTTTTGGGGCTGATTTTAAGCATGCTTTGGCGGGTTTTCAATTTTTTATCTGGCAATACTGGCTTGGGATGACAGGTTTATTAATATTTTATATTAATGCATATAAAATAAATTCGTAATAATTTGAAATGTATTCTTACTATAAAATGTACAAACTAAAACAAAACCTGCTTATATCTGTAAGTGTATGAACGAACAGACTTTCGAGCAAGGGTAGTTTACGTTCCCCTGTGGTGCCTAGTGTAGGTTTTCCCTACATCATCCTAGTTTTAGTTTGCGTTCCCCAACTTTGTCCTCATATATAATGATGATTGGTTAAGTTGTCGGAATATTGGCGCACCTAAAGCAAAAGCACCCTTGTGTAATTTCTTTATTTATGGTCAGATTTTTACGAAATTTTCAATATAGAGGTTTTCAAATACTAACCGGGCCTTCAGTGTTATTACGATGTCCGCCATTGAAGGCCCGGTTAGGTCAAATGTATGCCCGGGTCTTTTTTTTTTAGGAAACTTTTTTTTTTTAATTTCAATTGTTTTTCAAAAATGGTGTTATTCCGATATCCGCCTTGAAAACCTATATATTGAAAATTTCATAAAATCTGACCACAAATAAAGAAATTACACAGGCGGGGGGGAGGGGGTTGCTTTAGGTATGCCGTAATATTTCCGTTAGTTTTAACGTTTTATTTGATGGATTCATTTAAAAAATGTCTCCTAAAGATCCTAGTGTAGTTTACGTTTCCCAACTTTGACCTAGATTAGTTTGCTAGTGTACTTGCTCCCAAACTTTAGTACATAGTTATAGAGATAAGCACATCAATAGACACCGGTACAAGGCCCAAGAAGTGGGGGGGCGACCGCCTCTGTCGCTCCCCCTTTTGGTACGCCCCTGCATTCACTCTATTTTATGTCAGCATTTAAATCATTCCATAGTTTCAGTCTAATGAAAATGGGTAGTTTTTGAGATGAAGATAATCTAAATTGAGGTATAACATGTTTTGATCTATTTCTGGTCTAATATGAGTGGATTTCTTGTCCTTGAGTGACAAAATATCTATTTACCCATTGTAAATTAACGCTTTTTTCTTACACTCGTAAATAAAAATAAAATGTGCCAGTTTGATTACATCATTGAGCTTTTAGCTCTTTAAATAATGCACTAGAGTGATCACGGAAATCAGCATCAGATAATAACCTTATTGCTCTTTTTGGATGACAAAGATACCGTTTAATGTGTTGTTGGCGGAGCTTTTCCAAACAAGGATGCAGTACGTTATATAAGGAAGAACAAGAGTATGATAGAACCAATAAAACCTGTTTAGGGACTACATTTCTAAGTTTAAACATTATAGCAACACTCCTTGAAATCTTTTTCATGATATAATTTACATGATCACTCCATTGCAAATTTTTATCTCGCATTACACCAAGAAATTTTGTTATAGTACAGTCCTTTATAGCGATTTCATTAACATTAAATTCATCAAAATATACATTTCTTTTATTAGTAAAAATCATGTTATTTGTTTTACTGGTATTTAGGAAGAGTTTATTGGTGGTCAATCATTTCATTACACTGATGAATTCCGAATTAAATATATTCTTAACTGAATTAACGTATTTGCAAGAAAAAGACAGTTGTATCATCTGCAAACATTATGAAGTTCAGTATATCAGATGAACGTGGAAGGTCATTTAGATATAATAAAAATAACAGTGGACCCAGAACTGATTCTTGTGGTACACCATGTTTGACAAGCGCTTCAGTTGAGCAAACCTTATTTACCGATATAAAATATCTATTGGACAAATAACTTTTAAACCAACCACTGATTGCTCCTCTAAAGCCGTAACAATATAATTTATTAAGTAGAATATTATGATCTGTTGCATCAAACGCCTTACTCAAATCCATAAATATTGATATAATTATTTCTTTGTTCTCTTTAGCTATATTTGTATTTTCCATAAGATTTAAAATAGCCATTTCCGTTGTCTTATTATTACAGAAGCCATATTGATTTGGAAATAATAAATTGTACGATTCTAAATATCGCTGCATTCTACTTTTTACAATTTTTTCAAAAACTTTGCTGAACACAGATAATGAACACACCGGCCTGTAATTTGCTGCTAGTGTGGGATCACCCCATTTAAAAAGATGTATTATACAACCAGTTTTTAGCATTGATGAAAAGTTATCTTAACAAGTTTCAATATAGGTACAGGAATGTTATGAATGTATTTATTATGTCTGTATTTATTTGTATTTTTTAATTTAGCAATAATATTCCGGACCTCAGTAGAGGTAGCAAGAACAAAAAAATGAATTTAGTGGGCTGGGTGGCATATATTCTGGAGGTGAATGATCATTATTTAGTAATTGTAAGCGAAGTTTATTCGCTATTGAAGTAAAATGTGTATTTAAAGAGTCTGTAATGGAAGTATCATCAATAATTTCTTTATCAACATTTAATTTCTCTAAATTTGTCTTAATTTGGTTTCCGAGAAGACCGTTTATGGTTGTCCAAGTGTTTTTTATGTCTCCTTTATGCTTGGAAAATTGATTGTTACAATAGTTATATTTTGCAGTTTTGATTATTTTAGTTAACTTGTTTCTGTATTGAGTATATTGTACTTTAGGAATTTTTCTTTGTAATTGCAATTTGAATAATTTCTCTTTTTTATTGAAGTAATAATTCCTGGGCCAAACTGTTTTTCTCCTTAAAGGAAAGCAAATATTAAAAATATGGAATAAGGTGTCATAGAAGAACTGAAACATATGATCTGGGTCATTCATAGCAGTGATGTAGGTCTCGAGATTGGTCTCGGTCTCGAGACCCAATTTGCAGATCTCGATCTCGGTCTCGACAGACGCGGTCTCGGTTTTTCTCCCCGAGACCTCTCGAGACCGTAATGAAAAATACATGTTATTGGCATACTCAGGATGGTGGCTTGGTTGAACAGACACAATTCAGAATGTTTATGAAAGTTTGTAAAAGTAAGGGACTCTAGATATTCACTAATCAGTCACCCTGTTTTGAGTTGCCACGTTTGTCTTTGGGGGGGGGGGGGGGGGGGGCTAGCTTTTTTTTAGGTTAGCGTTACCAAAAAAATTGACCCCCCCCCCCCTGTCAGATTAATTTTATTGAAAATGGAAACTAAATAGAGAATTTTATATATATATATATATATATATATATATGTGGGTGGACATTGAAGTACTGATAAAGATATTAAAGTAGAACTTAAAGAGAAAATAAAAGGTATGTTATAATTTCATTATAAATTTTTAAAATTATCACAGAATTCATTATACTGGTATATTTTTTATCGTTAAAATTCATTATAGATCTCTCTGGGCTGAGTGAATGTTGAATTAATGTCATATATATATATATATATTATTTAGACCTTATTCTAATTGCCATGCCTCTGTTTATAGTACCAATATGTCAATTTATTTTTCATAGAAATGGTGTTGGAAAAATGCTATACAGAAAACTCAAGCACGGAGAATGAGCAGATACAGAGAGAGAGCGCTCATTCTCTCAGCAGCGATGACGAAATAAAACAGAGTCAAACCAAAGTTCCGAGACTAATGGCAAAATATCAAAGCTATCGGTCCAAGCAGAAGAACGTTGAAACTGGGAAGATTTTGAACCGCAGGGAACAGTTGTGGCGGTACCTCTTAGAGATTGATGAATTTCATATTTTAGACAACTGTTCTCCAATAAAGTTTTGGCACCAGAAAAGGGATAAATTCCCATCACTGGCCAATGTTGCCATGACTGTTTTAACAGTGCCTGCCTCTAGTGCTCCAATTGAGCGTGTATTTAGCCATGGAGGCATAATAATGAGGCCCCACAGAAGAACTTCAGCAGATCTTCTGAGCATGCTGATGTTCCTCAAGTGTAATGAGCACCTATCATGCTTTAAATAAATGCACAAGTCAAACTGGGTAGTGGGTACGGTCATTAAACCTTCTGTAACAGATACAAAAGAAGTAAATAAATAAAAAGTACGTGTATATATATATATATATATATTCATTTGTTAATTTATAGGCTACACTTTTTGCATTCAACACACTACATCTGAGAAAGTAGTTATTAGTTTAGTAATATACTTAACATAGTCTAATTTCCATAGTAGTGTAAAACAAATTGAAAGGGCATGATCTTGGTCTCGATCTCGGTCTCGGTCTCGAATTTTAAGGGTCTCGATCTCGGAAGGTAGATCTCGATCTTGGTCTTACAGGATCAGGTCTCGGTCTCGGTCTCAGTCTCGGACTTGGTGGTCTCGACTACATCACTGATTCATAGGCTCGTCACAGTCAAATAGAGTATTTTCTACAGCCCCAATAAACTTTCTTTTGTTAACTTCTGAGAATCTTCTATAATCAATAGTTTTGTCCACAACCTGAACAATGTTATTGAATATAGCGTAGGTAGGGAAATGATCACTGATGTTTCTGGTTATAATTCCAGAATTTACTAGGGCATTGCTATTTATAAATATATTATCAATCGTAGATTCTGTTATTCGATTACCCAAGTTGCAGACTCGAGTGGGTTTGGTAATAGTATGCCTAAGATAAAACGAAATCATTAAGTTTAAAAATTTATGAGATTGCGCTTCAGATTGCAAATTGATGTTGAAGTCACCCGCAAATATGGCATTTGATTTATGGAAGTTGCATAACATGTTATCTAAGTGAATTAAAAAGTTATTAGTATTAGGTGGTCTATATATTGCATGAACAAAATATACATTACTTTTGTCTTTTATATTAACAATCAGGTTTTCATTGTCACTATTACATACAGAAAATACTTTGTTAGTCGTAAGTTTTATGCACATACACAGAGATACCGCCACTAACCTGACCATCTCTTACAGTATGATAAGCAACGTAATTATCTATATTATACAGGTTTTTAATACTACTATTTAACCAGGTTTCCGTGAGAGTTCTAACACTAAATTTGACTGAAGAAATTTTCAAAAGGGCAATCAGCAGTGCTGTGCTCGTTACTTTATAAATGTAATGCCGTTACCGTTACTACAGTCTAAATGTAATGCCGTTATCGTTAGATACCATTTTTAAAAAGTAACGAGTAATGGCACCGTTACTCGTTAACGTTACTTTTAATGAAATGTACATATATTATATATATGCATAGGTATATTATAATTTATATATACATAAAATATTATATTATATAAACATTCGCTTGTGCGAGTATGTGTTGGTTTGTATCCATTGGTTAATGTATAGGCTATGGAGTCTGTGCGTGCCTTCATTGCGTTGTTATGACTAGAGTTAGGATTGATAGGCCCTAAAAAATCAATAATAGGTAGGCAAAAAGGCACTAAAGAAGCCCTAAAAAAGTCGCTAAAAAAGGCACTTAATAGGCATTTCTATTTTCCCACTTTTCTCTTATTATTGTTGACTTAGAGTAAACCCATTTGCAGTTCTGATGAATATCAGGATTTTTATTGTAAAAAATAAACTAAACATCTCAAAAACCATCAAACATTTTATTTGCATGAAAGTAAAATCCAAACATTTAAACTATCTTCTTACAAAAACTCAACTAAACTATAAATTGAAATGGCAATTGATGATTAAAAATTTTTCAAGGTTCTGTGGCGTAAATTGACATCGCCTGTCACAATACATTTTTATATCGAGAAAATGACCTTTCGACATCGCAAGACGTAATTGGTGTGAACTTCAAAGATGCTAATTCGCTTGGCTCAAAGTCCAGAACCTCCTGACACTCTCCTTTGAACACTGTTGAAACGTTCACTATGGTTTGCCAACCAGGATTGCGTCTGAGAACATTTTCAAATTTTGCTACCACTTCTTTCCCTACGTTACCAGGAACCTGGCTCAGCTCCTTCCTTAAATTTTGAACTATTTCCACTGCTTCAACAAATGGCAGGCCTCTCTCCTCCAGCTTGGTTATGGTCCCTGGCACCCGTCCGAAATTGGCCATGATGTAGGCCAGGTCTCCTTGAAGGGTTTGTTATTTTGGATAGAGAATAAAAAATGTTGCAGCGTACCTCTTTGGAACAAGGTTGGCAGAAAATAACTCTACCATCTGTAGTGAAGTTTGGGTCCTTCTTGATCCACTGCCTGAACAGAACACTTTTGGCTGTCTTGTCCTTAGGCATTTTTTCTCACTTATAAAAAAAGCCGTAAGCACAAACGTGAGATTTTATTTAGCAAAAGCACTTGAACAAAGACACCACGTTGCACGCACCAAACAAAATGATCGAGGCCAAACGCGTCACAATGACGTATTGTGATCTGATTGGCTGCATTTGGCTGACGTATTGTGATCTGATTGGCTGTGCTGGTTGCCTCAGGACTAGCCTCGGTTTTTCCATCCCCTGCCTTATTTAGGCCTACAAATTTAAAAAAAAATGCGAGTTATTTTGCTTTACTTAGTACAATAAAATTAAAAAAGGCATATATAGGCACGTATTTTAAAATTAGGCACTAACCATCAAAATAGGCGTTTATAGGCACTACAACATTTAATTATATACATCCCACAGTCCCGAAATGGATTTCTCTAAAAGAAGCCTATGAATCTATAAACGGGAATAAAAAAGGCAAAAAGGGCAAAATCCGGTCTCTAGTTATGACTTATAAGGCATAATATTTTTTTTAAAAAGTGAACCAAAATTACTGCAAGATTTATTACTAGGAATTGCAACATAACAGAGGATGTATCATACTATTGATACTAATTTATTAATGCTAGAATATAGCAGGAAAGTTTAGTTTTGCAAAACAATAATACGAAATACGGTAATTATTCGTTTTTTGACCCAGTCTCTTTTTATAATGAGAGCAAACTTTTCTGGTCAATTTTGAGGTGTTCTGCACGAATCTGCCATCCGTTTCCTGTGCAAATCCGTAGTTTTCGAGATATCGTCATCTTGAAAACTACGCGTTTGCAAATGGATGGCAGTTTCGTACAAAACCTCAAAATTAACCAGAAAAGTTTGCACTCGTCATTTTCATTTAAATTAA
Organism: Bathynomus jamesi; assembly: GCA_023014485.1. NCBI lineage: Eukaryota > Metazoa > Arthropoda > Malacostraca > Isopoda > Cirolanidae > Bathynomus > Bathynomus jamesi. The sequence continues at coordinate 29,675 of JAJOZX010005955.1, forward strand.
CGAATTTAAATGAAAATATCATGACTTAACCTAACCAATCATCAAGGGCGTACAGTTGACCTAACCGGTGTCACGTACTGAACTGTCCTCAAAACATTAGGACCGATCAATTTGTGATGCGGGATCTTTACGGGGGCTCCGCCCCCGTACCCCCGAGACCTTAATTATACAAATGATAATGTAATAACATGTGCCAACCTTGCATGGGTAGTCCGCTAAATTTTGCCTGCCCTTAAACTGAAACGACACACGTTTATTTTTAGGATTTTTTTTACGGCACCTAAAGACCTTCTGGTCTTTTCTTAAAATACAAGTACTATTGCATTTAGGGAAGGTCACGGATGTCTTAATTATTCCGTGATTGAAAAAAAGGTCTAAACTCTTGTCTTCATCTAGGGCAATATGGTGGATCACGTCTTCAAAATCAAATATGCATAACTGATACATCATACTTCGTCACAAAAAAACCAAACTGAACAGAGTTCAACAGATGAACAATTGCTAAAAATTATTTATTTGTAAAACAGGACAAATTGAATTACGCAGAAGTAGCCAGAATCACCAAAAATAAGAAATATTCACCAAATAGTCGATATATATATTGAAAAAACACCAAAAATAGGAAATATATTTTAATAAAAAACACATTTTATACCAATTTGCACAAGATAATATATATATTTTCTTATTCAGTTTTGATTGGTTATTCAATATATACTGCTGTTATAGCTGGGTGTGACTGGGTCAAAAAATGAATAATAAGCAAGGATACTATGGATCCAGATGTTCCCTAATCAGGCCACCATCCCTGTGTGGTCTGAAATAACACTAGCATTATCTATATATAAATATTCAATGTAAATTTCATATTTACATTTAGGATAAACAGTTCTAATTGTGGCATATGTGCATGTATTATACCTATGTATTTATATAGCTTCCAAGACAATTCTATTTTTATAAATTTTGAAAATTCCTTGTCACCCAGTACTCTAAAATTTCATTTACTGGGCAACAAAATGCTTATGGTGTGTAGTGCACGCTCTAAGTCTGAGTGGGCTGTTATTAAAAGTCAACCATGAAGTGTAGAAATTCCAGTGTTGTCCCATTTTACAGAGAATCTCATTAAGTTTTTTCTGATACCACGTTTTGACAAGTTTTCTAGAAATGTACGCGGGTGATAGACATTGATGATTTAAAAGCAAGAATCACAGCTGCTATTGAGCGAATTGATGTGGATATGCTGCAGCGTACATGGCAACATTTGGAGTATCGATTGGATGTTTTGCGAATCACTGATGGTGCACATATCGAATGTTTGTAACAACGTTACTTTAATAAAAGAAACTTTTGAAAATACAGATTCTAAATAATCTTGTTTAAGAATTTTACGTGTGTTATCAAGAATTTTATTAAAAGATGAAATTGTACAGATAATGTTCGGACACACTGGAATTTCTAAAAAACTTGTCAAAACTTGGTATCAGAAAAAACTTAGAGATTCTCTGTAAAATGGGACAACACTGGAATTTCTACACTTCATGGTTGACTTTTAATAACAGCCAAAAATTGTACAGATAATTCTCAGACACCCTGTATTTCCAACTACTTACCTTTCCAGGTCCTGAATTCATTATGGGTTATCCATGACCAGTTAGGTTAACTGAATGCCAAGTTACGTCAACTGTATGCCCTTGACAATTAGTTAGGTTAAGTTGTGATATTTTCATTAATTTTAATAAAAATATCACAACTTAACCTGACTAATCATAAGGGCATAGAGTTGACTGGATCAATGAAAGAAAGCCACCCCCAAAGGTTTTAAGTAAACAATGCCACCCCCAAAAATCACTAAAGTAAAGAATGCAAGTAAAACCACCTTCATGAGGAATTGTTTATTATTTATTACTGTATGCCCTTGATGATTGGTTAGGTTGTCATGATATTTTCATTTAAACTAACTAAAATATCACAACTTAACCTAACCTAAATAACCTACATATGTTAGCGATGACTGGGGGACTGACTCGTGGCTAGACCACTTTATAGCCTCCCACGATGGTTATAATATAATCAATAGCATGTCAATACTTTATAATGTAATTGAATCTGATCACATCCCATTTGTCGTAGGGCTTGATTGTATAGAAGCGCCTGACTTTAGACATTGACTGTGATAATGCTGATTACTATAAAGTTAATTGGTCAAATCTTAGTTACTCTGAGGTAGATTACTATACAAGGCAGACTGATGCACTGCTAAGGCTTGCGAAGATTCCTGCTGAAACTTCAGCTTGTCGGAATCCTTCCTGTGATGTAAAACATATAGATCTCCTAAATAAGTATTACGGTGAGCTTGTACATGCCATTAAGGCTGCGAGTGGAAGTAGCTTTAAGAATAAAAAATGGGGGAAAAGTAAATGTCAATCCAGGGTGGTCAGAATACTGTACTGATTTGTATGATGTAGCTAAAAATTTATTTATGGAATAGGTTGCGATGGGGAAACCTAGGCAGGGGGAACTCTTCCAACTGAAAAATAGAACTCGTGCTAGATTGAAGGGTGCTCTTAGATTTATAAGGAAAAATGAAGAGGATCTTCGAAGAGAATCTCTACCCAGAAAATTAGACAATAGCAATACTTCCAGTAGGGAATTCTGGAAGGAGGTTAATAAAATTAACAATAGTAATCTTACCTTGCCAAATGTAATAGTGTGTGTACAATGTACATGGTGCAAAAAGCATTGCAGAACGATGGGCAAATCATTATGAAACCCTATTTAATTGTCTCAGGTGGGGGGGGGGGAATAGACTAAATATATGTCTAAATGTAGAATGCTCTGAGGAGCTACTAATTAATGACTCAGAAATCTGGCAGGTTATTCATAAGTTAGATGATGATAAAAGTTTGTGGCCTAGATGGCAGACAAGCAGAACATTTAAAATATTGTAGCCCTTGTATAATACCCATGCTTGCAGTGTGTTTCACAAGCTATATGATACATGGATACTTGCCACAGTCCATTTTTTCAGTTGTATTCAGTGGCGTACATAGGGGGGGGGGGCATCAGCCTCCCCCATTGTAAAAATTACACTGGTCTGCATGAAAATCGATTTCTTTATTTTGAGTTGTGATTCTGAAGCAGTTTGCTGCGCTGAATTAAAAAATGCTACCAGTTTTTTAATATCACCCACAGTTTTAAAGTTATTAGCAAAACAATTTTGGGGCATTTTGTAATTTTTTACCTTTTTTATCTTTAATTAATTTCGTTTTTTGATATTTTTCAGATAGATAATTCTAACATTACATCTTTAAAATTTTAATAATGGCTTCTAGAGGATGTACCCATAGTCCAGACATATTTTGTTATATTTGTGGTTGGTATGATGATGTAAAACAAAGGACAAATGTAACGATCTTCATTAAGAGAGCTTATCATGCTTATTTTGGAATTAAATTAGGAGATCAAGATAAAAGTTGGGCTCCACACAAGGTTTGTCTTACGTGTGTTGCGGCACTAAGGAATTGGAGCAAAGGTAAAAAGAAAAGTTTGCCATTTGGGATCCCTATGGTATGGCGTGAGCCTAGAAACCATACCGACGACTGCTACTTCTGTTCTTGCAATGTTAAAGGTTATAATGCAAAGAATAAAGAGAACCTTCAATACCCAAGTCTTCCATCTGCAATAAGGCCGGTACCCCATGCCCATGGTCCAGAAGTTCCTATTCCCCGCCCACCCGAGAGTCTGTATCAATACAATTCAGATTCTGATTCAGCTCCAAATCCAGACAATGATGATGTTTGTGAACAGCCAACAGCTGACTGAGATCCTAAACCATTAACCCAAGCTGAACTAAATGACTTAGTCAGGGATTTGAATCTGCCTAAGGACTCTGCAGAACTTTTGGGGTCTAGATTGCAGAACAATTTATTGGCATCCGACACATACTTTGGAATAAGTCCTGAAATGTTTGCAAGTAAAGAAGGTAAATATATTTTGTTTCTTTCAGTTATTTTTTTATTCTTTCATAAACAAGCAATATGCTTGTCCAAGAGCTAGGAGCTATTTAATTCTGCATTAATTAGGTTTTACTCTATCACCTAAAGATTTCGTGCTACAAGGGGTGTTGTAATACCTCATCTGTCCCCAAATGTTAACCACCCATTGATGGGAGGGGAGAGAGTATTTTGCTGGGAACAGGACTGGTTGTTATATATATTTACCCTACATTATTATGTAAGCGTTACTGTAGTCTATAACAACAAAATTTATGGTTTAGCATGTGCAATCCAATGTTGGTCTCGATAAGATGTTCACATTTGGGGATAAATGGGGGATTTATGACACACCCTGTAGTAAGAAAACCAAACGTGATAGGGAAAAACTAACTATATTTTTTAGATCAGCGCACTCAAATTATATAGAATTACAAACTAGTTTGCAAAAATTGATCGACAAGTTTTCAAATGTATACTGGTGTTACTACTACTACTCATTAAAGATATTTGAGAAATAAATTTTCAAAAATCTATAACCTTGCAACATTCACCACAAAAAAAATCTTGATGTCTGTTGTAATTTTAGTTATTTCATGATTACCGGGACATGTTATTAACTCAAAACTCAAAATCAATTTTGGCTGGCTTAGGAACATTTATATATGTCTTTATACATATGATTAATTTGTGCAAATTTAATTCTTTGCCCATAAATTGGAAATAAAATAAAACTGAAGCCTTCCAAGATGCAATTCATTTTGACTCCAAATCAATCATCATCAATTATTTTGAGCTCACACACACACACACACACACACACACACCATATATATATATATATATATATATATATATATATTGTATATATATATAGTGTGTGCATGCCCTCCCCTTTAAGAAATGCTGTGTACGCCCCTGGTTTTATTGTTACCAGTTGTTAAAAATAAAGGTGCTAGTATCTGTGATAAGAATAATTATAGGCCGATAGCACTTGCCAGTATACTTTCTAAGGTGTTAGAATATGTCATTTATAATAGGATAAGTACTTACTTGCAGACTTATGACAATCAGTTTGGCTTTAGAATGAAACATGATACTGTACTGGCATGTGTATTTATATGCTAAATGAAGCCGTCGTAAAGTACAGTACAAGATGTCAAGTAGCAATGCATATTCCTGTTTTTTGTATATATGTATATGACCTTACTAATGAACTAAAAACTGCACGTACTGGCTGTCATTAGAAAGGAAAAAAATTAATCATTTAATGTATGCTGATGACCCTCTCCCCATGGGTTGAGAGGACAATTAGAGATATACGAACAATATGGTATAGAAAATGACCATCTATAATGGGGCAAAGAGTTGTATTTTGATTTTTAGGAGTAATCTACTGAAACATGTATCATGTGGGTCTTTTGAAATGAATGGTCAGACAGTAACTGTCAAAGACACATGTAAATACTTAGGTTATGTAATTACTCACGAGCTGCGAGATGATCTTGATATTGAGAGACAACGTAAAAAGCTATATGTACAGGGTAATATACTCGTAAGGAAATTTTGTATATGTTCAGAATCAGTTAAAACTTATCTTTTTAGAACTTACTGTACTGCATTGTATACATCTCATCTGTGGTGGAACTATACAAAAACTGCTATGAATAAACTCTGTTGCTTATAACAATATTTTCTGTATGCTATGTAGGGAACCAAAATGGTGCAGTGCCAGTTTTATGTTTACTACGCGTAACCTACATACATGCCAAATGTTAATCTGGAAGAATATATACTGTATAATTTCATTACTAGGGTCAAAACAGCTCTAATGTGTTATTGTGCAATGTCCTGTCTGGTTCTAGGACAGCTCATACCTAGGACCAGAAAAAAAAAAAAAAAAAATTAATGAAAACATTTTGAAATGAAAATATTTATTTTTAAAATTACTGAAAACATTTATTTTATAAAATTAAAAATTAAATTTAAACATTTAAAATTTATGCAATAGAGAACCATTATTTACATAGGATAAAATTTGAATGCCCGGTTAGGTCAACTGAATACCCGGTTGTGTTCATTGAATGCCCAGTTAGGTCAACTGTACGCCCTTGATGATTGGTAGGGTTTAGTCATGATATTTTCGTTAAAACATGAAAATATCACGACTAAATCTAACCAATCGTCAAGGGCGTACAGTTGACCTAACCGGGCATTCAAATTTTTTATCCTATAATAAATAGAGAACCATTATTTACATATGTTTGCAATAAATAATAAATTTGTTGTTATTGTTTTCTTATCTTATTTTAGTTAATTTGCAGTTTAAACTTTCGGGGTGGATATAGATGAAAAGATCAACATTGGGGTGGCAATTGATGAAGAGAGTATGAGTTGTCCTAGGTGGTATGAGTTGTCCTAGGTGGTATGAGTTGTCCTAGGTGGTATGAGTTGTCCTAGGTGGTATGAGTTGTCCTAGGTGGTATGAGTTGTCCTAGGTGGTATGAGTTGTCCGGTCCTGTCTTCAGAATTTCAGATACTGTGTACCTCTCACCTATATGGCAGTCTTGGTCAGGCCCACTGAGAGGGTGGGGATACCGTGAAAAAATACCCTGGGCCCGGACCTCTAGCCAGCCTGGAAAGAGGGAGGATAAAATCTAAAAATATTAATAAAGCAATTGATTAAATAACAGAGGTAATATAATTAACGAACATACATTTTAGAGAGATTATCATAGTCAAAGTGAAACATAAAATATTATCTGCAGTCCACTAATGCCCAAGACCAACTGACAGATCTGGGAACCATTGTAATTGAAAGCCAGTTAGCCCGTACTTTAAATTTCATCAGAATTATTTACCACTTTGCTAGAGAGAAGGCAAAGAAAGTACACTTCTAATTATGAAAATCTTGCAGTAAACAATTGTCTTGCTTGCATGGACTGGTATTGCATTTGTAAATTGTATGGTGATAGAATTAATATAATTGATTCGAAAAATAAAATGGTAATTTTCTTCCAAGTTGTTTATTCATACTGTATGTTTTGAATAGTGACTTGGGCATATAATCAGTTTGCTTGTTATGTACACAAAAAACATTCATAATAAAATACTGAGTAAACAGGGGGACCCATATACCAATCTTTCCCCGGGGCCCATGACAGCTCTCGGCAGCCCTGGTCTTGGTTCAAACAACTGCTGGTTTGCAATACCTTATTTTTGTAATGTAGCAAAGATTATACACGCATATTAAATTGTGTTATAGTAAGATTGTATTTGTATGTTGGGTTAAATGCATATGGTGGCCTTATTTTGGTACTTGTATGTTTGGTTAAGTGGCTGTGGATTGTGAATGATCCGCAATAAAGATGTTTGTTTTTTGTATTTATTGAAATTGTTTGAGAACTACTGTTAAAATGGCTTTCATCGATAAAGACTTTCATAATATATGTGTCGATATTAATCATTTTAATTCATTAACAAAAAATTCTAAATCCGGTTTAGAGAATCTAGAACAGGAATCTGGTGTAAGCAATTGCATGGTCTCATCGATGAATGAGTTTAATGCCTTTGTATTACAAAAAGATGTTTATAAAAATCTTTTAGTTCTAAATCTAAACATTCGAAGCTTATCGAGGTACTATAACTACTGATTGCCAGAGCTGGGCAGTAACGCATTACAAGTGACGGCCGTTATGTAACGCGGTACTTTTTTAGTAACGGTAACGGCGTTACATTTCAAATCAAGTAACTCAGTAATGATGTCACATTTTTAGGGAAATACATTCGTTAGTCGTTACTCGTTACTTTTTTATCGTAGCTCGCAATTAGTTTCTTTCGATCCTCACTCATTTTTCATTAACCGTTAAAAATTTGTCCCTTCACTATGAGCGAGGTGTGCATGTTGGCCATTGGCATGCTGGCAGCCTACCCCCATCCACCCTCTCCCACTACACTGACAGCACTGTCAAAGTAAAAAGGCGAAGAACCCTGGAGCAGGCAGGGACCTAAGTTCAACAGAGGTTTCGTCATTCTTCTCATCTGGGCCTTCACGGCACATTAGCTCTGCATTTTTCTCATCCACTAACTTTAAAAATATGTTTATTAAACTTAACACTCCTACACCATCTAGTGCCTCTGTTGAGCAGGTTTTTTCAGTATTAATTAATTAATTAACCCATAAGTTATTCGGCGTATGTTGCATAAATGTTGTTGCAAGTTCTGAGATTTGCATAACCTTTCAATTTTTTTTATGGAATGATCGTATTGTTCACGCTAGAATATATTATGCATCATTTCAATGAGAAAGAAATGTGCTTTAATATTATGTTAATTAAATTTTCCTAAAATAATTATATAAGACCAAAGTAATGGTCTGAAGTTGGAAGAAAAAAAGTAAACAGAGGTTTAAGTTTTGAAGGCCTCTTAACAAGACAAGTCCCCCATCAAAAATAGTTTTCTTTACTTACTTTAGCTTCAAATTTTATGGGTAACTTGCATATCTGAAAAGAAAACGAGTTTCACTGCCTCGATGTTCAGTAAATGAATGTTGTTTGAGAGAGCGCTCGCTATTGGCCTATCCAGAGCATTGATACGGTCTACACTCGAGACACTAGAATCATTACTCACGATGTCAGTATCACTTTCACTTCAAGACATTATTGTATGGAAATAAGGTAACACAAGTACTACAAGAAATAAATAAAAGAAGTACCCACAAGCAAATCTGTAGCGAAACACACAAAAAGAAGCAAGACAGACCGCATGACCCTGAACCAATTAGCGGTCAGTTTTATTAGACTCTACGGACTGCATGACCCTAAACCAATCGGCAGTCAGTTTTCTTAGAATCTACTCGTCAGCTGATTAATTTTTACTTACAATTGGTCAAAAATGGTGGAAGACACGCCCACATATTGAAAATTAATCAATTATGGCATAATTTGTGAATTACGTGTTAATGATGTCACGCAACTCTTCCAGCGCCGTGAAGATCTATGGAAAGACCGAAGCGACGTTTGTAGAGATGCGAACATTTGTTAAAGGCCACTAAAGATCTTTTGAATAATAGTTCTTTAGTTTGTATATTTAGCTAATAAATTTCAATTATCATTGCCATGCACAATAACTCATTTGATTCATTTCTTTAGTATTTCGGGTTATTATTCATTTTTTGACCCAGTCACACCCAGCTATAACAGCAGTATATATTGAATAACCAATCAAAACTGAATAAGAAAATATATATATTATCTTGTGCAAATTTGTTTAAAATGTGTTTTTTTATTAAAATATATTTCCTATTTTTGGTGTTTTTTCAATATATATATCGACTATTTAGTGAATATTTCTTATTTTTGGTGATTCTGGCTACTTCTGCGTAATTCAATTTGTCCTGTTTTACAAATAAATCATTTTTAGCAATTGTTCATCTGTTGAACTCTGTTCAGTTTTTTTTTTTTTTTTTTTTTTTTGTGACGAAGTATGACGTATCAGTTATGCATATTTGATTTTGAAGACGTGATCCATATTCCCCTAGGGCCTAGATGAAGACAAGAGTTTAGACCTTTTTTTAAATCATGGAATAATTAAGACATCCGTGACCTTCCCTAAATGCAATAGTGCTTGTATTTTAAGAAAAGACCAGAAGGTCTTTAGGTGTTATAAAAAAAAATCCTAAAAATAAACGCGTGTCGTTTCAGTTTAAGGGCAGGCGAAATTTAGCAGACTACCCATGCAAGGTTGGCACATGTTATTACATTATCATTTGTATAATTTAGGGTAAATGTACAGTATTATACCCGTCTCCCTTTCGAGGTGAAATTTATGTTTTCCCTATGGTTTTTGATGTGTTTTGAACGAATCTGACCTTCAAAACCATTGGAAATGACTCGTTTTTGAGATAACCCCACTCCCCCCAGCTGGCAATCGAAAACGAGTCATTTCCGACGGTTTTGAAGGTCAGATTCGTTTAAAACACATCAAAAACCATAGGAAAAACAAATTTCACCTTCAAAATTGACCTGATCTAACCTAACCTATCCTAACCTAAATCACTTAGTTTTGTAGGCAGCCCAGGAATCACTATAAATCACAGAGCCAGGCCTAATGTACTTCTGAATGAGTGGAATGAGTGTTCCATTCCAGTACGAAAGTAATTCAAATTCGAAATGGATGGAGCGCAGTGATTGGGCAGACATGTAACGAACACACAAACGAACGTACGAACACACACTAGATACACACCAAAAAAATGTTTATATCTCGAAAACGAAGCATTTGCGACGGAAATGCTATAGAAGGAAAGTGGCTTAGAATTAAAAAATCTACTTAATGAACATATAATAATTGCTGGATGTTAGGTGTAATAGTAGAATAATACCTAATTTAGGTCTCGGGGGGTATGGGGGCGGAGCCCCTGTAAAGATCACGCATCACAAATTGATCGGTCCTAATGGTTTGCTGACAGTTCAGTACGTGACACTGGTTAGGTCAACTGTATGTCCTTGATGATTGGTTAGGTTAAGTCATGATATTTTTGTTTAAATTTGTTAATTTAAATGAAAATGATGAGTGCAAACTTTTCTGGTTAATTTTGAGGTGTTTTGTACAAAACTGCCATCCATTTCCTGTGCAAATGCGTAGTTTTCAAGATGATGATATCTCGAAAACTACGCATTTGCACAGGAAATGGATGGCAGATTCGTGCAGAACACCTCAAAGTTGACCAGAAAAGTTTGCTCTCATTATAAAAAGAGTGGGTCAAAAAATGAATAATTACCGTATCCTTAATCCAGCAGCATGCTGGGACTGGTTTGGTCTGGTTCACCTGAACTGATTATTAAATTTTGATTGATCACCAAACCATTTGTTTGTTTTTAACACACACTTAACAGTCTATAGAAATTTATTTACATCTAAATTTTTTTCATTTTTTCAGGATTTGATAGAAAAAATATAGGTAGTATCATATGCAGTGGTTGTTTCAATATTTATTTATTTTTTGATGAGAAATTAGTTTATTTTTAGATAATTAACGTCATTAGTGAGTATAAAGAATGTTAAATAATTTCTGCCAAAATGTTACAAAATGCTGTTTGGAAAAGCTAAAATGCATTGGCTTCCAGGGCTCCACCCAAGACCCCCTAGCTTAATGACTCGCGCCATTGGCGCTCGCCGATTTACACCCCTATCTGTATCAGAACCAGTCAACATTAACATCAAGAAATTGGTAGCACACCCCTGCCTTAATCCACCCCAACTTCCCGATCTGCCTTTGATGCCCAGTGGGAAAAGCTTAAAAAATGCTCTGCTACATAGCCATTCTGAAGCAACTATTGAATTCAAATTTCAGTGCTGGACATGCGTGGGGATTAGTGCTTAAAATTAATTGGAAAATATATAACCAGTTAATAATCGTCTCGAATTTTCATAACTGGTTATTAACCAATTAATCAATTTTTCACAAAGCTAAGAATTTTATATGGCAAAGGAAATAAAAAACTTTCTTTTCAATATTTATTCCGTTTGAAAAATTATTCCTTTTTTATAACATATGATTATTACAAAAAAATAGAAGAAAACTTGTTTATGTTTTGTTTTGCATTGTATATGCAAGCCTTATAGCAATGTGGTTAACCATTTTTAACATTTGATTCTAATTTATATATATTTGGATTCAGCTAATTTTTCTTAATAATATGGTAAGAAAAAAAAAGTAACGTTTTTCATGTGAAAACGGCCAACTTTGGGTGGGGGGGAGGGGGCGAATATCGAATTCCCCCTTAAAGGGACTAAAATAGCACTAAATTGTAACAAAAAGCACTAAAATTAAGTTAACAATTAATCGGTTCAAATTTTTTGGTGACTGGTTATGAACCAAATTTCCTTAACCGGTTAATAACACTAGGCAACAAATTTCAACTTTTTTTTTGTTACAGACACGTGAACTACTGATTCCTACTAAAGCGCTGATGCTGATTTCAGATCTGATATCAAAATTTCTCTATCACATCCAGATTTTGTGTAACCGAAAACCCCTATTTTTCATTTTTTTTCTCACCTGCTTCTATTACGAAAGCCGTCTAAGCTACTTTTCCGTGCCACGTTTTATGTTAAGCATACTTAAATAATTAGTGAACAGGGATGTCTTTCCTCCTTTATTCTGGCTTAAGACAGACAGCGGAATTCCGCTGGCGGAGTTACCACCAGGGTTGTGGAGTCGGAGTCGTGGAGTCGCACGTTTCAGGGCGGAGTCGGAGTCGGTAAAAAACTTCCGACTCCGACTCCAATTTCTGTGTCCTGTGTCACCCTTAATTTCTAAATCCTAAATACTAACATTTAGGTTATTTAGTTTTTTTGGTCAATAAACCTTATTCATTGATAGCCCAGCCCCTAGATTAAGTTTTTTTAATATTTTTTTTTTACATTTTCAGAATATACAATTAATATTTATTTAAATATAAAATATAAAATATAAAATTTCACACTTAGTGTGGTGGTGATGAAATGTCTTATTATTATGATAATTATAAAGTGAAACACTAGAGTTGGAGTCGTATATTTACAATGTGTGGAGTCGGAGTCGGATTTTTAGATTTTTTACAATGTGTGGAGTCGGAGTCAAATTTTTGACAATGTGTGGAGTCGGAGTCAGAAAATTTTGGACCGACTCCACAACCCTGGTTACCACCCCTGCGCCCAACCATCCACCCAAAGCGCGTTAGTATTTTGTTACTACTGAAAGGCAAATTCCTGTTCTTAAGTGAAACTTTGGTGTGTCCTCTTCCTTTGTCGCTTGTAGGATGACGAGCTCTCCTTCTGCAGGAACCAACAATAATCTCCCATCATATTTGGGTTGAAATTACCTTGGTATCTGTTTTCCATAACTGAGATCTGTTGGTGGAAGCGCTCACCATGCTCGTCACTTACAGCCCCAAGGTTGGCCGGGAAGAAGTCAAGATGAGAATGTAAAAAATGAATTTTCAAAGACATTCTGCATCCCATTATTTCATAAGATTTAAGCATGTTTTCTACGAGTTTACGGTGGTTTTCAGCTTTGTGGTTTCCAAGAAAATTTTTGACAACTTCAACGAAAGATGTCCATGCTCCTAGTTCATTCTCATTTAGGTTAGATGGAAACGATGAGTCATGGATGACACTGTGGATCTGTGGTCCAGTGAAAACTCCAGCTTCTAGCTTAGCATCTGTCAATATTCCTTTGAATTTATCCTTTAAATATTGGAAACCACTACCTTGATGATCCATACCCTTCACGAAATTTTTCATAAGGCCAAGTTTAATGTGAAGTGGTGGAAGATGTACTTTCTGAGGGTCAATAAGTGCTGGGTGTTTCACATTGTATTTACCAACAACATGTTCAGTTCTAGATGGCCAATCATGTTTTTTGTAGTGGTTCTTGTCATCTCTGCTGTTCCATAGACACAAAAAGCACATATGCTTTGTGTAGCCCAACTGTAACCCAAGAAGTAATGATACAACTTTAAGGTCGCCACAAATATTCCATGTGTGGTCCTTATATTTGATGAGTCTTAGCAGCAGTTTCATCGATTCATAAGTCTCATTAAGGCCAGTGGCATGTGCTACAGGTATTGAAGGTTTTTCATTGCCATTGTGCAGTAATACAGCTTTAAGGCTAGCTTTACTAGTCAATGAACAGTCTCCATTCTTTTGGATCATAGCGACAGCCAATCCCTTGCATCAGACCACTGATATCGTGGCAGAAACAAACGTTTTCTTCCTGTAAGTAAAATGATGAAAACTGCAAATGGCGATGGCGGAAATGGGAAACTTTGGTGTTTGGTTGGAGAAGATTAAATTCTTGAAGTCTTGAACCAAGCAACTCTGCCTTTTCTTTTGGTAATTCCAAATCGCGCCCTAAGTCATTTAACTCCGCTTGACTTAACAAATGTGGGGAAATATTTGCATCTGGAACATATATGCCATCTTTCCCTGTTTCTATATCACTAGCAGAATCTTCAGATGAACTGCTGTCTGTTATCGCTGCTGGTGGAACTGGTGGTGGATTTGTTTCATCATGTGGTACTGGTTTCATTGCTGATTCGCAGTTTGGGTACGTGATCTTTGATTTGTTTTTCTTTGTGAAACCAGCAATCTTTGTCAAACAAAAATAACAATCATTGAAGTGATTTTTCGGCTCACGCCAAACCATGGGGACTGAGAATGGCATAGCTTTTCTTTTACCATTCATCCAAGCTATTAACATTGCATTGCACTGTGCACAGCAAATATGTGGTGCCCAGTCCCTCTGTTGGTCTCCTAACTTAGTCAAAATAACACTTGTAGGCAAGTTTAATCTTTGTTGTTATGTTTCTACGTTGTGGCTTAGGTGTATATTGTCCACAGACAAAGCAGAAGTTGTCTGGGTGATTTACACAAGCACGTCTATTTGATGCCATTTTGAATTACCATACAATATCTGAAAAAATGTAGAAAGTAATTATTACGATGTGCAAAATAAAAAGAAATACACACCGTAGTACAAAACAAATGCTATAAAAACACACAAGTCACCACAACCTGTCACTTGCTCATCAGCAGAGAGCTTCAACAACCGTTCTGCTTGACTGTCACGTAGCGACTGACCGTTGGGCTGTTGCCCGTTACTATGCTCTTGACTCAGTGTTGCCAACTCGGGATAAATTTTATTTATCAAAATTGTTCGAATTTGTATATAGTTGGCAAAAAAAATTGCTTTAACCTTGAAAAGCAAGTTTCATATTACTGGCATTAAGCCGATTAAAAACAAAATCTGGACGTGGTAGAAAATTTTACTAAAAGTGATTTGCATTTTACACAAAATCTAGACGTGATAGAAAAAATCTAATTATAGATTTGAAATCAGCATACCGAAATTAGCTAGGAGTACCTATTTGGTCTTCTGTAACAAAATCTTTGTTGCCTAGTGTAATCGGTTAGTTTTGGCTGGTTTTAAGCACTAGTGGGGATGTCACTTGACAATAGGGTAGCCGCTGATTGGCTAATGATGATAACATGGGATGAGATGGTTTGATGAGTGAATAATGGAGCCAAAATTTAATAATTTTGAAAGTAAATAATTCAATAAATAGGAATTTCTGCCAAAATTAGTATAAAGTATTCTTGTTTTGGTTGAAAATAGCAGAAAATTAACTGCTTCTATCAAAAATGAAAGGGATGTTAAAATGAATATTAACTGTGGATAGTCCTGTTGATGTGGCTGGGGGAAATGTTTCTTCCAAGTCTGGTCTCCAGGGACTGGGCAATGTTGGGCCTAGCCAGGCTCCTCCTAATAGGTCTATGTCCCATACAGATTTAGACCTCTCAGACCCAGTGAAGGCTTCCTTTTTATATAGGATTACTCCTAAGAATCAAGATATCTCTTTTGCATCAAGACCTTTGGCTTTTAGCATAGCACTAAGGGATTTGCCTTTCCATGGGTTGGGTATGCAGGCACCAGTTTTCCAGAGATGCTCTGGCACAGTGCAAATAAAGAACACCACTGCCCTTCCCTCCCAGTTTTTGGGAATTCTGTGGAAGTTGGGCCCATTGGAGGTGGATTGCTCTTTGGGTAATGACACCAATATTGTACATGGTGTTATAGGACCTAGAGATTTGGAGGAAGCTCTTCTAACTATGAAGGATGAGTTAATTAATAATGGTCATCCAGTAGCAAATGTCAGTAGACTCGTAAAAAGAACAGGTTCTACATATGTTCCAATTCAATAGGTTAAAGTCTGTCATTGCTCAAGTTCTTCCAGCAAAGATCTCTATAACTTATATAACGTGGAGTTCATCAGTTTATTCCACATCCAATTCAATGTTTTAAGTGCTAGGTATTTGGTCATATGGCTAAGTCTTGTCATTCAAAAACAGTGAGACTTGTTTACTGCTCTGAAAGTCATGTCATCTCCTCTTGCCCAAAGACTACTAAAATCTGTGCCAATTGTTCAGGTCCCCATACAGGTAGTTTCAGTGGCTGCTCCTACTTTAGAATTGTACAAGAAATAGAGAGGCACAAATTTACATCTATTCTCTTTTATAGTAAAACTAGATTTGTTGTTTGAAATAAAGACCCTAACGTAGCCTCAGAAAGAACATTTACAAGTAATGACTTCCATGTTCTACCAAAACCTATTGTGTCAAGAGAGGAGACTTAAGGCTTGGATGTGGTGACCCCCCCCCCCCCCCCCTTCAGAAATCTTGGAGTGGGGTTGTGAAGGGGAGACCTGGCTTGACTGTGGCAATGTCCCAAAGGCCACCTGGAGCAGGGATGGATGGTGGGTAGGGTGTGACAGTTGCCCCAACTTTGTCCTACAATGCTGTTCAAAATTTTGGTATTGCTTATTGACATAAAATATCCACGTGCAATTGTTTGAAGATTCATGCATATTCGAGTGAGCACCAGCAATTTCAAAAATAGCGATTTTGCTTATACGGCATACGCGCCTATATATGAGATTACACAACCATCATAAGGGATATTAACACAAATCATTTGTCTGTCTTAATTAAAAGCTGTTATCACTAACACAAAAAAGTTAATCATTCTTATTCTCTCATGGTACATTAAGGGGTTTTATCATATATTCACAAGGTATTATTTCTCTAGAGCAAGAAACCATGATTTCTGTTCGGAAACAGATGATCATTTGCGCTGATTAGGAACGCGGAGTCTGTCATTTTCAACTACTTGAAGGACTTCTTGAAAGCGCTCCTCATCCCTGGCAACATTAAGAAAGTCATGGCAAAGTTTTACACCACGCTCTGCAGCCTCATTGACGACCTGAAGCTTGTCCACAACCCGTTTCATGTTCAGGTAGTCGTCATGATCCGCCCATTCACTGGCTGGACTGTGGAGAAACTGATAGGGCATGCCTAAAATGGTGAAGAACCGGCTTGAGTCAGGCCCAATTAGGTCCACCAGGGCAGTGCCACTTTCTGGGACAGGGGGAAGATATATGGCTTTCCATAGCCCCCATGATTGAGCCCCACTCTCTTAGTAACTTCAGTGCCTTCATGGCAAAGAAGGGCCTTCCTCATCTCCTCTTTTGTCCTTTCTTGTACTTGGGACAAGAACAAAGCCAGTGGGGCCAACTCCTCAGTTAGGTACCAAGTGTGTGTACCGAATGCCACACGTGCTTTGTCAACTATTGTGGCGTCATATGGGGCAAATTCAGCCAAGGTTTCGACCAAATTCAAGTCATTCAGTGGCGCACTTGCTGGAATGGGGCAAACAATCCACCATGGGACATAAACAGCGACTGTGAACACAGCAAACCGTTCTAACTTGCTGATTTGACTTTTAGTCACAACCTCGGCTTTGGGAAACTGCTCTTTGATCTGGCCTGACAAAAGAACAATCTTGAGGGTATAGAGCAGTTTAGCCATCCACCTTGCTTTGTGAAGTGCGCCGGGGTAGACCATTGTGAAGTTCACTGGCTTGGATCCTTTAGTTACAAGCAGCAGACAAAGCTCTACCAGCTCCTTGTAGTTGCCACGTATAAATGGTTGGGCTAGAGATTCACGGAAGAAGTCAGCCATCTCCTGCTGGCGCTCCTCAAACACTCCAGGCATTGCGGGGTAGTAGTATTTCTTTTTTTCATTGTACACCAGTGAGAGAAATGGTTCTTGAACCTAGAAATGCAATTATTGGGATTATTGTATTTCGTACTAATCTATAATATTGTTTTAGGGGTATTAAGATTGATATGATCAATCATTTGCTTGGTGTTAGTATATCTTATAAGTCTAATAAAAGAAATTCCACTAAATTTGTTCATTAGATAATAATATTCCTTGTTATTTTGTAAAGCTTATGACTCACCTCTGGAAAACCATTATGTTTGGACTTGAAGAGCCCTCCACTTTCAAGCAATCCCAGCAAACACCTAGGATGACTTCACCCACATGCCTGTGACAGGCGCACCAGAATACGGCACGCTCTAATTCCTTTTGGAGGGAGACGCAAGCAGCTGTTTTTTGTCCTGAAAAAAAAATGTAATTGTAGTTTAAGGCCACCATTTCAGGCACGTGCTTTTTGCAGATTTCGGTTAAATCATTCACTGTATTTTGGTATTAATGTCGTGATAAATTCACGCTGATGTTTGAAATAGGTTTACCTGTATTGGATGAAGTTGTGTCGAAAACCATACCAACGACATTCTGTTCACACTCCCAATTGACCAGAAGTTGTTTGGTTGCTGTTGATATCAAGTCTCCTTGAACCAGGCCAGCTTTTTGAGTCAAATGCGGAAGAGGTGGGACTCCAAGAAGCTTTGTGCCATTGACACTAGACACAAGAATGGGCAGGCGGTCATCAGTGCCTTTGGAATCCAGTGTGTCCATAAGTTTACCATCCCAGTGCACCAGTACTTTGTGTCTTTGTCTGATGGTTGCCGTTCATCCATGATTTTTAAACTTATTTCTGACACGATGGAAGCTCGGTATCGGTGGGCCATCCTTGCATTTAGACTCAGCTTTGATGTATCTCCACCACATGCAGATACAAGGGAGTACACAATTGCACTCAGCTGGGTCGGCGAGATGTTGTTTCGAACACTGCATGAAACAAGTTCTGCCGACTTCAGAATATCATGGGGCACAAAAATTGAAACTCCCTCTTTCACTGTTCTCCGATGTTTTCTCTTTGGTTCAGCAGTGCTGGCCTCATCAATGTCATCGTCCTCATCAGAGCTAATAGGTGAATCAATATCAGCCTGTACATTCTCAGCATGATCACATTGCTCTCTCTTGTTGCTTCTCTTCTCGCATCTGCCTTTTCTGTCGCTTCTGAACCTTTTCTGTGAGTACTTTGTTTACCCCAGAGTAGGTAGCTACTCTGTCACTTAGCATGCTTTTCATAAAGAGTATGTCAGTATCGATGGCATCTTGTTCGGCCTGAGTTTTCCCCTTTTTCGCAGCTGCCATGTCTTTCAACACTGTGTTCTTATAAAATTTCATCGTCAGGCTCAATTCTGATTTAAACTTCATAATTCCAGGATCATCAGCCCATCTTCTATCCTCATTCTTTTTCATAAGCATCATGTAGTCTTTGTCATAGTAAGTTTTAATCACTCGGCCAATATTGTTCCTGCCTGTAATGGTCGGGACATTCGCCTTCTGGTGATGCAAAAGCACATTGTCAATGGTGGCAGATAAAGCCTGGTCCCAATGCATATCCCGAAGGTTTGCTAACAGATATAGTAAGACCTGTCTATTAGTTGGCAGTTTGCAGCCCTTTATTTCCTTTTCTTCTCGGGGTACGGTGCCCAATAACATTCTGACATACTCATCATCTTGCCGTGTATCCATGATTAAATTCTCTATTCACATCATCAAATCACTGTCAAGGGAAAAGAAAAGAGCATCATTAAAATTAAATGCAATAAAATAATACGTGGAAAATTTGTGGGTCAGCATTCCAGACCCGGAAATGAAAATCTGATAAAATATGCTATTTTCACACTTATTTATGAAGTTCATAAGCTGAAATAGCAATACTTGCTGGTACGACGGTGCTAGCTCAAACATGCACCGATCTCCAAGAAAATTTACAGGGGTGTTTCCTAGATAAATACACAACACTAAAACTTTGAACAGCATTGTAGGACCATTTTTTGATTTTTGGAGGGCAATGGTCACACCCTAATGGTGGGGCTATGGTCTCTGAACCCTCTACCCCTTTTGGACATATGGCTCTATTGTCTGACATCATTAAAGTTCTGTTTGGGTTTGTTCAGCTTCACCCTTCAGAGTGGTAGTAGTCACTCCAAGAAGACTTTGAGTACTTTATCAAATTTTATTTTTCATTTAGTGATGCTTTTTGCACTGATCTCAAAATTGATCAGCTGACAAAGTTCCTTGATAAACTGAAATGTAAGCCTACACCCAAACAGAAATGTCTCGCCCAAATTTGTAAACCCATTCAGTATTTCATATCCTAAGGTTTCTAACCCCTTTTTTGCTCACTGAAATGCCCGTAGTCTTCAATCTAACTTCTCCGAATTTAAACTTTTTATTTATATAGTCGACCCTTGTTTAATGTTATTGATTCATTCTGGGAAAAGTAACGTTAACCGAAAGTGACATTAAACGAAGTACATGTTCATTGGGGTTTTAGGTAATCCACTCCAGAGATTCAGATTCAGATTCCTTTGCCATCTCTTGGAGGTCTGTTGTATTTAACTCCCTCTCATGCTCTTGAAGAAGTTCCTGCACATCATCAGCATCAACTTCCAGTCTCATTGCCTGCCCAAGGTAGAGAATTTCAGCTTCAGGATTGCTTTGTTCCTCAAAGCCCACAAAATGATAGATCACAGAGGGCCACAGTTTCTTCCACGCAGAGTTCATAGTGGTTGTGGTTACCTCTTTCCATGCCTTTACAACAATTCTAACTGCTGGTAAATGGGGTAAGTGACATAGAATGAATGCATGTACGCCAATGGAGGCTTTGACGCTAAATGAAAAGACGTAAACAAAGTGTGACGTTAAATGAGGTTCGACTGTACTAGAAAACTCCATTTAGTGGCAGTTTGTGAGACCTGGTTAACCTCTAAACTCCAGCCTACTTTTATTAATTTTACTCAGATCAGATCAGAGCAGACAGGGTTGGCTGAGGGAGTGGAGATTTGCTATTTCTGATTCTTTCAGATTTGTGCTTTTGACCATTACCTCGCCATCCCTTCCCTGTGGGAGTTCTTGAGTTCCTTGCTTTATCTTTAAAAGTAAACGGTGGTACTTTTAGATATACAGGGGGTCCTTGTTATCCAAATATTCATTATCTGAGTCCCCACATTTACATGGCCAAATAATTGTAGAACTATACAGATAAATTCCCCATTTTTCAGAGGTTTCCATGGGTAAAGTACGTGGAATGCAGAAGCACAATGGAAAACCATTTAAATTTCCCTTGGACTTGCTGTCTTGCTTGCTTTCCCCTACCTCCAAAACACCACCACTACAATGCTCCACTCCTAACCCCGATGCTACACACGCTCAGTCTCTTGCTAACCATTACCAGTGCTGAACCCATCCATAGTTTTCTGGTGTTTTAGTTCTGATTTTGTTGATTTTTTGCACTATTGTTGCAGCCATGACTTCAAAGTGTACTGCTAGTGGTAAAGCAGCTACTGGCCCTAAAAGAAAGTGTACCAGCTATGGGTTGGATGTGAAATTAGATGTCATTGACATCCCAATTTCACCAGTATCTACACCTCATAAACGATGTCCAACTAGGAAACTATGTGACATAGATTGGAGAATTTGGTCTAGAGCTCTTCCTGACACCCTCTCTACAGAGGGATCCTTAGATGAAAAAATCCAACACTTTACAGCCTTATTGGTGGAAACAAGTACCTCCACACTGAAGAAGACAACAGGAAATTTTGTTCCTAAATACCACAAATGCTAGTGGACAGAGGATTGTAATGGGGCAGTGGCTACCCACTGTTGTGCTTGATATTATTATTCTCATCACCCAACTCTATATAATATCCTCTGAAATAAGGTAACTGCTATAGCTTGTACTATTTGTAAGGCAAAGAGAATTTCATGGAGTCAGTCTTGTTCAAACCTCAGTTTCACTACACCTTCCACCAAGGTTTAGACTCAAATTAGGAAAATCATTAAGGGTAGTGATTCATACTTCACTTGTCCTATTGTTGTAAATGGTTCTGTACTAAGTGATGTTCATGCCAAAGCTGAAGTTTTGGGAACCTTCTTCCATTCATTTTTTTGGGACTGTAGCAGTTATTGAAGATGAGGATTTTTGCAGGGACCTGCAGTCTTCCTTATTTCTTGATTACGATGAGGATTATAACCTGGACTTTACATTGCAGGGATTACAATTCTCCTTAAGGCAATGTGAACATTCCAGAGGTGGAGCAATGGGCCTGGGTAATATACATAAATATTTTCTTAGTCATCTTCCATTGGGAGTACTTGCCATTTCTATTAATTATCAGCATTCAGTGATAGCCTAAGCACAGGAGTCTTTCCTTCATCATGGAAACAGGCATTAATGATTCTTATCCTCAAACCACAGAAAACCCCTTCTAGTCCATCTTTGTATCATCCCATATGCTTATTATCTTGCTTGGGTAGAGTACGAGAGAGGAAGTCCATCAGTGGTTGCTATGGATTTTTGAATGTCACATTTTTTGAGATTTGCAGTGTGGTTTCTGTAAGAAAAGCAATGCAGGGGGATTATGCAACATCAATGCTGCAAAGGGGGGAAGGGTTATGCAACAAATCAATGCTGCAAAGGGGGAGAGGGGAGGGAGTTAAAAAGAACATACATTTTATCTATTAGTATGGGCGCAAAATGGGAGAGTGCAGGAATGTTGAAATGCAATTGCAATGATGTTTAATGTTGCAAATGGGTTATGCAACAAAGGGTTTATATATCTGTAATTCCATTGACACCAATATTGTATGTTTTGAGAACCATATACCAGAGTTAATGCTATATTTTTTTCACCCTAAGCACGGTTTGTTTTCCCCCCCTTTCCATGGGGTGAAAATTTTTAATTTTTTTATTTTACCAATTATATATTTTGCAGGAAAAAAAAATTCTATTGCCATGTTATTATGACACCTGGCCTTTATAATGTGAACATACAGGTTTGTGTCCATCCCTAATAATAAAGTCTGTAGGCCTAAGTTAAGACAAATTATACTGTATTTATTCTTTACTGAAGACCCTCTCTGCTTTAGGAATTCTGGTTTCCTTCCACTGCATTCTGAACCATGTTGGAATTAAAGGTAATGAAATGGTTGATACACTGGCCAGGGCTGCTCATTCCCTCCCTGCTACTACTTGACTATATTTCCACCCAGGTGAGGGATGGGAGAGATTATGGCACTTGACTCTTTATGGAATGTTTAAGCCTTCTTGGGGCATAAGAAATTGGCCTGTACCATCTTCTCACTATAAAGCTTCTATTATAATTAGATTCTGTTCTGGCTATGTTGGCCTTCAGGCCTACTTGCACTAGATTGGACTTGCCTTCTCCCCATTATGTGTTAGTTATAATTTACCAGAGAGACTGTCCCATTTCTTCCTTTTTTGTCCATGTTATGCTAAGCAAAGGAAAAAAAATTAAGATCCTCTCTTTTGCAATATGGTGTCAGGGATTTTACTTTATCTGTCCTTTTAGGTTGGGGTAGCTTTTCTTCCCCATTGATAAACTTCACTATGGGCCAAGTATTCAAGTTTGCAGTGGCATCTTGGTGGTTGAGTGTTTTAAATCTTGCATTGTATACTGAATTCCATTTCCACAGTTTTATTAATCAGTTATCTCCTAGTTACCCCATCTGGCTATTACTGTTGACTTAGTACTTGGTTCCATTTTTATCAGTAGAGGTGGGGGGTAAAATGGCATGTTGTCAAAAACAAGTGATCATAGCCTCATTTTGTGTGAAAATACATGAATATGAAGTTTTGAAAAGGTTTTTTGCTGAAAATTGTGTATACAAAAATTGCACCACAATTTACTGATTTTTAGCGTCAAAACAGCGTTAGGGGGGTCAAAATTATGATTTTTGGAAATACTCACTGTGTGCTTGGGAATGATTAGAGTTCTTGATATATATCTTTGGTAGCAAATAGAATTGTCATTTGTATTATATTTTTGATAAATTTATGCTAGAATTTTAGTCACGCTCGAGTGATTTTGGAGAAAAATTGGCCTGTTCAAGCTCGAAATCCAGACATTTTGTGGTTTTCCAATCATTTATTGACAGAAAATGCAAGTTAAAAGCACACCGTTCTTATGACTGATTTTCTATTTCATTTTTTGCACTGCATGCTTGAAAGCTGTCACAATATCATTAATGTTAGTCAAGGCGAATCGGTTGATACGGGAATCAAACTTCCATTCACCTTCAATAACGACATCAAGAATTTGTTCATGCTGAACTGTCTGAACGTCTTCTTGTGCTGGGTACCGCCACCACTTGTTCATGCCCTTCTTCTCACGGCATAAGTGGTCCAAAGTCATTGACTTGTCTGCAATGAACTTGTTATAGGCAATGAACCAGTTGTACTCTCCATTTTTCTCTTCATCCTGCCAAATGACAGCACATAGCTGATTCACCTCCAAGTACATGATTTTGTTGGTCGCAGGGGTGGTGGATGAAGACTTTGAAATAAGTTCCAGCGTTTGGCAGTTAGATGCCAAGTTTGCAACTGTAGCAGTTGATACCTCATTGGCATTTGAGTCATCTTCACTCAGCAATATGAGGAGGTTCTCAAGTTTTTCATCGTGAGATATACTGTTTTGACAATATAATTCTGGGTGCTGCAGTTTGTCACTCTTGTGGGTGTGTGAATAGTATGCCATCTCTGTTTTCACTAAATTCTGCTTGACTTGGCCTCATCTGAAGAGTTTGCATTAACTCTTCAGGTGTTGTACATGGCCCTGACCAAGTTTTGCAGTTTGTGAGAAGCTTTTTTGTGTGGTCACTGGCATTTCTCTCTTTAGCCATTTTGAGCTCGATTCGAGCCTTTAGCTTTGTTTTTTGAGTGTTGTTCCAGCTTTTTTCTTGATCCAGTAACACTTTCGTGATTCTTTTAGTGCTGCTTTGCACTGGGCCCTGCCATGCTTTATACAGGCACAAATCGTTTCTCAATGATTTAGCAGTGAATTTTTTGTTTCGACACTTTGCAGCTTTTGCTGCCCTCTTGTCGAACACAGCCAGGTTTCATTCAGCAGCAAGATTGTTCGTTGGTAAACCCAAGAATTGCGAGTCTGGCAAGCTGGAGATATCGCTTGCTCGTAAGCTTTGGTTTACATGTGCAAATCCATATTCTCTCCCACATTGAAGCTTAATGCCTTCAGCTGCTGCTATGTACACACATTTTCTCAAGTATGTGGAGACTTAAGGCATCCTGTGGTTTCTGTACCTGTATGTCACGTACATTAATGACATATGCTTGGAGTGTGGATAGCTTTCCTTGGCAGAGCTCTTCATAAAGTCTAGGCAAAATGCAAACCAGGTCAGATTGTGTACTTATTTCTACCATGTGCAGAAATGGGGGAAAACATGGTGGTTGAAGTAGGCCAGACATTGCAATTCTGTGTAGAAGAGCTCACTTGCCATGTACAAGCGGCAGGCTTCTGCAAGCTGGTTGGTGCTGTTGCTTTCATCCAGAAGCATTTGCAAAATGGCATAAGCTTCCACGATTGCTGCTGCTGCTTTACCAAGCTTGGCAAATCTCCGCTGTTGGTACAGAAACATATGCTTCGCACAGCCTTCTCTTTCGCATATATAATCAAACTCATCTGCTAAGAGCATGCCTTGCCTGATTTGTCTCTTGAGACGAGTGTGACAAAAGCAGTGATCCCGCATTCGACAGTGGTCTTTTTCCCTCGGAAAAAAGATTTTCGCGAAGGATTGATTTCTCAAATGTGTCTTTGTTTCACAGAGACCTCAATCTTGCTGAGTACATCCAAATTTGTCGCATCAAGTTTTTCCACAGTGTGGCTCTTGCATAGAAGATGGATGGGCTGATAGTTGCTCTGAATCGCTGCTGCAATGCATTCGGTGATCCTCAAGTTTTTTGCAACAGCATCAGTCATAAATGAGTCAATTTTTTCCCACAGATTGTTTATTGTCACTTCCCTATCAGTCTCGATTGATGCTGCATTTGCCAGTCGTGTCAGGCTTTCGATTAGTAAGTCGGAAATTTGCTGACGATCTTCATAGGCAAAGAACATTGGTCTTAGCACAAACTCAGTACCATCAGAGAAGTTCAACAAAATGGCCGGCCATTCACCATCAATGCTGTTTCGGGATGTTGTATCATAATGAAGTACTGACTTAACAGACAAAGGTTTGTTAAGTAGATACATTGAAGCATCTCTTTCAACTTGCGATGCTTGCATTTGCTTGTAATCTGATATTGTTCTGGCGGAAGGGATCACATACAAATAGTTCTTGTATTCTGAAACAGTTAAGGGTATACAAGACTTCTTTTCTGGTGGTTCTTGACCATCTTCAAGCGTATCTACACTTTCCATGGAAACATCTTCTGTTGGATTACTTAAATACAGCTCATGATTGTACAAATACTTGCAAACAATTTGTACAGCAAGTCGAGAAGTTTCAACTGAAATTCCACACATTGTAGATAGGTTAGCACACGTAGATTTGATTTCATCTGTGCACACTTTAATATTTTTCCTCAGTTTTGGTCGATTCACAAATATGTCATCTGTTTGTGTGGTGGCTGAAACCATTGTCATGGTTGAACGAACTAGCCCGGAGCGATTCAAACTTTGATAAGTTCCAGCTGAAGGTGAGTGATTGTCATCTTGGTCATCCTCATTCGAATGAACATCAGCCATTGCAAAATCAATCTCAGCTGCTACCCTTTGTTCTTGTTCTAATTGTGCCATGTGTAATTGAGCCTTTTCCTGTATGTATTCAATGTCAATTTCTTCACTGATTCGTGCTATTCGAGTGGATTTTTGATCTTCATAGAATGCTTTTTCATCGCCAGTAAGTTCTTCAGTTTGTTTTCCAATGTCCAAAAGGCTATCTGGACATATCCCTGCGAAATAGAATGATGGTGTAAGTATGTTTGTATAGAAATAGATAAGCTAGGCTTATTTACTGCACATTGTTAAATTTCTCACCAGATCCTGCTTTAGGTGTGAAACTTCTCCACGCTTTATTTAGTTGTCGCAAGGATTTAGGTTCACTTGGACCCAGATTTTTCTTCTTCCCTTTTTTGCGATGGGCTATAAAAACAAATAATAATTAATAATAATATAGTGATGAAGTGATCCTACTTTATTACCAGCGAAACATAAGAAAGGAAAATAGAATGTACCTCGGATGTAGACTTGAGTGATAAATCTCAACCAATTTTGTCATTTTCTTTTAATAGAATTTATAGTCAGAACATGTTCTTCACCAAATGACTTGATCCAGATTTGTCGTAGAGCTACACTGCATGCATGAATTGTTGCACTCCTACAATAAAAAAGACAGTCATGAGCTTTAGTTATTAACATATCAATATTGCACTTACGTTGTAAGACCATATAGACTTCAAAAACTTACATTTTTGAGCTTTTTGGTTGTGTCGCCTCTGAAAATATTGCGATTGCTGCATCATACCAAGTAGGTAGCTTGTCACCAAAAATGAACACTAGCTTTTGTGCCATTGCTAGGCGTGGTTGCTACTGATCGGCTGATTTTAAAGCGTTGCTTTTCCAAACTTTTATCACATTATTTCACAAAAAGTGCTAAAAGTAAAACAATCACCAATTTCTGTATTCTAAACAAAAAAGATAGAATAAATATGTAAATTATCTGAAATATAGAAATGTACAAAGGTTAATATCTCATGTGAAGAGCAGCAGAACATTCAATAATATGTTGTTAAATAAGTTTTTATGTTATAAGACTTAGTTTTGAAGCGGTTTAGCTATAAAATTGCAAACATACTAAAAAATGGTGGTTTTCGAGTAAATTTGAGTGCAATTTTTGTATATAAGCCAAAACCAATTTTTTTTGCTTGAATCATGTTATTGGCATGAAAAGCTGTCATTTGAGCCTATGATCACTCAAATCTGAGCACATGACCCTCAGACCCCCCTCTACCCCCTATCTCTATTATATAGATCAAACTCACTGATTCTTTTCTTTTGCTTTCTCTTGCTGTACTCCTCTCATCTTGTATCTGATGTCTGCCAATGTAAGGCTTTCCTTAAAACTAATGGATCATCCTATTCTAGTTGTTTTCTGGTCCTCATAGAAAGTATAGTCTTCTGTTGTTTTGAGTTGATACAAATGTTCCAAATCTCTTCTCCAATTTGAGTCTTCACAGAAGATGTCAAACAACTTGGAAGTTTTTTCAATGAAGGAAGAAAGATCACTCAAGAACTTGTTACCACATTTCTTTTTTGGATATCTATCAAACCTACAAAATTACCAAAACTTTAATGTTGTGAATGCAAATTTCAATTATAAACCCTAAGCTAAGTTCTAGTCAAAACAGAATTTATTACCGACCATTCTTATGATTTCAAATTACTGAATCACATGACTATGTTAATAAAATTACTGTCACAAACAAATAAATGTAACTACAAAATTTACAAAAGTATGACATATTTTAAATCTTTTTATAAGGGATTGAAAATTTGAGTCTTACCTCAAAAATTCTTTGACTAGATCCTGAATCTTGCTGGTGACACTGGGCCATGAAATTGGATAGACATTGCACCAAATCCAGTGTTCAATCAGACTTAGTGCAACTGTATCAGCTGCTTGTCTGGTTGTACAGTTCTCTTCTGCCATTATACGTTGGATGACAGCTTTACCAAAAGGAAACTTTCCATTGGGGAATGAGTCTCTGCTTGAAAATCTGTGACTTCCATCAAGAATTTTAACTGTGTCACTGTCTTAACATCTTACTATGCAGTATTTTTTGGCAATAAGGTTATCAAAATACATGTATTTATCAATCCTATAAATTCAACCTTTGGTCAAAAATGATGAAATATGGATTTTTTGATGCATTATTGACCCTGCAGCCCTCTGAAAATGTTTTAATCTGCTTCAGAGGTAAAAAATACATCATAAACAGTTTTTAAATTGTCTTTCTATGATGTCCAGAACCCGAGATAGGTAAGTGGGTTCAAATTTTGGTTGCACGCTCATATGATTTGTATAAATTGGCCGGTAGCAGTCAGTTTTGTGTGCAACCACCCAAAATTGGTTTTAAAGTTTAATCCTGGACAAAAGACAACTATCTAGACCCCCTCAATTTTGATCCTGGCACTTTTGATTTTTTTACTCCACCCTATATACATAGTACAGTTTCAGTATTCTTTTATTTAGCTTTAAAGTAACCTTGATAGCATTTATGATTCATTAGACTACCTTCTTGGCAGTCAGGTGTTCAGGGTTCAAGGTTTTGTTTCCAATGTGGAGTACCAATAACATAATACAAGTGCAGTACCTTACCTATTTAAAGAATGGAACTGTATGACCCTGCAACAAATTCATGCATCTCGCTGAAGTGAAGCATGAATCTATACAGAGAGTACCATAAATATTTGTACTAAGAGATCCCTTCATTGACCATATGCTTTCATTGATATTTTCAGTGCAATATTTCATGCCTTGAATTAAAGAAAAACCAAAGAAACTTCTTTGTAAACACTTTTAAAATTTATTTTAAAACTTCTCATTTGTGTCATTCATTTTGAAAATGGACAAAAATGAAAGAGAACTTTGTTTGGAGGAAGGAGAGGAAATTAGTATTAAAACAGAAGTTGAAGTAAAAGAGAAACCAGTGTTTTGTGAACAAGGTAGATGTGAAGGAAATTTATGTAGTCCTAAAGACTCGAGTCATGAATGGCAGGTAAGGAATAAACTGTGTGGTTATTTTGTTGTTAGAAAAACCAC
Organism: Bathynomus jamesi; assembly: GCA_023014485.1. Taxonomy (NCBI): domain Eukaryota; kingdom Metazoa; phylum Arthropoda; class Malacostraca; order Isopoda; family Cirolanidae; genus Bathynomus; species Bathynomus jamesi. The sequence goes on from JAJOZX010005955.1 coordinate 59,116, forward strand.
CTCTGCTGTGGATCAAGAAGCATTCATTAGCTACCTTTATTATTAATGTTTATAACTAAATTTTGTCACTGATTAATTGTATTCTTTTTACTGTTTAATTGACTGAAGCATTAAACTGACAGTGAATTTACCTTCCATTTAAATCTTCAAGAGCATATTTTCTCTAAGTAGCAAATGAAAGATTAAGGTGAAATATATCATCATCAAACAGCTTTTTCTCCTTTTATTTCAGTTGTTTATATTTAAACTTGCATCACTACAAAAGAATTTCTTCTATACAGCGAAAAAATTATTATTATTATTATTATTACTGATAAAGATGGTTATGAACTGATTAAAGAATAACATCTAATTTCAGGGTTGTCAAATCAAAGATGAATCCATGGAAGATATTTTCATAAAAGAAGAACCAACAGAATTCAACCTCAATGAAACAAAAACTGAGGTAAATGAATATTTGTGCTTTCTTTTTTAGTAGGCCCAACATTAGTCCTGTTCTCCTTTGAAATATGACAATTTATTCATTTTAGCCTACACATAACTTTTCTTTGTTTTACTTCTAATTTTCAGTTGAGCCTTTCTTTATATAAGTTTTGGGAGATATAAATTGTTCATTTATATGATCTTTAGATTATATCTGCACTATTTTTTTTATTTTCTCAAAAGTGAATTATTCTTTAGAGTATAATCAATTTTAAAATTCTTTGGAAACTTTAAAGTCTCTTAATTTTAAATGAAGAGGCCTATTTTGTGAATCTGGTTTGGACATGAAATTTTTTTCAGCTTCTGGTTGACTTACCCACTTTGGTGGATTTCTAATTAACACAATTTATTTCAGAGATGCAAAATTTTATGTCCAAAAGTCGTAAATATTTAGCCAAAACTGATTTCCAGAAAAATTAAAATTTTGAAGATAGAGCAAAACTTGCTAAAAAAAAAAACTTCAAACAAATTGAACATTCTAAATTTTCACATGTTTTAAGCTTAAAAGACTGAAAATGAGTGATGATGAACTGAATATTGATAGAATCCTTCATAAAGATTTAATCAGGACAAGTGTATCCAGGGAAGTTATTTAAAGAAATACAAAAAATCTGTATACTAAATTTTCTTTTTGTACCAAATTGCGTACTCTACTATCTCCTTGCTTTCTTTAGTATTTAGGAATTTTAAAAAAAAATTTAAATGAAGCAATTTAAGTTTTTTAAATCAAGAAAAATAGTTGATTAACTATTTTGAAAGTGAAAATTTTCACAAATCTTTTTTTTTTCTAAGAATGAAAGTGATGTGGTTTTCCCTCTTTTGAAATAAATTCCTGTTACTGATTAAAAAATAGCTCCTAATTTTAGAGTTGTTTTGGAAGTGATTAAAGAAAGCTCCTAATTTCAGGGTTGTAAGATCAAAGAGGAATCTGTTGAAGATATTTCCATAGAGGAAGAACGAATAGAATTTGACCTTAATGAAACAAAAACTGAGGTAAGTGAATGTTAATGTTTTCTCCTTTAGTAGTTCCAACTTTAGTCCCGTTCTTCCCTTTTGAAGTGGGACAATTTATTATTTTAGTCAACACACAGCTTATACTTGTCTGAATTATAGTTTTAAGTTAAGCTTTCTATGAAAGTTTTGGGACATGTAAATTAATTTGACCTTTAAATTATATCCACACCATTCTTTACTTTTTCTGAAATAAATTTTGAGAAGGCCTGGAAATGCCACCATGCATGATGTATGAAGCACCACAGGTGTGGAATTTTGCCATGTGAGGTGGTGATGGTCCACCAGGACACTTGTGTGAATGGTTGTATGTACTGTACTTTCTGCCTTTTCTGCTTTTCACCCATTTCTGCAGTGCGCAGGGCTCCCATTCTGTCAATGTAAAATCACACATGACTTGAGTCATCATGACCCAAGTCATCAGTCATGAAGGAAATACAACCCAAATTACACTAGAGAAATAGCCCACCTCATAAGGCATCATAACAACCTCAAACATAACACAGAATCACCACACACACAAGCCATAAAACATCAGATACAACAGCTCAACACAGAAATAAACAAACTCAAAGAAAAACAAACAAACATTTATAGAATTCATAACAACACTAAACCACTCCACAGATCCATCCAGGCAATGCAATCCATGACAAATCGTGCATTGGTCAAAACCACACCCTCATAGATTTTGCTTAAATTTGGTTTATAGAATGGTCTATGCCAGTAAGTACCAAATTTCAAATATCAGCTCAATCGGAGTTATTGTTCAAAAGTTATACTCCCCCCTTTTTTTAGGGGGTGATGAAAACTGTAAATATTCAAACCACCATAACTCAGTCCCTAATTGACAAAGAACAGTGATTGAAAGTGCTTATGAAAAGTAATTGCACACTTAACAAATTAGCATAAGTAGGAAAAATGGCTAAAATTAACAGAAAAAAAAGTTACAACACTTTATTCCATTTGAAGGGGTCCTGCCCCTCCTAAATTACAGATTTTTTTAAATTTTCATATATACAAAAAATGAGTTTCAACCTTATTCTATCATTATATAAAAAGAAATCTGTGTATATTTGCATATAAAATAGGTATTTACAGATTTCAAAATGGCTACCTACTTTTACTTAAGACTAATTTTTACTAATTCATGTAAGCTGTTAGGTAATTAATACATTGCAATTTACACATGGTGCAATAATTTTTAATGCTAATAATCTATACCTACCTAAGCTTATATACACCATATATACTCATGTACAGGTTGAATTTTTAACTTCAATATCAGTTCATGTTTAGAACTACCAGGTCTCATATTCATCCCTTTCTGAGTGTTCTGGAGTTGGTCCCAGAACTGAAGTGTGTTATGGTGTGCTTTCTTTCTATCTCATCCCAATAATAATAGACCCTGTACATGATGTAGAAGAGTGGCAGGTCTCCCATAGAATTTGGTGTTTTGGTTTTGGAGGATGTGAATAGCCTTATTGGCTGAACTCTTCCATATAAAAAACTTTAAACAATCAATCAATCAATCTATCAATCCAGTGACAATTATACAATTGAGTTGGCAACTCTGTAATGAATAACAATGAGATATTATATTTCATAATAACTTGCTTTTAATGTACTTGCACAAAAAACAGTACTTTTGAAAAAAGTTATATTATAAAATAGATTATGGCCATATAGTTATTTCTCTGAAATTCAGGTAATGACATCTTAAGATTTACCTGAGTGAGATTAATGGAATACTAGAAAGAATTATAAAGTATAATATTCAAGATCATTTGGAGAAGTTTAATCTTATTTCAAGTTCACAACATGGATTTAGATCAGGAAGGTCTTGTTTGTCTAATCTCGTAGATTTTTTAGAATTTGTAACTGATCAGGTAGATAATGGAAATGATGTAGATGTTATTTATTTGGATTTTAGTAAAGCACTTGACAAGGTTCCACATAGGAGACTTCTATATAAATTAAGAGGTCATGGTATATTAGGATCAGTTTTAAATTGGGTAGAAAAATGGTTAGAAGACAGAGAACAGAGGGTAATTCTAAATGGTCATGAATCTGAGTAGCAGAAAGTGAAAAGTGGGGTACTACAGAGATCAGTTTTGGGTCTATTACTTTTTATTTTATATCTTAATGATTTAGAGGAAGGAGGAGGTTCTAAAATTTCTAAATTTGCAGATGATACAAAAGTAGTTGCTCCAGCTACAAACATAGAAAATTCTTATAAACTGCAAAAAGATCGTAATAGATTAGTTGCTTGGGCTAGTAAATGGCAGATGGAATTCAATGTTCAAAATGCAAAGTCATGCATTTTGGTAGAAATAATGAAAACTTTAGTTATGAGATGCAGGGGAACTGGTTGGAGATGTTAGAAAGGAAAAGGATCTTGGCATTATAGTTTGTAGTGATCTAAAATTTTCTAAGCAGTGCTTAGAGGCTAGAAATAAAGCAAATAAAATGTTAGGTATTATTAGGAGGAATGTTAGTTACAAGAGTAAGGACGTCATCTATAAATTATATAATTTTGATGTTAGACCTCACTTAGAATGCTGCGTTCAAGCTTGGTCCCCTCACCTTAGACATGATATTGATATGTTTGAAGGTGTGCAATGTAGGGCAACCAAGCTTTATTCCTAAGAAGATTGGAATACAGGGCTAGATTAAAGGAATTAGGTATGTTTAGTTTTGAGAGATGTTGTATGAGGGGAGATATGATACAGATGTTCAAAATGCATTCAGGTTTGGACAATTTAGATGGACATAACTTTTTCTCCAAGATACTGATGGGATAACTCATGGTCATAATAAGAAAATTAGAAAATAGACTTGTAGACTTGTTCTACAAAAATACTTCTTTAGTCATAGAGTGGTAGATTTTTGGAATGATTTGCCATATGATGTGGTAAACAGTAGCTCATTAGTTAATTTTAAGAAAAATTTACACACTTTCATGAGTGAGAGAATTTTGTAGATTGTATGGTATTTTTTCACAAGAGTACATTACAGGCTTTTGAGGAATTTTAGAATTTTAGGTTAGGTTAGGTTATATATTAAAACTATGTTTTTCCGATTGTTTTTGATGATGTTTGAATGAAATTAACCTTCGTTCAAACTGCATCAAAAACTATCAAAAAAACATAGTTTTGATTTACAAATCTTGTAATGTACACTTGTAAAAATTTACCAGTTGTATATAGTGTATATTCTTTGCTTCAGTTATATGGGTTACTATGGTGGTAGTAAATAGTTGTACGGGGCTCCAATAAACCTTAGCCCCCTCGCCCATGGCCTAAACCATTAGAGTTACAGTAAAACTAAACATACCTTACAAAAGAGAATTTAATCCTGCATTTAATGAGAAACAATTAAAACTTGGTATTCCCACCATTGGCTTCCAAGACAGCCTGAATTTGCTTTGGGTAGCTTGCCAAAAGTGACGTGAATAGATCTTGATCATTATGCAAATTTGCTAAAATGGTTTCAATGTGTTGCGTCATTGTATCCTTTGAAAATCGATTTGCTGCAGGTTCTTGAAACGAGAGACATTCAACCTTGTCCTTTATAACTGATCCAATGTGTTCACAGACATTCAGGTCAGGAGAATTTCCTGGCCATTCTTCATTTCCAAAGAAATCAATCTCATGGTTCCGTAACAACTGTTGAGTGGCTAATGCCTTAAAGCAGGGGGTCTTATCATGCAGAAGTGTGACCTGATTGACATCCATAACATTGTTTGGGTTTCTTAGAAAAGGAATGACATGCTGGAACAGGATAATATCACAAAAATACTATCCATCCCAACTCTGACCATTTGGCTTCAGCACCCACATGAGCTTCTTTGCAGTGAACAAAACAAACAAACCAACACAGTCTGGACTTTTTAATAATTCGCGATAATGTTCATTGTCATTGATTTCATCTGGTGTTGTGGCCCACACTCGATCATTTTGGTAGTTAGGCCGATGTGTTAGGTAAACAAAAAATTCATCAGAGACAGCTAAATGCATGAAATCATCCACATCCCAATCTTCAAGATAATGGGCAAACCACATTCTGTCATCGATGTTAAGTTGAGTTTTTCTTGGCTTTGGAAGTTCATGCCAAGGCTTTAAACCTTGCCTATGATGGTACAGTCGAATGATCTCACCACTAATGATCTCTCTAGAAAGTTCAGCACAGCTGTTTTTCCGCTTACGCGTACCGCTTTCAATGATGTCCTTTGTTTCCTGAGAGAGTGGCAAATTTGGGCGCCCAGATTTGGTTGTATCCATTTCACATTCATCCAAAGTTTTATTCCAATTTCTTTTGATGAAGTCCTCACTTCTTCGCAACTTTGTGGCAATGCATGAACGTGTTATAAAGGTGGCTCCAGCATCACAAGCTTCCGAAATGTTATTGCTCGTATGCGATCTATTATATGTTGCCTCTCCGAATCACAATTAATTGAGAAGCCATTATATTATCACTTTATCAGCTAGAGTAATTTTAATACCTGCAATAAATAAAGAATTTTATATATTTTTATAATCACTAAAAACTATTATGATATAAGTAAACATGTAAGCTGCAAATGGGGGGGCTAAGGTTTTTTGGAACCCCTTATATTAATTAGCTGACTTGAGTTTGAAATCTTGCAAGATTTTTTATTATTATTAAAAAATGTAGCTCATGACTTGGATTATCTTGATTGACCCAAGTGGCTTCATGTTTTCCAAATGTAATGGAACAGTGATGCCAGAAACTGAGTCTAATATGGGAAATACTAGTCCTAATTTAAGATGTAAGGTTGAGCCTAAGCCTCACCCTAGTGTTAAGGACACTGGTTCAGGCAGTAAAGTAAAAAGTTTTGTTAGTTGGCTGACTTGAGATTGACATTTTGCAAGATTTTATTATTATTATTATTATTATTATTATTATTATTATTAAAATGTAGCTCATGACTCGGATTGCCTTGATAGGCCCCCAGTGGTTTCATGTTTTCCAAATGAAATGTAATGTAAGTTAGGCCTGATGAATGGCACAGTCAAAGGTCAGTCCAGCAAAAGGATTAGGAAGAATAGTAATACTGGTAGTAACCAGGGTTAACATACAGTAAATGACATTACGTTACAGTCATGAGCTATAGCTATTTTATAATAATAAAATTGGTAATTATTTGTTTTACTCCTGCATGCCAATTTTTATATGAGAATAGGTTTTTCTGGTGTATTTTGGTGTGTTTTATTTAAATCTGACCTTCCATTTCTTGTGCAAATGAATTATTGAATGCCCAGTTAGGTCAACTGTATGCCCTTGATGATTGGTTCAGTTGTTTTGATTTTTTTATTCATTTTAATGAAAATATTACGGCCACCCAACTAACAAAAATATCAAGACAACCTAACCTATTGTCAAGGGCATACAGTTGACCTAACTGGGCATTCAGTAATTCATTTGCACAAGAAATGAAGGTCAGATTTGAATAAAACACACCAAAATACACCAGAAAAACCTATTCTCATATGAAAATGACCCACAGGGGTAAAATGAATAATTACAATAAAATCTTGCAAAACATAAATCTCAAATAAGCTAATTAACGTACAACTATGTACTACCAAAGTAGCCTACATAACTTAAGCTAAGAATATACCCTATTTACAACCTACAAACTATCTTTCATTCATAAGTGTCTAAATTTGTCGTAAAATTAACTAACAAGCTACTGTTTACCATATCATATGGTGAGTCATTCCAAAAATCTACTACTCTATGACTGAAATTTTTTTTTCGTAGATAAAGTCTACAAGTCTGTTTTCTAATTTTCTTATTATGCCCATGAATTATCCCATCAACCTCACGTGAGGAAAAGTTATGGTAAAATCCTATTTTAATACAGTAAGTTAAATTCCAAAAATGGATTATGATTAATATTATGTATACTATCAAAATAGTATATCTGGTTTAATTAATGAAAATAAATGTTTTTGGAATCTTTCTTGAATTTACTGTATTAATCTAGGTTTGCGATTTAATTTATTGGTTGCCTGGTTTGGTCAACTGTATGCCCTCAATGATTGGTTAGGTTAAGTCATGATATTTTTAATTTAAACTAGCGAAAATATCATGACTTAACCAATCATCAAGGCTGGACAGTTGACCTAACCAGGCATTCATTTGACCTAACTGGGCATTCAATTAACCTAACATAGTGTAGTAATATTCAATGTGGACTCACAATTTTTGAACATGCGCAACCTGGTCTTCCAGCCAGCTTTAATTTACTGTATTAAAATAGGATTTTACAAAGTTACAGTGGAACCTCAATATACGAACGCATCTCTATTCGAACAAATCGGTATACGAACAACTTTTTCGAGAAAAAATTGTCCTTGTATACGAACCATTCCCTCATATCCAAACAGAAAGTAGCTGGTCAGTTCTTTACCAAAGAAAAAAAATCAAGTGCTAGTGAATCCCCAGCATCTTCTAGTGATACTGCAAAGAGACGGAAAAGAGACAGAACACCAGAAGGGGAGTTACCTGATGTTTTTATGGAAGGTGACTCCCCTTCCAAACAATAATCTCCCTCCTCCACCCCACCTTCCTCTCCAGCTTCCACTTAGGCCATCATCACTCCTCAGCAAAGGTAAAGTTCAGGTTAAATTTTCATTTATTTGTATAATATTGCATTATTTATTGTTACAGGTTTCATGTATGATTTTATGCATGTAAGTCTTATTTTACAGGTTTAATTAACCAATATTTTGACTTAAAAATGTTTCGTAAGGGGTAACTTTTGGGGGTCTGGAACAGATTAATCCAATTTACATTATTTCTTATGGGAAAAATTGATTCAATATACGAACAATTCGATATCAGAACAACCCTCAGGAACGGATTAAGTTCGTATATTGAGGTTCCACTGTATGTATATCCATCTAAACTGTCCAAACCTGTACAAAGAAAGTGAATATTAATTTCCTTTAACATCACATTTTATGGAATAGTGACCATTTGATCATACATTTTAAGATAAAATTAAGTATGGACCTAGTCAACAATGACCATCTAGTTCCTTGCTTCTCAGAGGGTAACTACAGTAAATTCAGGAAGTTGTTAGGCTCAATAAAGTGGGCTAATGAATTTGCCAGTGAAAATGTTTCAAGATTTGGTCTAGATTCAAAGAAATTTTAGAGGATACACAATGTAGGCATAGGTATTCATTTCAGAACTGTTACGAATAATATTCGGAAACCTTTGTGGTGAAAAGGGAAATAGTTAAAATGATTAAAAATAAAAAAGGTCATTCAGGGAATTTAAAAGCAGTAATAGCCTTGTGGACTTGGAAAATTATAGGCAGTTAAGAAATAAATAGTTTTATTAGTAAGAGCGAAGGATATAGCAAAATAAATCTAGCTGATTTTAATTTTTTAGATTGTGAACTCTGGTATTCTTGATATGATTCATGTCAGGAAGGTTGATGTTTGGCAAGCAATTAACATATTGAAACCAAATAAAGCTGCTGGTTCTGATAGGTAATGTGGTACTTTTCCGTTATACCCCCACAATTTCTTCTTTCCCAGTTAGGTCAACTGTATGCCCTTGACAATTGGTTATGTTAAGTCATGATATTTTTGTTTGTTTAAACAAAAATATCATTACTTAACCTAACCAATTGTCAAGGGCATACAGTTGACCTTACCAGGAAAGAAGAAATTGTGAGGGTATAATAGAAAAGTACTGGTAATGTTTATGCTAGGATTCTCAGAAAAGTGGAGGATAGTTTATCTGAAGCACTAGTTATTTTGTTTGCCAGGTCTATTAATTATGCAAAGGTAGCCGAGATATGGAAAAAAGCAAATACCAATAGTACCCATTTACAAAGAGGGTAGTAAAATGGAGGTATGAAATTATTTGTCTGTTAGTTGAATATCACTGTTAGGAAAGATACAAGAAAGAATTATAAAGAATTAATATTCAAGATCATTTGGAAAGTGTTAATCTTATTTCAAGTTTCAATTGTGGGTTTAGATCAGGAAGGTCTTGTTTGTCTAACTGCTTAGACTTTTTAATTTGTAACTGATGAGGTAGATGATGGATATAATAGATGTGATTCATTTGGATTTCAGTAAGGCACTGGACAAGGTTGTTTGTTAGAGACTTCCAAATAGATTAAATGCTTATGGGATAGTGGGGTCAGCTATAAATTGGGAAGAAAAATGGTTAGAGAATGGAGGACATAGAATAATTCTAAATGGTTATGAATCAGGGTGGCAGAAAATGAAAAGTAGGGTACCATAGGGATCAGTTTTAGACCCATTACTCTTTATATCTAAATGATTTAGTGAAGGGTGTAGGTAATAAAGTATCTAAAATTGTAAATGATACAAAATGTTGTTACACCAGTTACAAATATAGAAAATTAATAGAAGCTGTAAAAAGATCTTAATAGATTTGGGGAGTTCCGGGATAAGTGAGCCAATGATTTTTCAAATTTGAGGGGTCAACTCTGATTTTTATGAAAATTGGTATACACGATAGTTTTGGCAAGATAAAATGAAATCCCAAATCTTAGGCTGATCAATCCAGTAGTTTTTGAGATATGGGTCAGGTCAAATTCAGGTCAGCTCATGACCCTCCTTTCTTTAAAGTGAAATATCTTAACTATTTTTTAGAATATTTCGGTGAACTTATATATTTTTGGAATCAGGAGAGGATGAGGATTTGAAATGTGTTTCATTGTTGTAGGTTAGTAAATAAAAATTTGGTCACATGAACTTTATTCAAGATCAGATTTTTACCTTCATGGACCACTTCACAAAACATTTTATAAAACTAAAATTAAAGACAAATTTTTCTGCATAAAACAATAAAAAAATATTGGTATATAGAATGTATAAAGGTAGAAATTAACAGGTATTACAGGCAAATTTTGACCATTTTATTATGTTTTCTTCTAAGTAGCCCACATAATGACTAATTTTCATTAAAATATGTAACTTAAAGTATTTATGGTAGAAATATGATGAATATGAAAGTATTTATGATAGAAGTGTAAGCCTTTGATTACAATCTGTAGGGTAGGGTGTGACAGTTGCCCCAACTTTGTCCTACAATGCTGTTCAAAATTTTGGTGTTGCATATTGACATAAAAAATACCCACATGCAATTTTTTGAAGATTCATGCATATTCGAGTGAGCACCAGCAATTTGAAAAATAGCGATTTTGCTTATACGGCATACACGCCTATATATGAGATTACACAACCATCATAAGGGATATTAACACAAATCATTTGCCTGTCTTAATTAAAAGCTGTTATCACTAACACAAAAAAGTTAATCATTCTTATTCTCTCATGGTACATTAAGGGGTTTTATCATATATTCACAAGGTATTATTTCTCTAGAGCAAGAAACCATGATTTCTGTTCGGAAACAGATGATTGTTTGCGCTGATTAGGAACGTGGAGTCTGTCATTTTCAACTACTTGAAGGACTTCTTGAAAGCGCTCCTCATCCCTGGCAACATTAAGAAAGTCATGGCAAAGTTTTACACCATGCTCTGCAGCCTCATTGATGACCTGAAGCTTGTCCAACCTGTTTCATGTTCAGGTAGTCATCATGATCCGCCCATTCACTGGCTGGACTGTGGAGAAACTGATAGGGCATGCCTAAAATGGTGAATAACTGGCTTGAGTCAGGCCCAATTAGGTCCACCAGGGCAGTGCCACTTTCTGGGACAGGGGCAAGATACGGCTTTCCATAGCCCCCATGATTGAGCCCCACACTCTTAGTAACTTCAGTGCCTTCATGGCAAAGAAGGGCCTTCCTCATCTCCTCTTTTGTCCTTTCTTGTACTTGGGACAAGAACAAAGCCAGTGGAGCCAACTCCTCAGTTAGGTACCAAGTGTGTCTACCGAGTGCCACACGTGCTTTGTCAACTATTGTGGCGTCATATGGGGCAAATTCAGCCAAGGTTTCGACCAAATTCAAGTCATTCAATGGCACACTTGCTGGAACGGGGCAAACAATCCACTATGGGACATAAACAGTGACTGTGAACACAGCAAACCGTTCTAACTTGCTGATTTGACTTTGTCAAAACCTCGGCTTTGGGAAACTGCTCTTTGATCTGGCCTGACAAAAGAACAATCTTGAGGGTATAGAGCAGTTTAGCCATCCACCTTGCTTTGTGAAGTGTGCTGGGGTAGACCATTGTGAAGTTCACTGGCTCGGATCCTTTAGTTGCAAGCAGCAGACAAAGCTCTACCAGTTCCTTGTAGTTGCCACGTGTAAATGGTTGGGCTAGAGATTCACAGAAGAAGTCAGCCATCTCCTGCTGGTGCTCCTCAAACACTCCAGGCATTGTGGGGTAGTAGTATTTCTTTTTTTTCATTGTACGCCAGTTGAGAGAAATGGTTCTTGAACCTAGAAATGCAATTATTGGGATTATTGTATTTCGTACTAATCTATAATATTGTTTTAGAGGTATTAAGATTGATATGATCGATCATTTTCTTGGTGTTAGTATATCTTATAAGTCTAATAAAAGAAATTCCACTAAATTTGTTCATTAGATAATAATAATCCTTGTTATTTTGTAAAGCTTATGACTCACCTCTGGAAAACCATTATGTTTGGACTTGAAGAGCCCTCCACTTTCAAGCAATCCCAGCAAACACCTAGGATGACTTCGCCCACATGCCTGCGACAGGCGCACCAGAATATGGCACGCTCTAATTCCTTTTGGAGGGAGACGCAAGCAGCTGTTTTTTGTCCTGAAAAAAAAATGTAATTGTAGTTTAAGGCCACCATTTCAGGCACGTGCTTTTTGCAGATTTCGGTTAAATCATTCACTGTATTTTGGTATTAATGTCGTGATAAATTCACGCTGATGTTTGAAATAGGTTTACCTGTATTGGATGAAGTTGTCGAAAACCATACCAACGACATTCTGTTCACACTCCCAATCGACCAGAAGTTATTTGGTTGCTGTTGATATCAAGTCTCCTTGAACCAGGCCAGCTTTTTGAGTCAAATGCGGAAGAGGTGGGACTCCAAGAAGCTTTGTGCCATTGACACCAGACACAAGAATGGGCAGGCGGTCATCATTGCCTTTGGAATCCAGCGTGTCCATAAGTTTACCATCCCAGTGCACCAGTACTTTGTCTGATGGTTGCCATTCATCCATGATTTTTAAACTTATTTCTGACACGATGGAAGCTCGGTATCGGTGGGCTGTCCTTGCATTTAGACTCAGCTTTGATGTATCTCCACCACATGCAGATACAAGGGAGTACACAATTGCACTCAGCTGGGTCGGTGAGATGTTGTTTCGAACACTGCATGAAACAAGTTCTGCCGACTTCAGAATATCATGGGGCACAAAAATTGAAACACTCTTTCACTGTTCTCCGATGTTTTCTCTTTGGTTCAGCAGTGCTGGCCTCATCAATGTCATCGTCCTCATCAGAGCTAATAGGTGAATCAATATCAGCCTGTACATTCTCAGCATGATCACATTGCTCTCTCTTGTTGCTTCTCTTCTCGCATCTGCCTTTTCTGTCGCTTCTGAACCTTTTCTGTGAGTACTTTGTTTACCCCAGAGTAGGTAGCTACTCTGTCACTTAGCATGCTTTTCATAAAGAGTATGTCAGTATCGATGGCATCTTGTTCGGCCTGAGTTTTCCCCTTTTCGCAGCCACCATGTCTTTCAACACTGTGTTCTTATAAAATTTCATCATCAGGCTCAATTCTGATTTAAACTTCATAATTCCAGGATCATCAGCCCGTCTTCTATCCTCATTCTTTTTCATAAGCATCATGTAGTCTTTGTCATAGTAAGTTTTAATCACTCGGCCAATATTGTTCCTGCCTGTAATGGTCGGGACATTCGCCTTCTGGTAATGCAAAAGCACATTGTCAATGGTGGCAGCTAAAGCCTGGTCCCAATGCATATCCTGAAGGTTTGCTAACAGACATAGTAAGACCTGCCTATTAGTTGGCAGTTTGCAGCCCTTTATTTCCTTTTCTTCTTCTTGGGGTATGGTGCCCAATAACATTCTGACATACTCATCATCTTGCCGTGTATCCATGATTAAATTCTCTATTCACATCATCAAATCACTGTCAAGGGAAAAGAAAAGCGCATCATTAAAATTAAATGCAATAAAATAATACGTGGAAAATTTGTGGGTCAGCATTCCAGACCCAGAAATGAAAATCTGATAAAATGTGCTTTTTTCACACTTATTTATGAAGTTTATAAGCTGAAATAGCAATACTTGCTGGTCCGACGGTGCTAGCTCAAACATGCACTGCGATCTCCAAGAAAATTTACAGGGGTGTTTCCTAGATAAATACACAACACTAAAACTTTGAACAGCATTGTAGGACCATTTTTTGATTTTTGGAGGGCAACGGTCACACCCTACTGTAGGGCCTACTCTTTATGTACATAACAATAGGCTTGGAACTAATCAGTCAATCTTCGCCATCCTAGCTTTACATACTTTTATATTGGGTGTATCTTACAATCTTACAAAGCTATGTATACATTAATCCTTAGTTGGCCTATAGAAGAAGCCTTATAGAATAACCTTTATAGAATAACCTTTAGTAATAATAATAAAATAAATACATTTTTCAATTTACAATGACATGAATAATTTTGAAGCTTGACTCTTTATTTTATTTAATTTGGCCCTTAAGCTTTAAGCTTTACTGGGCTCAAGCCTTGCTCACCATTAACTCTCCATTAATTCCCTTGTATTGAATGAATATTTAATTTTCTCACCACTTTTAAGATAAATTTGGCTGGTAATGATGAGGGTTTGAGACTGATTGATTTTATGGAAGATAATTTTTTACAACATGGTTACCTCACCAATGTACGTACGGTGACAATATTTTAGATGTGGTGATGTTGAATGATGAAAATATAGTTGAAGGTTTAGAAGTAGGTGAGAGTTTGGGATCTAGTGATCACCAAATTATTAGGTTTAAGCTATTGATAGAAAACAGTTTGGATAGTAACGTAATGGAAGTCCCTGATTTTCATAGGGCTAATTTTGATAGTTTTGTGGACAGGATGAGAGTAGTGGACTGGGATAATTTATTTATGGGCAATGACGCAAATTTTCATTCATCCTCTCTTTACTTGCATGTTTGTAGTTTGCATGGTATGACAGTGTTTGAGTTAAGACTGTGTTTGCATGGTTTGTAAGCATTCTTATTTTACTTTTTTTCAGCTTTCACCCCTTTCCTATTTTCTTCGACTATTTTTCTGACTTGTTAGCAGTGGCTGGTGGATGATGACAGTGAGTCTTCCTTTCTCACTTTCTGAATGAATGTTAACCCATGAATGATAAGTTTTGCTACTTACTTAACCCCTTATTCTCTTCTTTTAACCCCCTACTCTCTTCTGAGTGGAGCTCAGGGTCTTTGTTAGCCTTAGCTTCTGTAGATCTTTTTTAATTGGGAAGCTATAACTTGGGACAATAGAAGAAGGTTGTGAGAAATTAATTAGATAATCATTGTACTCTTCTGAGTAGTCTTCAGCAATCCCTAACCATAAATTATCATATATACAATGTATATATATATATATATATATATGAAAAAATTATTTCACGAAAGTGACACGTGAAAAGTATTTATGATGAATAAAACCACGAAGGAAAAAGAAACACAAAGGGGTGCTCAAGCGCTTTCGTCTAATGACATCCTCAGGAACACTGGAGTGAAAGGACAGATCAAGGCAATATATACTGTAGGTTACAAAAATAAACATACATACATACACATTCACATATATATACATATATATATATAACATATATACATATATATAAATATATACATATATATAGTAAGCATAGAAAAAAATTGTGGGAGGAGCCAACATTATATGGTCACAGAAGAATAAAGAAATAAAAATAAATATAAATATAAATTGAGAAAAAATTAATTACAAAATAGTGCCTTAGTGATATATATGTCACAGCCTAAATAATCATAAAGAAATAAACAGGCAAATAAAAAACCCATAAATACATATACATATCATATATATATATATATATACATATATATACACATACATACATATATATATATATATATATAAAGACACTTTTAGCACTTTGGCCGACCTTCCATATAAATTCAAATGGCTTTTTTATGGAACAGGTCACAAAAGAATAAAGAAATAAAAATAAATATAAATATTGTAAGTGGAGTCTACCACTCTGGACATGACACCCCTATTAAAAAGGCCATATTTTCCTCAATGTTTCTCCGCGCTCTTAGGATTGCCAGTCCTGAATACATCGATGCCGAATTGGAAAATATCAACGGTATTGGAAGTGAGTTGTGTTACCCTTCTGCGTTCATGGAATCTTGTCTTAATAAGGCTAAATGAACCTTCTATCGTGTGAATAATAACACTCGCACCTTGTCAAAGAATATTTTAGTACTTCCATTTTTCCCGGGCTTCTTAGGCATTGCTAATGTACTTAAACTTTTGGATATCAGTGTAGTTTTTTCATATAACAATATTGTGAAAAACATCATAGTAAAAAATAGCCCTACCAATAATTTAGGCATTATCTATAAAATTGGGTGTAAGCAATGTGATTCCTTTTACATAGGTCAGACGGGAAAGGATTTGCAAACGCGTGTAAAACAGCATCAATATTCCGTTAGAACGGGACAGTTGTCCAGTGCCCTTTTTGTCCATTTGTCAGAGTTATCCCATTGTATTGATTGGAATAATGTTTCAGTTTTGTTTCACTCTAGCAACATTGTTAATAGAAATATTCTTGAGTCGGCTATAATTCAACTTACAAATAACCTTAACATGAGTAAAGGTCTGTTTCAACTTGATCCCGTTGCTCTGAATTCCTTCAGAATGGATTTAAACAAAAAGGGCAGGTTGTAAATCTTTGGTAAAAAATTTGTTTTTGTCTGTTGTTTCCCTTACAATTTTATTTTTCAATTTTTTGCTGTATGAGTGTATGTGTATGTATGTATGTGTATGTGCGTATGTGTGTGGTCATTGCAGTTAAATGTGTTTGTATGTATATGTGTATATGTATGTATGTATGTGTGTATATGTATGTATGTATGTATGTATGCAGTTAAATATATATATATGTATATGTGTATGTACCTTACCTTACCTTACAACCTCACAAAGGTTCTGCGGGATGATTTCTCATTTCGTGAAGGTCAAGCTTGTATAATATATATATATATAATATATGTGTGTGTGTTTGTATATATGTGTGTATATGTATATATATATTGGGTATGCGGGTATATATGTGTACGTGTATTATTTGTAATTTTTTCAAGTTATATTTATTTTTATTTCTTTATTCGTTTGCGACCTACCGTTTTCTCAGACAATAATATATAAAAACAAATTTGGTAATTTTTTTTTCCCTTATGCATATATATATATATATATATATATTCTGTATATATTGCGTTTATATTTCGTATATATACCGTAAATATGTTGTATATATATTTTATTGTTTTATATATCATCTAGGGATCATTTTGTTTTCCAATTTATATTTATTTGTACTTTTGTATTCGTTTGTGACTATAATATGCATATGTGGTAATTTTTCCCTTATAAATTGGTGTGCCTCTCTTAAAATTTATCTTTCAATTTTTATTTTTTAATAATGTGACATATATATCAATTTGGCAGCATCTATTAAATCGATTGTAAAACCTCCCTCTTGAGCTTGAATTGGTAGACTCCACTTACAATATTTATATTTATTTTTATTTCTTTATTCTTTTGTGACCTGTTCCATAAAAAAGCCATTTGAATTTATATGGAAGGTCGGCCAAAGTGCTAAAAGTGTCTTTATATTAATATATATATATGTATGTATGTGTATATATATGTATATATATATATATATGTATGTATATGTATTTATGGGTTTTTTTATTTGCCTGTTTATTTCTTTATGATTATTTAGGCTGTGACATATATATCACTAAGGCACTATTTTGTAATTAATTTTCTCAATTTATATTTATTTATTTTTATTTCTTTATTCTTCTGTGACCATATAAATGTTGGCTCCTCCCACAATTTTTTTCTATGCTTACTATATATATGTATATTTATATTATATATATATGTATATATATATATGTATATATAGTGAATGTGTATGTATGTATGTTTATTTTTGTAACCTATATATTGCCTTGATCTGTCCTTTCACTCCAGTGTTCCTGAGGATGTCATTAGACGAAAGCGCTTGAGCACCCCTTTGTGTTTCTTTTTCCTTCGTGGTTTTATTCATCATATATATATATATATGAAAGAGAGAGATTCTTAATTAAAATATTATTCATAGATTTCATATATTTTGTCAATCTTAATTTCATACTTCTCTTACTGATTGCTTATTATATTATGTAGTCATAGAGTAACCTTGTGGAGGATCATAGTTTAGTTGGTGATGGACATATTCACTTGTGGTTCATAATAATATGCAAGCTCACCAAGCATCAATGATTTCCAAATGACCACTGAAAATTCCCAAATGACCACTGAAAATTCCATGTGACATCAGAATATGAGGATTGAGTTTCAAGATCATGATCTGACTCCATACAGGCATCAGTTAACTTTTTGCTGGTTTGTGGTGAACATCTCTCTATTTTCCTCTCAGCAAGAATTACTTTCTCTTGATCCTTCTAGTTGAGGATCTTATTGTGAGAAAAGTTGAGAAGAAGAAAGTTGAATACAGGAACAACATAGTCAAGAATGAGGTATTGGCAAAATTGATACCCATGGGCAGCACTGTCCAACTTGTGGGCCGCATGTGGCCTGTGGAATGGACATTTGCCAAATTTCGTTTCTGAATTTTCTTCCCTATTTTGTCATTTCTAGTAGGGAGAACAACATTCAGCAGGTTCCTAAGTCGTATTATAACCAACAGTGTATGATTATAGGGAACATCTTGGCCGCGCTTTATAGAAGTTGGACAGCACTGCCCATGGGTATCAAGAAAGATATATCCAAGAACATTGATTCATCTGAACAGGGTGGTTCAAATGATTGAAAAACACAATTAACATGGCAGCTGCAAAGACCTAAACATGTTTTATCTGCATTAAATGTTGGGCAGTTTCACAGATCTGAATGCTCTATTACTGTATTATCATGATTATAAATTATATATTAGTGCTTTTGTGTGCTTAATACATATTTAACTTGAACTTTGGTTTTGATTATTATGATTGACTTGATGAGGGATGGATTAAGGGTGCCTTGGGCCCCTTTACTCCCCTTCCCATCCCACAGTAATAGACATCAGTGAGCTGAGTCCCAGTGCACTATGCTGAGTATGCATCAGGTCAAGGTCAGGTGAGGTCTACATCTCAGGGTATGTTCTCATTGATATTATGAGAGGTCATTTAATATTTTATGTTTAAAATGATACCTTGAGAAAACCCTGTTTAAACCAAAAATAACAATGCTTTAATGAAAAAATAATTTTATTCTGAAACTAACTGAACAGTGACAACAATTTAGAAAAAGGCTTAAGGGTCATTCTCAACTGGTACAGATTTCAGAAAGTTGGTCGGGTGACCATCTCCGATTTTCTTCAAATTTTCAGGGTTGATTCATACACCATTCAATAGCTTAAATCTAAAATTTTAGCTTCCTCAGTCAAAAATGTTTAATTTTATGGTTGCTTAAATGGCCCCCACCTTCGACAAAAAATGCCCATGTTGGGCTTGATCGGCCAATGCCTTCATTTTGAGAGGCCTTGAAAAGTGTCTTCTAATAGGAGTAGAAGCTTCAAATTTGTCATGCCAATACAACTTCTGGTGGGCTTTTCAATTTTGCAAGCTAAAAGGCTGTGGAACAAATAGTTTCTGAGTTACAAGGGCTTAAACATGGCTCCATTTTGAAGTTTGCATCAATTCCTCCCTCTTTTATGACTACCAGTTTCAAAAGTTTTAGTTCTACATCATTCACAGCTGTTTTAATACTCCTAATAGTCTCTATGGGTTGTAAATTTATGAGTGAAATAAAAAAATAACCAAAAAAGGATTTATTTTTATTTTTAAAATTTCCAAAAGTTGATATTTTCACAAAATTTGCAAAATTAACATCAACTTTGGGGCTTAATATAAAGGTGTCCGAAATTAGTCAGGGAGTTGATACTTCTAGTAAAGAAAGATACATATGTGTACAAAAACATATATTAAGGAATAGATCTCAACTCAACTCCTTCATATAGTTTTGGCTATTCAAAGAAAAGTACTTTTTGTGAAAAATTCTGAATTTTTTCAAAATTTTGAAATGTTTAAATTTCTTTTTACAATATTGAATTGTAATTTTACTTCCATTTTATTACTTGGTAAGTTAATTCACAAATGTTAAATTATCTAAATTAGTTTTACTCATAAAAAAGACAATATATACACCTAGATTATTACTACATTTGCAGTTAACACAACAGATGGACCAGCTTGTAGGCTCAATACTTGGATCTACCTAAGTAAATCATGTAGAACCGTGTTCTACTGCTCTTTAAGCACTTCCTAGTAATTTAAATTATGCAGTTAGTACAGATAAACTAGCAGTAACCACTATTTTCAGTACAAAACCTTAAATTTAAGTAGCTTTGTTGTATTACTTCCCTTAATACAAGTGTACAGTACTTAGCTATATACAATAATGAATTCCTGAGTTTTTAAGCATGTGAATTATTGGCTATAAGTTCATATTCTTTTTTTAATATGTGTTGTTTTATGTAAATTCGCATGTAAACTTATATATAGCTAATAACTCTTATGTTTAGACACTGACTCAGGAATTTATTATTGTACTCAGGCTTTAAGTCTGATTGTCTTCAACACTCCATGACCTCACAGCCATAAATTGGCAATTTATTATTCAGCTTGATACAGGTCTGTAGTTACTTAGGCTTTTTTTAAAATACTCCTCAATTTTAGATAAACAATCATTTGATAACTTGTACGGTCTCCCCATTTTCCCAGCAACTGTAGGTGGTTCAATTGAACACAAAACATGTTGGAATGGAATCCAGCAAACGTCCTCTTGTTCAGGCCATTTAAAAGAATTCTTTTTCATGAAATTTACTGGTAGATCCTTCTCAGTATCACACACTTCAACTATGTTTCCCACAAACCAGTCACCTTCATAGAAACAGGCCACATATGTACCAGGTTTATATTGGTAAGCCACATTTTCTTGTGTAGCATTGAGGAAGGAAAGTTGTACGTTAAAGAAATTTTCATCACTAGAAATTTTGTACAGTTTAATGCCTGTTGATGAAGGTCTAAAGCAGTGATATGAATGGGTTCCTGGGATTGTCTTAGTTAAGGAATACCTTTTTTCTAACTCAAATAAATTAGCATTTTCCTCAATTTTAGCTGAATCAATGTACAGAAATTGTATACCATTAATATTAGATTTGCACCAATCGAACATCTCTTTTGGATTGGTGATGTGACCTTTACTTGTTGCTTGTAGACTTGCCCGGGCAACTAACCTTTTGACGGTGCCACCAACACCATCACAGGGGCTCTTTCCGTGAGAGGTGGCAAAAAAGTTCCATTCACATGTTAGTTGGAAATCTTTTTCATGTAACACTGAATTAATGATGTTTTTATAGTTTTTATATTGACTTGCTGCGCCATTGCTAAAGTAACAAATATGTTTTAGTTTAGGATTCTGACTTTTAAGTAATTTCAAGGCTTCACATAAAAAAGAATGAACTGCAGTTGTGTTGTGTGTAAGTGAATCTGATATTACACAAAAATTTATAACTTTTAGTTCACCATCAATTTTTTGATAGCAGACTACTGGATGCAAGGTAGCCTGGGTATTGTCCCAGTGATGCCCTTGTACGGCATCCTGAATTATAAAACTATAGTTTTCAGAGAAGTCAACAAGCACTAATGCTGTAGAATCATTGAGGTTTTCTTTATAGTCGGACAAATATTTTGATTGGGCTTTTGCTATGAAATGGTGTACTTTCAACTTTTTTGCACTTTCACATGTCTTCTTCTACATTTGAAACACTTTTTGTCATTGTGACCAGTTGGGTGTGGTCTGTATGAAGCCACTGCTTAAAGGAAACCTCATCATCCATGTCATAATCATTGTTTTTAAAAATGGTAAGAAGCCAATCCCGTAATTCATTTAAACCAGGACATGTTTTGCAGTTATTAATCATGCAGACTATTTTCCCTAGTAACTCTCTTAATTCTACTTTGACAGGGAGTGATTCACATAAAAGTTTAAAGTTCTGGTGTATTTCACAAATGCATACATTGTGTGATCCTTTACTCCCCACACCCATACACCATTTTGGTCTCAGTTCAAAAAACTTTGATTTGGAGATTTTGTCATTTGGATATTTATTTTTGTAAAGCGTATATAATTCTCTGATATTTGTCAACAACAGTATTTTCTGCTTGTGAACCTTCCCTTGTGGTGTTTTTATTGATTTGTAGTCTTTTTTACCAGGGCATTCTCTAGTATATTCATTGTTTTGGAAAAATTCTATCACTCTTTCCTTTATTTCATCGCTTATACCCTTGCTACTCTTTTTATTTCTCATTATAGGAAGGATACCTTCTTTTCTCTTTAAGGCCCTCACAGCATTAACCATTCTGGCTGACACTTCAAATTCTTTCATAATTCTTCCTGACCAGGTTTTACCAATTGGAAGGAGTGTTAGAATTTGTATCTTTTCTTGTCTGGTACTAGTTTTACACTTTTCTTTCAGTTCCTCTATCATATGTTGATAACACTTTTCTTCCTCACTTTCTATAGGTTTCTCCGCTTCCTCATCCAAAATGCCAGGCTTCATATGAAGTACTTTTGACAGCTTTGATTTTGTTGATGTTTCAATTTGCGTTAGTTTCCTTTTCACGTAAAACTTTCGATCTCTTGCTCTTACATACTTAATGGGTGAGCATTCTAGTGAACCTAACGTTTCGTCAAATGTCTCCTTAATTATTTCTTCTGGAACATATTCATCACTACCTGAGTCTTTTTCATCTTCAATCGTCTTGGCTCTAGAGAAGCATGTTGAGCAAAGTTTCTGTCCTGGTATCAGATTCAGTTTAGTTGCTATGTGTTTGTCAATAATTTGTAGTGATTCTGCAAATAAAGTAGGGTAATGTAAACTCTAAACACATTGGAAAATAATTTTAAAACCTCAACATTTGGTTATAGGCTATTCGTATAAAATATTCAAAACATATGCATTCAGTAGCACAGTATATAGCCTACCCTATTAAAATTAAATAGCTAATTTAGGTTACAATTTACAATATAAACTTCGTTATGAAATATAAATATATTAGTACCTATATTTACTTACTTGTTATCTTCTTTCGATGATTTCTCCATGGATCTTGGCAGCTACATTGCATTTGTTGGTAATGCATTCCAAACATTTTTTCATGGTGGTAGCATACAGTAGCACTATTTGGGTTGATTACAGTTGCTTTTGTTCTCCACAATAGCAGTTTCCTTGTTTCATCTGTCAGCTCATGTAAGGTATACATACCCACCTTCCTGGTGAGTCTGTGTTCATGACATGGATCATCCAAGTACATACCAAAGCTGCACTTTGATTCTTGATTAGAATAAGCCATTATTACAGGCAGTAAAATTAAGTTAATTGCTCTAGTTAAATTTTCTGAAAATAAAAGATCATGATCTATAAAATAGGCCTGGACATTAATGATTAACCATCATGTTTTACATTTATAAGAATATACAAAGCGAAATGAGCTACCCAGAGCCCTTCGAGTCGCTGGTTGTTTTGACAGACATATTAAATTTCTTGTATGTTTTAGACTTATTTACATATTATTACAATTGTAAATCAACTTAATAAGTAATAAAATGGAAGTAAAATTACAATTCAATGTCATAAATAGAAATTTAAAAATTTACAAATTTTGCAAAAATTTGAGATTTTTCACAAAAAGCACTTTTCTTTGAATCACCAAAACTATATGAAGGAGTTGAGTTGAGATCTATTCCTTATATATGTTTTTTTACACATATGTATCTTTCTTTACTAGAAGTATCAACTCCCTGACTAATTTCGGACACCTTTATATTAAGCCCCAAAGTTGATGTTAATTTTGCAAATTTTGTGAAAATATCAACTTTTGGAAATTTTTAAAAATAGAAATAAATCATTTTTTGGTTATTTTTTATTTCACTCATAAATTTACAACCCATAGAGACTATTAGGAGTATTAAAACAGCTGTGATTGATGTAGAACTAAAACTTTTGAAAATGGTAGAGTCGTAAAAGTGGGAGGAATTGATGCAAACTTCTAAATGGAGCCATATTTAAGCCCTTGTAACTTAGAAACTATTTGTTCCACAGCCTTTTTGCTTGCAAAATTGAAAAGCCCACCAGAAGTTGTATTGGCATGACAAATTTGAAGCTTCTACTCTATTAGAAGACACTTTTCAAGGCCTCTCAAAATGAAGGTGTTGGCCGATCAAGCCCAACATGGGCATTTTTTGTCGAAGGTGGGGGGCCATTTAAGCGATCATAAAATTAAAAGTTTTTGACTGAGGAAGCTAAAATTTTAGATTTAAGCTATTGAATGGTGTATGAATCAACCCTGAAAATTTGAAGAAAATCGGAGATGGTCACCCGACCACCCCTGTACCAATTGAGCTGGAATGACCCTTAAGTTATTTGTCATTTGCAATCCATTCTGTGACTACATGGAGAGCATTGCATCAATTGGTTTTTCCATAGTGTTTTGTTGCTAAATTCATCATTGATTTTTGAGAAGTCAAGCCCTTGCAGTATGTCACTCTTAATGCTCATGATTGAAAGACTGTTAAATTGATCTTGTCGCATTCAGTTCTTGACCTCATCCTTGAAGCATTATTATTAGATATATGTATACATATTTGTACACAATCAGTGCAGTAGCTACAGCTTTGCACCTTCTTCCAGGCTGTGTCTGAGTCATTGCAGCTCCACCTCACCCTTGCTATGTTGCTTGTGTAAATACTATTTATCTAACCCTTAATCTGTCACACTATCTGATTGGACTGGGATTTATAGCAGTTGTAGCAGTTTACCACTCCATGACCATGATGCTCCACAAGGTTACTGTATAAATCTTGTGTAAGTAAATACCAATTGGGTTGAATGAGGAAATTCAGCTTAAATTACTTATTTCAGAGTCAAACTGTGTTCTGCATCTCTTAATCCTTTATTTGAAACAAAAAATAAAATAGGAATTAATGGACACTTATTTAACTTGTATATCAATGCAGCTTCTAGCATGCTTTAATAAGGAAAAGTTGGTGAAATGATATAAAACTAAATTCTTTGAAAGCTTTAAATCAGATAGTTAAATGTGTATTTTTTTGTACAGGAACTGTTTGTTGAATCTGCAACTGTATGTGATGGAAAATTCTTCCTTGTTTATAGGCTGTTGTGACTACATTAAAAAAGATCTTTGAAAAGGCACCATGTCACCATCCATTTGTCATTATGACTGAGACTGGTCCTAGAGACTTAGCTCTTTTGAACTACATTCTCAAGTAAATTTACTTGAAGGGAAAGAATTGATTAATAATAAAGAAAGTTCAGTACAGAAACATTCAACAGTTACAACTAATATAGAATTACTACATTTTGGGAGTGTAGAAAGTAGAATCATCTGTTAACTACTGCTATCGTGTGTTGAATCTCAACAATCTACAATAGTTTCTCAGATGGAG
Source organism: Bathynomus jamesi (assembly GCA_023014485.1). Lineage (NCBI taxonomy): Eukaryota > Metazoa > Arthropoda > Malacostraca > Isopoda > Cirolanidae > Bathynomus > Bathynomus jamesi. The sequence goes on from JAJOZX010005955.1 coordinate 84,407, forward strand.
TCATCACAGCACATAAAATTAGTTACTGATAAAGAATTATAACAACCTGGAACAGTGTATACTGATGCACAATCTAAGGTAAATTTTGATGAAGAATCAGTATAATTTGCAGTTTTCTTCTGATTTAGCATCAGCAAAGTCTGGGAATGTCACCAGTTCAGAAGATATGAACTTGATACAGTCTTTGACAGTTTCTGATGTAAAATTATTAAAATATGAAGAGGAATTCCCCAATTTTGAGTCATTACCTGAATCAGTAATTCAAATTGATAATAGTTGGTCATTGAATAAGAATTCTGCTCTGGATAAAAAGTGTGAAATCAATGAAAATCAGTTTATAGACATATATCACAGAGAAAAATTTAGCAGTGAAGGAATATGAATTTATTGTAAATAAATCAGTCGAGAATAGCATTAAAAAACATCACATTCTACTGTATGCAGGAAAGAGATAAGAATTCTTCTTAGAAGGTTATCAGAAAGCGAAATATCTTGGCTTTCATTCAGCGAGAAAAGGAAAGGAAGTATTTTAAAATGTGATATACCATTAAAGAAGAGAAGGTTGAAAGAAAAGAAACCACAAAAAGAAGTAAATGAAGGGGAAGCCAAGTTTGTTGAGAAAAATGTTGATGAAAAGGGGGAAAAGGTATCCACAAAATGTGTTTATTCTTTTACAAGCGAATTGAATGATTCTAATATGAATAACCTGGGAACTTCATCTAAGCAATCAACAGAACAGTGTAAAGAGATTGTAAGTAACTGGTAGTTTTAATTGCTTTGTTCTAATTACAAATGGGTACAGGCTGTAATATTTGGACTATAGGGAATAAAGGCACAATATGAAGTGGATTTATTTGAAGCATAGGGTCTTCATCAGGTGAGGGGAAGTGGAAGTGAGGAAGAGGGTGAGATAAGGGATTAAGAAAAACCAAAAATATAAAATGAATGCAAGGTGCAATTTTATATATATATATATATATATCGTAAAGAACGACGCTTGTATAGGAGATATTCCGCGCAAGACGAGAAAGAGAAAACAACAAATGAAAAAATGAAGTACCACCTGGGAATCGAACCCGGGATCTTCCGATTGCCGGTCAGACGCGATAACCACTACACCATGGACTCCACTCTTCCAAATGCCGTAATTCCTCTACATACTCGCAGAAACCAATGCCCCAAGGGGGCACCTCCCGCTTGCCGTAACATTATATACATTCAACTGCAAAGAACACGCAGTATAAATAACGTAAAGAACGACGCTTGTATAGGAGATATTCCGCGCAAGACGAGAAAGAGAAAACAACAAATGAAAAAATGAAGTACCACCTGGGAATCGAACCCGGGATCTTCCGATTGCCGGTCAGACGCGATAACCACTACACCATGGTGTAGTGGTTATCGCGTCTGACCGGCAATCGGAAGATCCGGGTTCGATTCCCAGGTGGTACTTCATTTTTTCATTTGTTGTTTTCTTCTTTTCGTCTTGCGCGGAATATCTCCTATACAAGCGTCGTTCTTTACGTTATTTATACTGCGTGTTCTTTGCAGTTGAATGTATATATATATATATATATATATTTTTTTTTTTTTTTTTTTTTAGTTCAGGAAGAACCGATTCGCCTCTATTTAAAGGGCATATCTCAGCGGAAAAACAAGAAAAAGTGAGAGGAAAGACAGAGGAAAAAGAAAGGGTGGAGGGGACAGTCAAAGTGGAAAAAGACCAAGGACTGCAGGGTCGAGCCCCATCATCCTTGGGTGCTAGGGCCGGGAGGGCGCACGTGAAACCTCCAGGAACAAGCACGTACAAACGAGCACAAAGAGCACGAGCTTAGAACCCCCTTGCGGGGATATATATATATATATATATATGTGTGTGTGTGTGTGTGTGTGTGTACCTTGGTGTAGTGGTTAGCATTGCTTACTATGAATCCATTGGACCTGGTGATGGCAGTCAGCATGTAGCAAAACCTAGCTGTTCTTCCTTCTACACAATAAATGTCTACCCTGGGTAGCCTAGTGTTTAAGATAATGGGTTGCTGATTGGGAGGTCATGAGATTGAGTCCAGACAAGGACTGTAATTTCTGATTTTCTGTAGTGGGACATGGTTTGGATTCCTCATTAAACTGTAGGTCTAAGATGGAATGACAAGCTTGACCTTTATCAGAATGAACAGTTTGGGTGAAACAAAACCAAGGTTAACTAAGGTTATGTTCCATATCTTTTAGTCAATAATAAAATCAGTAAATAAGAGTAAATTTATTGACTCAGTATATTTTGAACTGTGTTGCTTTCTCCTTTGTATTATGGCTTGCATTCCCCTTATATATCCAACTCCTGACTCTCACTCAGCTTATATTTTTGTCCAGAATCAGGCAAAATCTGTTCTTCAACTTGCCAAAAATTCTTTCATTGAACAGAAATGTGAAATCTATCTAATTCTAATTCTTCTCACTCTTTCTGGCATCTCGCTAAGAAACTCTCCAGCTAAGAACCTCTCCTGACAAAATTGAACTCCTTGCTCAAACTTTTATCTCCAACTCAACCCTGTATGACTCCATTGCTGTTCTTCCATCTCCTCCTCTGACTTAATTATGTTTGAAATTAAATATCGAATATCTTCCAAAGATGTTCTCTCTGCCCTGTCTGGCCTCAACTCTAGGAAGGCATATGGTCCTGATGGTGTTCCGTCTGTTCTCAAGAACTGTGCTTCTTTGCCTGATACCTGCATATGCAAACACTTTTGTCATTGCCTTTCATCTGGTACTTTTCCTTACTGCTGGAAGTTCTCTCATTCAGCATGTCCCAAAGAAGGGGGACTGCTCAACTATCATCCAACTGCTTGAGTTCTTGTCTTTCCAAAGTTTTTGAGTGTATCCTTAATAAGAAGATACTTAAACACCTCTTCTCACAATCTTCTTTCAGATTGTCAGTATGGGTTGCGCAAGGAATGCTCTACTGACAATCTTCTTCCATATCTCTGACACTTAGTCATTCTCCTTTCAGGATGTTGGTGAAACCTTTTCTGTTGCACTACACATCATAAGCTTTTGATAGTCTGGCACAAATCTTTAATTTTCAAACTGCCCTCCTCTGGTTTCTTTCCTTCTATCTGTGCCTTCCTCTAATTTCCTTTCTTGTTGATCCACAGCTATAGTTGTAGATGGCTACTACTGTTCTCCTAAAGCTATTAACTGGTGTTTCTCAGGGACACTGAATAGGACAAAGAAAATTAATAGAATCTGTGTGTATAGAACAAGAATATATTTTTAATTTTAATTTGTGTGAAGGTATTTATAAGCTTGACCCTTTGATGAGATTCTTGGTAAAAAAAAATCCCTTCTAGTGTCGAGTGAAAGGGATCTAAATGAGGTGTGAATTTCTTAATGGTCTCTGGCCTTCTAGAATTTTCCTTGCCTTTCCTGGATTGTTTCCTTTTGTTCATTCATTTTTCTATATCCACCTGAAATAAACTCCATCTCTTAGTGTGGGTTTTATTGTCACATTTCAACCTTCAAGTAAAAGTGAAGTTTTGCATTTATAATGGGTTTCAAAATTGTCAAACCATATAAATACCTAAATATTAGCTCAGTGATGTGTGGATACAGTACTAATTTAAGAGTAATTATACTGTGTACAATTGCATATACATAATTCTAATTTCAAAATAAGGATACCAAAAGTTGAAGTGTAAATACTATGAATATCTTGGATATGAAATAGTGATCGTGTTAAACTTATTTCAAGCAGAATCTTAAAATATATTATCAAAAAATCATAGTGGCTATTTTATGTTAGAAATATATCTAAAAATACCACAAGTTGAAAAAAATATTAGTCTTGAATTGTATATGAATTTTAAAAGTAAAATGTGTGAACATGTGTGGTCATCTTGGTGTCTTGGTTGGTACTGGCTGTAAACCAAGGCTTGGTGTGGGAAATTTGATTTATTGATCAAAATATTTTTGAGGTAACTCAGGGCTGCTGCTCCCCCCCCTGGATATTCCCCTGACAGTTTCTTCACCCCCCAAAGTTGCTGTTTCTGTACAGGGGTCTTCTCTGTCCCTGTATGGAGTACACTTCTTGTGTGAGGGGTGGCTCAATCCACATAGCTCTACTTGATTGGGTGGAATCAAAGGCTTTTTGCTTCATCAATTCCCCATCACTTACTGACTATCTTCAATCCCTCTCTCTCCATTGCAATATTGCCTCACCCTTTACTATTACTGTTATAATGGAAACTGCTCTTCTTAATTCTCTAATTGCATGCCTCCTCCTTTAAGGAGAGCATGCAGTACCCAACTTTTGAGACACACACTCCTTTTCTGTCTAACTATCAAATGCAAGGGTTAATTGGTATTTTAAATTTTTTATCCTCTCAACTGGTTAACTCTGGAACAATCTAGTGGAATGGATAAGTGGCAGATGCAATTTAACATAGACAAGTGTAAAGTTTTGCATATAGGTTCTTATAACAATACACATACACAATGGACGATAGACAATGAGTGTTGATGAGGAAGTAGATTTAGGCATATGTGTAGCTAAGGATTTAAAAGTTAGGAACCAGTGCCTGGAGTCTTGCACAAAAGCTAAAAGGATGTTAGACTTCATAGCACATAATTTTGAATTTAAATCAAAGAATATTATATTGCCACTTTACAAGTCCCTTGTCAGGCCTCACTTAGAATATGCCATTCAGTTTTGGTGCCCGTATTTGCATGAGGATATTGATAGGTTGGGAAGGGTTCAGTGATGCACCACAAAACTAATTTTGTCACTACGCAACAAGTCTTATGAAGATAGAATTAAAGAGTTAGACTTGCATTCACTCGAAACTAGGAGATTAAGGGGGGAGCTTATCGAAGTTTTCAAAATCATTAATAAAATCAATAACAAATTTTGATAAATTGTTCATTTTCGATAATAGCAATACTCATAATAATGTATTTAAATTATGTGGCAGACGTTTCATTACTAACATTGCTAAAAACTTTGTTTAAAGTAATTGATAAATGGAATAATCTTCCCGTGTCTGTCATGAACTCTACCAGTGTTAATATGTTTAAAAACTGTTTAGATAGGTATTTTAAAAATATTAGTCATTTAAAATAATAATAACAATTAGCAACAGGAGCTCTGGGGGTAATGGTCAAGGTTTGAGTCTGTTGGCAATAAATACCAACTTGTGACATGCCAGTGTGTGATATGCCAGCAATAAAATTATATTAAAAAAAAAAAATAGACACGTGAACTTCGATGTAGCTCGTAGCGTAAACTAACCCACTGTTTGTTATATTCTTCATACTTTTTTTCTTTTCTTATCCTCTGTACTTGCATGTCTGTAGTTTGCATGGTATAACAGTGTTTGAGTTAAGAGTGTGTGTGTATGGTTTGCAAGCATTCTTATCTTACTACTTTTCATCTTTTACCCCTTTCCTATTCTCTCTGACTATTTTTCCAACTTGTCAGCAGTGGCTGGCAGACGATGATGGTGAGTCTTTTTCTCTCTTTCTGAATGAATGTTAACCCATGAATGATAGGTTTTGCTACTTACTTAACCCCTCATTCTCTTTTAACCCCCTACTCTCTCCTTTCTCTCAGGCTAACCTTAGAGTGGATCTTAGGGTCTTTGTAGCCTTAATTTCTGTAGATCTGTAGCTCTAATTTTCCTCATTCCATCTTTCCCCTGCTTATGACCTCCATTTCTTTCAAACACAGAGTATCCAGGCATCTCAAAAACCCTGTACCTTGATTTTGTTAATGTTAATTTACTGTTAATAGCTTTAGGAGAAGAACTACCCATCTACAACTACAGTTATAGATTGGCCAGAAAGGAAATTAGAGAGGAAGGCATGGATAGAAGGATAGAAACCAAAGGAGGACAGTATAGAAATTAAAGATTTGTGCCAGACTCTGTCAAAAGCTTTTGATTTGTCTAGTGCAGTAGCAAAAGTTTCACTGAAATCCTGAAAGGAGGATGACCAAGAGTCAGAGATATATAGAAGATCGTCAGTAGTGTCCCTTGCAGAAGCCATATTGATGATCTGAAAGAAGATTGTGAGAAGAGAGATATTTAAAAATCTTCCTATTATTAAGTATAGATTCAAAAACTTAATAAGGCACAAAATCAAAGCAATTGGATGATAGTTGGAGAGTTGAGAGCATTCACCCTTATTTGGAAGAGGCTGAATGAAGGTTAACTTCCAACAGGAAGGAAAAGTACCTGATGAAAGACAAAGATGAAAGAGTTTGCCTATGCAAGGTATCAGCACAGGAGCACAGTTCCTGAGAAAACAGGAGGAACACATTGAGCCCAGAGAGTGTAGAAAGAACAACTTTGGAAGATATTCTAATTTCAGACAATAAAGTCAAAGGGAGGAGGAGATGGAGGAACAGCACTGGAATTGTCCATGTTTAAATTGGAGGTGAAAGTTTGAGCAAAGAGTTCAGCTTTGCCAGGAGAAGAGAGAGCAACTGAGTCATCAGAAGAGAAAAGGGGAAGAGGAAATAAAGTTGTTGGAGAGGTTCTTAGCTAGATGCCAGAAAGAGTGAAAAGAATTAGAATTAGATAGGTTTTTGTCTAATGAAGGAATTTTTGGCAAGTCAAAGAAGAAATTTTTCAGAATTATGGGCAGAAATATAAGCTGAATGAGAGTCAGGAGTTGGATGGTGATGGTACCTTCTGAGCCTTTTCCCTGTTGTGGTTAGCATTATAAAGAGTGAAGTTAAACCAAGATTGGTTTGTATTAGTAGTAGGAATAGAATATGGAATGTATGCCTCCATACCTGAGTGAATCACCTCACTTATGTGCTCAACACACTTGGAGAGGCCCCAGTCATGGAAGTGGTAATCATTCCATGGGAAATGACAGAAGTACTGCCTAAGGGCCTCCAAATCAGTGATGCCAAAGTCCCAAAGGTGCCTCATCTTGGGAGGATTGAAAGGCCAAATTGAAGTAATAGGACAGGAACTGGATAAAAGATTGTGGCTGAAGGGGCCCAATTTCAAAAACATTTGATGGAGTAAGATGGGGGATGAGAAGTAAGGAATAAATCCAGAATGTTGGGCTTATCTCCAAGGTGATTGGGGGATAGTAGTAGTAGGGTGGAGTGAAAATGGGGTTAAAAAACATTTTGTACTATATCAACTTTAAGAGAATGGAAAAGCTGCCTATTGAATGTTTTAATATGCATACCAATTTTGGTAAGGGTAATGAAATATTTTGAGGTGTCCCAGAGGCCTCAAAATTTACTCTAAAACAGAAAATTCACTGTAAAATGTAAACATGATTGAAAAGGACATTTTTATTATATTGATATTTAATTGTACGGAGAAGTTTCTTATTGATCGTCTTAATATGCATACAAATTTTTATAATGATGGCATAATATTTAGAGGTGCCCCAAGTGTCCTAAAAATTTACAGCTAGGCAGAAAATTGCTGTGTCTCACTGGGTATCAAAATTCAATATAAAGCAGAGTATAATTTGTTTTATTTATTTTTTTATGGATACAGCTCTTTGCTTACTCTAACTTGTTTGTCAGAATAACCCAGAACTCACCACGTGGAGGTCGCTGTATGTCGAGTTCCACCCATGCCCAACCCAACCTCCCTACCAAACATAGGCATGAATTGCCTAATTAGATGTTAATTCAAGGTTTATATTCAACCTTGGTGTTGAAATGGACCATCTTTTGTCATGATTCCATCATTGATCGAATGAAGCCATCCCTGGCCAATGAACCACAGACAGCGATAGTTTTACAAATCTCTCCCTTTTTAAAGGGGGTGATCCTACAGTAGCAACAAATTACAGGCTGGTGTGTTCATTATCTGTGTTCAGCAAAGTTTTTGAAAAAGTTGTAAAAAGTAGAATGCAGCGATATTTAGAATCCTACAATTTATTATCTCCAAATCAATATGGCTTCTGTAATAATAAAACAACGGAAATGGCTAAATTTTAAATCGTATGGAAAATGTAAATATAGCTAAGGAGAACAAAGAAATAATATCAATATTTATGGATTTCAGTAAGGCGTTTGATGTAATAGATCATAATATTCTACTTAATAAATTATATTATGGCTTTAGAGGAGCAATCAGTGATTGGTTTAAAAGTTATTTGTCCAATAGATACATTTTATATTAGTAAATAAGGTTTGCTCAACTAAAGCACTTGTCAAACATGGTGTGCCACAGGGCTCGGTTCTGGGTCCACTATTATTTTTATTATATATAAATGACCTTCCATGTTCATCTGATATACTGAACTTCATAATGTTTGCAGATGATACAACTGTCTCTTTCTTGCAAAAATGTTAATACAGCTAAGAATATATTTCAGAATTCATCAGTATAATGAAATGGTTGACCACCAATAAACTCTTCCTAAATACCAGAAAAACAAATTTCATGATTTTTACTAATAAAAGAAATGTATATCTTGATGAACTTAATGTTAATGAAATCACCATAAAGGAGTCTACTGTAACAAAATTTCTTGGTGTAATGCTAGATAAGAATTTGCAATGGAGTGATCATGTAAATTATATCGCGAAAAAGATTTCAAGGAGCATTGCTATGATGTTTAAACTTAGAAATGTAGTCCCTAAACAAGTTTTATTGACTGTTTATCATACTCTTGTTCTTCCTTGTATAACATATTGCACCCTTGTTTGGGGCAACTCCGCTAACAACGCATTAAATGGTATCTTTGTCATCTAAAAATGAGCAGTAAGGTTATTATCTGATGCTGATTTCCTTGATCACTCTAGTGCATTATTTAAAGAGGTAAACCTACTAAAGCTCAATGATACAACCAAACTGGCACATTTTATTTTTACTTACAAGTGTAAGAACAAAATCAATAATTTGCAATGGGTAAATAGATATTTTGTAACTCAAGAAATCCACTCGTATCAGACCAGAAATAGATCAAAGCTTGTTATACCTCAATTTAGATTTTCATCTCAAAAACTACCCATTTTCATTGGATTGAAACTATGGAATGATTTGCATGCTGATATAAAAAATATTGTGAATGTAAATGTGTTTAAAACCAAGTTGAAATCCCGATTAATAATGGCATACTAACAAAAATCTAGGATTAATGTCCACTAATATTGTTTAATATTGTCCATTAATATTGTTTAATATTGTCATACATGTTTTAACTATTAATAATTATTTATTTATTTATTTATTTATTTATTTATAACAACTAGCTGCTGATTTTTAATAAAAGCCCAGTAAAGCCTAAAGCTTAAGGGCCAAATTAAATTAAAAAAAAAAAATGGACTGAGTGTGGTATGGAAATTTAGGTAACTAACAAGCTATTGTCTCAGGTATTTCACCTGTCAAAGGTGGTTCTGTTACTTTGGATTCTTGCCAACTGATGATGTTTGTATAGTCTTCAGCTTCAAAATCAAGGGCTGGAACTGTGAATACTCAAATTCCTTTGATTTCTCTTCCTTGCCTTCAAAATTTGCAGCAATCCAAGTTCCCATATGTGCTTTCTTTCATCGGTGATCATACTCAAAAGTATATTTTCAGGGTGGCAAAAGTAGGCATTTCTTTGTATAACAGGGTCAATGATATATCTTATTTCTGCATTAAAGTAATGTGACAGGTAAAATGTCTGCCATATGTGCTTTGCACCTTCTGTACATTAGGGATTAGATTTAACAGAGAACCATATTGGTGCATACACTTTCATGACATTCTGCTACTGTTTGAAGATTTTTTGTCGGATCATTAGTTCCTACATATAATCATAGTATTGGGTTTGCAGATGTTAACCACCTTGAGTGGGCCATTTTACTGTGATTTTTTAGAGCCAAACTTGATGGACAAACACCATTAGCTATAGTTTGGTGAATTTCCAACAAATATTTCTGGTCTGTACTAAGATCAATGGTGTAAACTGGTGGTGTTTCAGCATCAATTATCTTAAATTCAACTATGGGAAGTATGTCACACTTTTGAAGTTGCATGCCAATTAGACTGGAAAAATCATAAGGACCTGTGGCTTTCCATCCAGATGTTCAGATCTACAGATCTACAGAAGCTAAGGCTAACAAAGACCCTAAGATCCACTCTAAGGCTAGCCCGAGAGAAAGGAAAGAGTAGGGGGTTAAGAGAAGAGAAGAGAATGAGGGGTTAAGTAAGGAGCAACACCTATCACTCTTGGGTTAACATTCATTCAGAAAAAGGAAAAAAGTCTCACCATCATCATCCGCCAGCCACTGCCGACAAGTCAGAAAAATAGTCGGAGAGGGGTGAAAGATGAAAAGAAGTAAAATAAGAACGCTTACAAACCATGCAAACACAGTCTTAACTCAGTCATACCATGCAAGCAAACTACAAACATGTAAGGAGAGTTACAGACATGCAAAGTAAAAAAAAAAGTAGGTAAAGTTAAACAAAAAGTGGGTTAGTTTACGCTACGAGCTACATCTACGTTCGTGTTAGTCTAATTTTTTTTATTTTTTTTATTTATTTTTTTTTAATATTTTTTAATAATTTAATTGCTGGCATCACACGCTGGCATGTCACAAGCTGGCATCCATCGTCAACAGACTCATCCTCGAGCACCACCACCAGAGCTTCCGTTGCTAACTTTGTTTTTTAAATTAAACAACGTTAATACCTTTAAAATGTCTGTCAAGATGGTTCTTAAACATATTAACGCTGGTAGAATGAACGACTGACGCGGGAAGATTATTCCATTTATCAATTACTTTAAACGTAAAGAAGTTTTTAGCAATATTAGTAATGAAACGTCTGCCACGCAACTTAAATCCGTTATTGCGAGTATTACTATTATCGAAAGTGAACAATTTATCAAAATTTACGTTATCGATGTTATTAACGATTTTGAAAACTTCAATAAGCTCCCCCCCTTAATCTCCTAGTTTCGAGTGAATACAAGTCTAACTCTTTAATCCTATCTTCATAAGGCTTATTGCGCAATGACGGAATAAGTTTCATGGCACGACGCTGAACCCTTTCTAACCTATCAATATCCTCACGCAAGTACGGGCACCAAAACTGAACTGCATATTCTAAATGAGGCCTGACTAGGGACTTGTAAAGGGGCAATATAATATCCTTCGATTTAAATTCGAAATTACGCGCTATGAAGCCTAACATCCTATTCGCTTTTGCGCAAGACTCCAGGCACTGGTTCCTAACCTTTAAATCTTTAGTTACGCGTACGCCTAAGTCTACTTCCTCGTCAACGCTCGCTAACTCCCTATCATCCATCGTGTACGCGTAATTATTGTTGCGAGAACCTATATGCAAAACTTTACATTTATCTACATTAAATTGCATCTGCCACTTATCCATCCACTCCATAATCCTATTTACATCGTCTTGGATCCTATTTCTATCATCCTCGTTAACAACCTTCCCGCCTATTTTAGTATCATCCGCGAATTTTGAAACGTTACTAGTCAATCCTACATCTATGTCATTAATGTAAATTACGAATAACAATGGGCCTAACACTGAACCCTGTGGGACACCGCTACCTACATCTAACCACCCCGATTCACTACCATTAACTACGACCCTCTATCTCCTAGCACGAAGCCATTCTTCTAACCAGTTAGCTACCTGACCGCGTATACCGTGCGCTTTAACCTTCGCAATTAGTCTCCTATGCAGAACTGTATCGAATGCCTTTTTAAAATCTAAATAAATAACGTCAGCTGCCCTATGCCTATCGTATTCGCGCACTATTTCGTTATAAAATTCTAACAAATTAGTTAAACAAGACCTATGGCGTCGAAACCCATGCTGACTACTATTAATCAAACCCCTACTTTCTAAGTGATTGATAATACGATCCCTAACTACGGATTCCAAAAGTTTACCGACAATTGACGTTAAGCTAATGGGCCTATAATTGCTAGCTACTGCACGGTCGACTTTTTTAAAAATAGGCATGACGTTAGCTAATTTGAAGTCTTCAGGAATAATCCCCATTTCGAGTGACTGATTAAAAATCTTCGCTAAGGGGCCTACGATAACGTCTTTCAAATCTTTCAAATGTCTAGGATAAAAAGCGTCAGGGCCTGGAGCCTTGCTAACTTTTAGCCTATCGATATAATGCGCAATCTCAGCCTCGTAAACAGTTATTTCATCTAAAATAGTCTCGCTACTAAATGGAATGATATCGTCAACGTCGGGGACATTATTTACGTCCTCTACGGTAAAAACTGTTGCAAAAAAGTTATTGAAGTAGATGTTGGAGAGGAAGCTTATTTGCATGTAGTTGACACACAAACCAATGTAAAGGTTTGCCAAAATTTTGCTCTAGTCTTCTAATAACTCCACCTTGTGTACCAGCATTGACTGCCATTCCATCACAACCAATAGCTGCTACATTTGTAGTATCCATTTCATTATCTGCCAAAATGCCTAAGATAGAGGATGAAATACTTTCAGCCAAATCAGATACTGGTGACACATGACTAACATATTTTGATTGTGGTTCTTGCAGTAGTGTTACATATTCCTCTACAATAGTTTTGTGATAGTATTTTGTTCCTTTCTTTTCTTGGACTAGTTTCATCTTTACACCCATCAAAGTAAACACTTCAAAGCCATACATCTACCTTTACTTTCTCTTGAATGTCGCAACAAGTCCTTTTCCTCTCTCTTATATTACTTTTGTCTATAACTTGGCTTAAATCTTTTTCAGTCACAATACCCACATCATGCAAAACTGCACTTGCGATTGCTGCAGCCAACCTATCCGACACCTGTTCTATCACAAGCCATTGCTACTGCTGATAAATGCGATCTCATTTGATTTGTAGTTTTCAATTTAGATACTGTTGATCTGTTTTTCTAAAATGAAGATGGTATATACTCTATATCCTCATCCGTATCTTCCATACTTTCCATTTCAGTAGTAGATGCACACCTGCCAATTTTCATTTCTGCATTATCTTTGCTTGTTGATGCGAGATGTTTTGCAACTCTTGCAATTTCTTTTCTCTTCCTGTCTTCTTTTCGTTGAAGCTGCTTAGATGTGGTGATGTCAAGTGATCCCAAAGCCATTTTCCTTTCTGTCCTCTGATCTACAAGACACATTTGTTCCTTGAATGGTACTTTGCAAGATTTTTCACAACTACACAAAGAAAATTCACTACATTTGCATGCTGAAATGTCAAACAGCTTTGTATGTGCTTCATTTTGAAACACTTTTACTCTAGCTTTATAACTGTCACTTTGCTGTCTACCTTTTTCTGGCTTTCTAATATTTTGGTATTTTTCATGATAGGATCAGATCATTTGCATAACACGAGTATATGATACAACAGGAATAGATGCTTTAAACCACAGATTTTCAATTTTTGTTGCAACTTCCTCTGCTATTTCGCCTACAGTGGGTTCCTCATTTGAATTTTCTTTCAGATCATTTTTAATCCACAAGTAGAACTTCATTACATCTTCATAAGTTGGAAGTAAATGAAAATCATTCTTTTGGTGCACCAAATATGGGACAGTTTATAGTCTTTCTTGTTTGCACTTGTAATGATTGAGACATTAGGCCTATATCAATATTAAACTTTCACCAGAAAAAAGTATTTCTGCAAAAGAACATAAAATAACAAAATTTCAGAATTAAAAATTAATCTAATGTAGTAATGATGATTACAGAAAAACATTACATAAAGTACATAAATGATTTTTGACAACAACAGAGAACAAAAATGCAAAGGTACAGCCTACGTGGCTGACAATTACAATAGCACTGAAGCAGATTAGGGCTCCCTCCTCATCCAACATGAACATAAATTTCAAGGTCATTGGGGCACCTTAAGATATTGAGTCATGACAAGTATTTGATACAAATACTAAGGAGGCCAAAAGGAAACTTTACCATACTATTAGATTTCAGTCAATCTAATTTGATTTTTTCACTCCATCCTAACGAGTAGGGTGTACAATCTACTCAAGGTCATTTAGGATAGAAAAGTTGTAAGCTAGTTCACCAGGGATATTAGTGAAATGGGAGGAAAGCCAAAGGTGGTGGTGAACATTGAAATCTCCTAAAATGAAAATTTCAGCAAAAGGAGAGTGGGTGAACCACTTTAACTAAAATAAGGAAAGCAACTTAAAATCATTGTGTAGTATGTGAAATGTGTCTTTCAATAAGGTATTATATTTGCAGTAAAGGCATATTTGTATTCATACAGTTTGTCTCAGTTCATAATTTAATATTACTTATAGTTGTGTGTGCACATGTCTTTCTAACCAACGTGTGAATTTTGCATTATGCATGTTTTTCTCTTGAAGGGAAATGTGGTGAAAATTGACATGAAGGAATTTATTGAGGATCCAAGTGAATTTTCATATCCAAATCATTCTACTTCAGCTTCTGAAAGTGGAAATAGCAGTTTGTCTAAAGAAGAAAGTGAACATTCATTCCCTTCAACATCACAACACTTCTCTAATGAGGTAAAAACTTGTGTTCACTTGTAATAAATATAAGTTATATATAAAGTGTTAAATTAAATGAAAAAATGCAGAATTGAGTTTGCTCCTTTTACTATACTTGTCCCTGCTTCTAATAACATATTAAGCAGACATGCAATTTTAGCTCCTGCTTGATTTTTTAATAAACAGTATTTGAAGTGTGTTTACTAAAATTGTGTAAATTATAATACCGTATTTTTCGGTGTATAAGACGCACCTTTGTATAAGACGCACCCCTATTTTCAAGGCCTTTTTTCAGGAAAAAAATTGACCATCTGCCTAGTTGTCAGAAAATGTCGGTAATTTTCTACCAGTGAGGCTGACTTTTGTTAAAGCCCTCAATCAAAAGTATGGTGATACATTTTCTTTCACCCATACTCGTTATAAGAAAATAGTACTAAGTATACAGGAGACTATACTATATGTTATGAAACATAAAAGTAAATCATTATGCAATACATACTGTTTTTCTTGTTATCAGTGGGTTAGGAAGAGTAGAAACTTAGTGTAAAATTGGCCAAACCAATACACAGTCAGGAGGGACTAAGAGATGATGAATTTTTGTAAAAATCCATCAGTTCTTCTAGCCCATATAAAGGTAATATTATGACCTTCGGTGTATAGGATGCAGGGTCATCTTGAGACCCCTTTTTTTGAAAAAAGTTTCTTATACACCGAAAAATACAGTATATAGATTTATATTTTTGGGATCACGTTAAGAATAGCGAACCCATAGGGTGTTGGGTTCGCTATTCTTGACATGGATAATTTTGGGTTCCCTAATCTTGACATGAAAACTTTTGGGTTTGCTATTCTTAACATGGAGAATTTTGTAAAAACCATGAAGCTATTGGTCTCTCTTGTCATATTAACCTGACAGTTAGTACCGAGGGTAAATCATGGGATCACCTAAAGAGCAGGGCCCCCAGCCTTCTTTAATTAGCCTCATAAGGCTAACTAATGAAAATATCATGACAACCTAACCAATTGCTAGGTCAACTGTATGCCCTTGATGATTGGTTAGGTTAAGTCATGATATTTTCGTTAGTTAGCCTTATAAGGCTAACTAACAAAGGCTGGGGGCCCTGATCTTCAGGTGATCCAAATCATGCAATCACCATCAATGAACACCAACACGAAATGAAATAAAATGGGAAATACTTGGCAGTCAGGTTAAAAATATTAACAGAACGTTATATGAAGTTATAATTCACTAAAAGTTTGTAAATGAAGTAAACTATATAAAATAAATTGGATCACTTTAACATATTGCTTCCCAGGAACGTCTCTTTAACATATTGCTTCATTTCCATTTTTTTTTCGAAGTATTTTTTCCTGTTGAAACATTAGGTTTGCCATTCTTAATATGTTGAATTTTGGGTTCGCCATTCTTAACATGAGGTAAATGGGTTCGCTATTCTTAACGTGATCCTATTTTTGTTTATTTTTCAGTGGTTTTATAGTTTTTATAATTTATTTTGAAATAAATTTCAGCTTTTCAATTGCAATACTACGTTACAACTGTGTACAGATTTATTTTATGTAGGAAGGAGGGGCCAAGGACAAATGCCTGAAAATATGGTCCATCCCACACAGAAAGAGAAGAGGAGAGCCAAAATCAAGGTAGAGTTTTTGAGATTCTTGACACTGAAAGATTTGAGGTCATACATAAACAGGAGGAAGAATGGACTGAGGAAGGTTATTCCAGAGTTGACTGGTTGAGTAGATGAAAGACTGAGAATACCAGTTAACTCTCGTGTTGGAAAATTTGACAGAAAAAGGTTGAGAATATGTTGAGAGTCTGGTGCTGCATGATCTCAAAGAAGAGACATACAGTTAGAGAGTTCAAAAGAGCAGTGTCCATTGTAATAATGATAGAAGAGAGATAGTGAGGCAACATTATGGTGAAGAGAGAAAGATTGAAGACAGAAAGAGAGATGGAATTGATGAGACAAAAAACCTTTGATTCCGGAATACCCAGTCAAGTAAAGCTGTGAGAGTTGAGCCAGGAACAAGGAAAGTATATTTTCCTAGAATTTTCCTTTCACAACTATTTTCTGTCAGCATTGTCTGTTGCAGGAGGGGAAAAAACTTGTCTATTGTGTAGGCCCTACTTTATTTTTACTATTATTTCTGTGTATAGGAATCTTTAAGTGTAAGCATGGTATAACTTTTCAGTATCTTTTATTTTCATTTGCTTTTCCTATTTTTCCCTTATTGTCCGTGCTTCTTTCTTGGGCAAACCTAGAGTGGATCTTAATGTTTTTGTTACACACACACACACACACACACAGAGTTGATCAGAGCCACTTTTCTTTATTTAGTTAAAAGTATGTAATTCATTGCAAATTTTCTATCTAGCAATGTGACATTCTTTAGATGATGCAATAATAAAATGATGACTACTACAGTTTAATAATTTTCAAAAATGCAATATGTAAATTAAGTTGTTGGGTTTTGTTATAATTTCCTTTCTACGAGCCAGTTATATGTATTTGCATGCATAAGATAAGTATATGTATGGTGTAAAACTGTAAATGAACTCTGAAAACTATTTTTTTTTTCATACTTTTTACCCACTGTAAATCTTCTTTCACCGCTTCCTTCTTCCAGCAGTGGCTGGTGGAAGAACTATTTTCTCTCTCCTTTGCTTTCCTACTAGTACTATTATTGTATGAAATCATCACCACCCAGGAAGGTCATTCCTCCTCTACTTGGGAAAGAGTGTGCCCAAAATGTCACCTCTGAGCCCAAGCAGGAACAGGTTGAGTGGGTGGGATCAAACACAGAACCTGACACCATAACCATTGAGCTACTGGGTGCTCTGTTATTGCGCATCATTTGACATGACAGTTTTATCCTACTATTTATTATACAGTATTTGCCTGTCTTCTTTTTTCTCTTTTTTAATTTTATTGATCTTGCCTAGAGTAGAAGTTTATATTGAATTCTTTGCAATTCTCCAAAGATAAGAAATCATGTTCTGAGAGTCTTTCAAATTCATCAAATATAAATGAAGAAGTAAGCATTAAATTTTAATTTGGGTTTCATAATTAAAATAGAATACACTCCGCCTTTCTTGCATGATTTAGTAGTTGATGACTGAGAATTCAAAACTAAAGACCTATTACTTAGTCATTTGAAATCTAAACCAAGCTTTAATTTGTTGTTAGAAATCACAAATTAATTATTGTACTTAAAATAGTTTTCTGGTCAGTTGTTTTATGACACTGATATTAATGCCTATCCTGTCTATTCTTTTCCATGTGATAAAGAAATTTCAGTTTCTTGAAAAGTGTTATTACATTTGTAAGTAAATTTTTTCAAGTACAGGTATGCCTCAATTTATGCCGGGGTTAGGTTCCAGCAGATTGCTGTCAAAAAGTGAAGTGGCATAAATTGAAGCTAAAAAATAATGGGCTTCTACCTAAATAAATAGGATAGGTTCCAGGATTCTCCAAAAGTGACCGCATATTTTCCATAAAATGAAAATTATTAATGGGTTATATGCTTAAAACTAGTAAAAGAATGCTTAATATTAATAAAATAATTGAATTAAAGATAAATTACTACTTACTTTCGTAATTAAAGCAATTAAAAACAAAATTATTTGATCTTGTTTGACATTGGTGAGATGGAGATGATTTATTGAGAGGAAGAAGATCCCGGAGGGAGATCCTCTTTTTTTTTTGCTGAGAACTGCAGAATTGAGCAGTTCATCATCATCATCTGCCACATCATCTAGACCTACTTCATTCGCTATCTTAGTGACGTCTTTTGTCACAGTTTCAACACTGTCAAATCCACCAAAATCAGCAATGCAATCAGACCACAGCTTACGCCAGACACCATTTAGACATGATTTCAAAACTTCATTCCAAGCTGTGGCTATGTTGGAAATGCCTTTTAAAATGTCATATGACTTCCAGTAGTCCCGCACAGTTACATCATCATATTTTGTGTAGTTTATAGCTTTTTACCATTTTTAATTTTACATTTAAGATTTTACTTTAAGCGGTGTAAAAGTGAGGCGATGTAATTTAAAGCTGCGTAAAGCGAGGTTTACCTGTAAAGGCAGTCCCTGGCTTACGAATGAGTTCCATTCTCATGATGGTCTTTAAGTTGAATTTGTATGTAAGTCGGAACCCATACGAATGGTTTGTACTTAACGTCTTAAAAAGCTTAAAAGTGGCATGTTCACCGTAGCCGTAGGGTGGGAATTCTGTTTGAATTGTTGTTTCTTTTAATTCTATTTAAAATTTCATTATAAAAATAGACTTGTCAGTAGATGTGTATATCTTAGGCATTTAGTGCACACACACCCACCACAAACATCCCCATATTCTTCGTTTGTATTTCTTATAGGCTTTTAGAGTACACATACCCACCACAATCAACCCCATATTCTTCGTTGCGAGTTTACTGTATACTTAAACACTTTAAACACACTCCCAATTTATAAAAGCTACTAAAACATAGAAAACATAAAAAAGATAATAATTTGTAACAGTAATTAAAGTGTGTCACCAGCACTTGCATCAGATTTTCATTTAGGAGCCATGATAGGAGTTTGCACATTATCAGAAATTGAATATGAATTCACACAAATGTCTTCACGAGTACAAAATCTGACTTAAAATGGCGGCGCCGTAAGTAGTGCGCTGATTTGTTACTACGAACCATTGTAGGTAACTCAGATTTTTTAAATAATAGACTTTACAGCAGTCTCTACATATGTATGGAATGTCATAAGTCAGACATTCATAACCCAGAGACTGCCTGTACAATAAATATTGCAAAAATAGGTTTGAAAAAGTAAATAAACAAAACTTCAAATAAAATCCACATAAGTTTAATTGAGAAATAGAAGTGGCTAAAAGGAGAAATGAGAGTGCCATTCTAACTTTATCCCTTTCATCGCACAATATTTCCATGGAGAGTATACCACATGGTGAAATCACCAAAACTTACAAGTTAATAGAATTAAAAATACTTTTAAATTTATAAGCAAAACAAAGTGCAAATTATTAGACACATGATTGTGGCTTTGAGCACTCACCAATGCAAAGCCATCGCCATGGCCCAGGGCAGTGAAAAGGTTAAGATTTATTAGAATGAGTCAGAAAAAGTCATTAAAGTCAGGAAATTTGGGAATGCCAAGAGGGCTGGAGCATCGCTGAAGATTTCGTAAATACACAGTTCTGTAAGATTATCAAGTCTATTCATTATTTTGATTGATTGTCTTGAGCTGCTGAGGTTGGTTACAGTTTGTAATTTATTTTTTGTAGTTTAGCATCTATATTCTAAATGGTACTAGATACTTGGTTATATATATGAAATGTTTACTCAATGTTTCATATTGAACTTAGCCTTCTGAAATGAATAATAACTATTTTGAAATGTTTATTTGATATTTCAAATATCTTAAAACGGTGCTTAAATGTTTCAGATATACACCGAGTGGCAGAAAAATCAGCCCACTTGGAATATCATGAAAAGCAAAAAAGTGGGCAAGCTTCCGTTTATAAAAGTTTTAAAATTAAAAAATTTAGTCTATGAGGACATTAAAAAATCTTGAAACACCTGCTTAATACGATTTATTATCAAAAAATAATGTACAAAAAATTGTAACAAAAAAAAAAAAATTTTCACAAAAATAAAAAATTTACAAAAAAATAATAAAACAAAAAAAAAACCAACTTGTGATCCAGGATTAATAAGAGGTGTTGCCTCCCCAAGCTTGAATGACTGCAGCCATTCGTCGATTCATCCCATGAATGAGATTGGTGATCACATCCTGTGGGATTCCCTCCCACTCTTCAGTTAAAGCTTGTTGTAGCTCCTGTAGAGTGTTAGGGGCTACTAGATGAGCCCTAAGACACTGTCGCATTGTGTCCCAGAGATGTTCTATAGGGTTCAGGTCTGGACTTTGGGAAGGCCACTCGATTCAACAAATTCCAGCTTCATCAAAGAAATTATTAATGGCTCTTGCCACATGGGATCTAGTGTTACTGTGCTATAGAAGGAAGTCTTTGCCAACAAAAGGAGCAAAAGGGACAACATGCTCAAGCAAGATCTCTTCCACATATCTTGCAGATGTCAATGACCCACCACCAACTATGAACTCCATCTGTGAGTTTGAAGTGATACCACCCCAGACCATGACTGAGCCTCCTCCAAAAGCAACCCTCTCTGTAAAAGTGCACAGGGCGAATCTTTCTCCTGTTCTTCTCCACACCCTTTTTCCCATCCATTGGATGTTTGAAGGCTAAATCTTGATTCATCCATGAACAATACTCATCCACATTGGACTATAGTCCAATTGAGATGCTCATGAGTGAAAGCAAGATGAGCATTGCAGTGGTGTGGTAGCAATTCCAGGCCCATTGCTGGATGTCTAGCATGTCAGCCACTTTCGAAACACAAGTCTCATTCTAATGGTTCACTTTGATACACTGATATCTCAACACTTTTCCAGCTCATTGTGGACATTTGTGGCAGTCAAGTGATGATGAAATGATCACCACAGGCAGATGTGCAGCACAATCTTGCAGATCCTGGCCTTCAGGTGTACTCTCCTGTCTCCACATAATGTTGGTAGACACATTGAACTGTTCTTCTTGGAATTCCTAGTGCATCAGCAACATAATGCTGGCTCCGACCATCTTTAATTAGGGCGATGACTCTTGTGACATTCATGGCACTCAAATCCATTGTAAATGTCCAATTCTGAAACCCAAAAGAATTAGAAGTCCATCTGTTACTGCCTGCTCCCACTAGTGGAAGAAAAAAGTGGCACTAGCAGTCTAAGAGCAACTGAATGTCAGACTGTTGAATTCTTAAAAGAAGTAAAAAATTTGTTACAGCTCGTATGTTTGCAGCTGTTGTTGTTTTGTCTCATTATTTGGTTGCCTCATAGACTATATTTTTGAATTTTAAAACTTCTATAAACAGAAGCTTGCCCATTTTTTTGCTTTTCGCGATATTCCAAGTTTGTTAATTTTTCTGCCTCAGTGTATAAAGTATAAAAATTAAACATTTCATTTGTATAACAAGTTAATTCTCTATTGTTCATTCCTAGATGCATGTGCATTGTGGTTAAAAATATGGGTATCCCTCATTTAATGCTGTTAATGCATTCATGGAAGTTGGCATGTTATTGAAAATGCATAAAAATGAAAGATTTTTCCTGTAAGAAATAATGTAATAAGGCTAGGTTATGTTCCTGATAGGACTATAGTTATAGGATTGTTTTTAATATTTATGTTTTTTAGCTATTATTTTAAAAAGAAAATGTTTAAAACATACACAATCATTAGATATACTAATACAAACTTCATGCATACTAGTGTACTGTACTCACCAAAAATGGTCATGATCTACGGTTCGGCAGGCTTTGGCATCTGCACAACAGCATGCATGCACATAGCAAAACTAATTCACATCATCTGAGGATTGTGTAAGGAATTGCATTATGGTGAAAATGCAGTGCAAATGCAGTGAAATATGCATTCATTTTAAGCTTAAGAACCAGTCTGTATCCCAAAGCTCTGAGCCTATCCTAAGAACTAGGCCTCTTGATATATGGTAGGCCAACCCTAGGTTCAATCTCTGAGTTAGACAACTTATACTTGAGAAAAGACTGTGACAAATTAGTAGTAGTTCGGGGTAGTGCAACCAAATTGAATCCAGAACTGAGAAGTTAAATGTTTGAGGAAAAATTAGCTGAACTAAGTATGTATTCATTTGAAAAGTATCTGTTTATAGGAGAACTAATTTGAGTACAGTCAGCCCTTGCTTTAATGAATCAATTAGTTCCTGAAAATGGTTTATATATCAAAAATTTGTATATTGAAATGAAGGATTCCATAGAAACACTGTTATAATTTATTAATTCATTCCAGAGTTACCCCCCATCATGGAAAATATTCATGAAAATATACATAGAAAGACACAATGGAAAGACATCATATACATGTAAATACATTAAAAGACATCAAGTAATATTGTACTTACAAGCTTATTGGAGAGCCAAACAGCTAATTGGAATGGTCTTCGGGGTGGAGTCATGGGAGATTACTAGAGGGAAGTCAGAGGGAGACATTGGAGTGTCTTCTCCAACTGAAGATTTTGAAGGACCTTCTTGTGGTCTTAGCTGTGGTTTTTGAAGGGCTGAAACCAGTAGTCTGAGATCATCATCTTGGACTTGAAGGAGGAGTTGACTCAGAAGTCATAGTTTCAGGAAGAGCTTCAGGTTCATCTCTTGAGTGAAGAAGTTGTAGCTTGAGCAGCAGGCCTCTTGAAGAATGAATCCAGGGATGGCTGCCTAGCTTTACTCTTCCTTTCTTCCAAGATTTGTCTGTAGCAGGCAGCAACATTGTCCAAAGTTATGAAAACACTCCTGCTTCTCTCCATATTGCAGTCCTCCATGATGATAGTTTTGAAGATCTCCAGGTGCTTGAGGCTTCTTTCTGGCCTTTGATGGCGAGGGATTCTCTTGCAGGGCTCTCAGGGACTTGTGGTTCTGCTGCCCATTTGATCACATTTGGATATTTTGGCATACATATGTAGTGTTCATACCAGTGAAAACAGTTAGTATCCACAGGGGATGGTGTTAATTAGGTCAATTTGTACAAGTGAAAATTTTTATAGTGAGCATTCATAAAGTGAGGGCTGACTGCATTTAAAACTGATAATTGACTTTGATGATGTAAATTACAGGAAGTTAATTTGATAAGGATACATAGCAAGTTAAGTAGAAATGGATATAAATTGAAAGTCGAAAGTTATTAAGAGTAATGCTGTGAAGCAATTCTTTTTGTATGAATTTAAACTCCTTAAACTTTCATGCATTAGACATTTCAGATCAGTCTTTTCAATTGTTTAAAAAATGGGGACAATTTAGACATTTTAGTTGACTTTGTGAAATGTCTAACAAAATGTTTAATTACTGTGAAATTGTCTAAAGCAATAGACATTTCAAAATTGACAAAACTGGGACAATGTAATGGCCAGTGAAATGTCTACTTCTATTTAGAATGTACAGTATAAATACCATGAACAAGGTAGTTCAAAGGAAACCAAAGGATCATCAGATGGCATTTTTGCTGTGAAGTAGATAATTACAAAACTAAGTGATTGGATGCCAAGTATATATGAGAATTATGGAGTTGGGGGGCAACATGTGATTAAGTGAATAGACTCATTTTGTGACCAGTGGTAAGGCTAGTTGTTGTTCTTATGAAGTTGTTAAATGCAGTGAGCATTTTTATTTGAATATTTTCGTGTATGATATTTAAAGGGTGACCTAAGTAACTGATTCAGCATTAATATTGGAATAAACAGAGTTGTGTGATATTGCCATGCTATTTACAGTGCCCGCGAAAAGTATCCGATCACTCAAGAAAATACAATATTTTCCCTTGATATTCAGAGACACGTAATTCACTTTCTATTTGTTCTAGCGACATCTGGTAACTTTGAGGTTGCTCGCTGATATGAGAGCTATCCAACGCATTCTCAAATTAGTGTTCTGGTAGCCTTCGTTGCGGGTGGCTGTGTCTCAAATTTGTCAGATTTCACTGTTTGTGTAAATTTCTTGATATTTTTTTTTTTTTTACAGAAAGTGGTGTAAATAAAATTTATATATAATGTGTGCTAAAAAACAACTTAAGAGTGATTGTCGAGGTGCTATTGTTGCTTTGCATGCATGTGGGAAATCACAGAGACAGATAGCTAAGGAATTAAACATATCCCAAAGTACCGTTAATTTATGGGTTTCACGGGCTAAGAACAATGGTGGCCTAACCACGCCAGTCCCTAAAAAACGATCTGGCAGACCGAGAAAAACAAATTCGCGAACAGACAAACTTATGAAACGTTTAGTATTGAAAAACCCAACAATAACTGCGAAAGAAATAAAATTTAATATGAATAATTTGTTATCTGGTGTTTCTGAACGAACTATCCAGGAGCGGCTCCAAAAAGAACTCGGATTACCATCTCGCCATGCTGCTAAGAAACCGTTTATTAATGAAAAAATGTGTAAAAAACGTGTCGCATTTTGTAAAAAATACATTCATTGGACTGTTGATGACTGGAAGAAGGTTTTATTTAGCGATGAGTCGACATTTTTGACATTCAGAAGTTGTCCAAAAAAGGTTCGCCGGCCTATTGGCTCAAATAGGATGGACCCTAAATACACCCTAAAGACAATGAAACACCCTCCAAGTGTGATGGTTTGGGGTTGTTTCGGTTACTATGGGCGTGGAAACTTATATTTTCTTCCGAAGAACACAACTATGAATGGTGCACGGTATTTAGCAATGCTACAGGATAAACTTCCAATGGCAATGGCAATCCAAAGGACAAAAACATACATGCATGATGGTGCACCATGTCACAGGGCCAAAATAGTGACAAAATGGATTACTGACAATAAATTTGATATTTTGGATTGGCCTGGTAATAGTCCAGATCTCAATCCGATAGAAAATCTGTGGCTAATAATAAAAAATAAGGTTGAATGCCACGACACTGGCTCAGTCGAAAAATTACAAGAGGCCATCAAAAAGGTATGGTGCAAGGAAATATCAGTGGAAGTTTGTCAAAACTTGATTAAATCCATGCCAAAACGTCTAGAACAAGTCATCCAAACCAAAGGACAGATGACAAAATACTAATATAAGGTTAGTATACATTTAAACATTGTTTTTTATGTAAAAAATACAAATTTCAAGGGTGATCGGATACTTTTCGCGGGCACTGTAATGTGTATATGGAAGGGGTAATGGCTTCTGTGAAAGCAGGAATGCTAGAGAGAGTAGTTTAGAAGAGAATGAGTAGCAGCTGTTGCATCAAACATATGTTAAAAATCATCCAAGTGAATTGGAGAATAAATTTAGGAATTTTAAATTTGAATAGCCTTTATTGATAAAATAAAAATAATTTTACAATCTTTTTTTTTTTTTTTTTGGTCTAACAAGTAATTATGAAATTAGTCAATTTGTTTTATTTAATTTAGCCCCTAAGCTTCAGGTTTTACTGGGCTCTTAATTAAAGGAAAAATTATTATTAATAATATATTAATCATAAGTTATTATTATTGATATATAGAGCAAATGCAGTCATCATTGAAGATATAACACTAATACTATACAAAGAAATCAATATTAGGCATGAGAGAGAAACGGTAACAATCTAGAATAAGTGAATGTTACTTGTTATAAATATTCTATTATTAACCTAAATTACAACATGGGTTTTAAATGAATTTACATTCATAATATATTTTATATTGGTATTTAAATCATTCCATACTTTGTCCAATGAAAATAGGTCATTTTTGAGATAAAAACAATGTAAATTGAGGAATAACATGCTTTAACCTATTTCTGGTCTGACATGAGTGGATTTCTTGATGAGTTACAGGATAGCTAGTTATACCCATTGTAAGTTAATGATTTTGTTCTTATGCTTGTAAATAAAAAACAAAATGTGCCAGTTTGATTCCATCTTTGAACTTTAGTAGTTTTAGCTCTTTAAATAGTGCACTACAATGGTCATGGAACTTATCAACAGATGATAACCCTATTGCTTGTTTTTTGATGATGATGATGATACTGTTTAAAGCATTGTTAGTGGGGTCTCCCCAAACAAGGGTGCAGTATATTATATAAGGAAGAACAAGAGTATAATACAGAGTTGTTAAAGTATGTTTAGGGACTACATTTCAAAGTTTAAACATAGCAATAGTCCTTAATCTTTTTTTGAGATATAATTTACATGATTGTTCCATTGCAAATTCTTGTCTTGCATTACACCAAGAAATTTTGTTAGAGTACACTCCTTCACAGCTTAGATAAAGGTATATTAGTGCTAACATTGGTGTGTGTGTTTGAGATGCTTGTTTGGTATGATAGTAGTTAATATAAATAATTTAAGTGGTGTGATTGATATAAAATGGAAATGGGGACATTGAGGAAAGGTGTGGAGTGAAAAGTCATTGGATGTGTGAATGGAGAAAAATATGATGGCAATGTTTTGGCTATCTGGAAACTTAGGTAAGGATATAACTATAAAGGAGTGTAGAGTAGTTAGGATATAATCAATAACTTTGTGAATATATGTTGAATTGAAATAGAGAGAGAGAAATGGAAGCAGTTCCTGAAATGTAAATACAGATCATGACCTCACTGTACTACGAGAGGTACAATCCTAACATTTTCCCGTAAGGTAACACTGGATTCCTGATTTTGGGATAGTAGTAGTTTGCACTTCTTTAAAATATATTTTTTTAATTTAAAAATATTAAGATTTCCTTTTCGGTGTAAGTAGGAACTTTGTTTATGGAAGCACATCATTTTTTCTTTTTTAATGCATGAAGGAGGGGCCAAGGGCAAATGCCTTCGAAAATAAATCCCCCTCCCCTCTCTCTGAATACAGAAAGAAGATGGCCAAACATCAAGGATTTTGAGATGCCTGGACACTGCTATTGAAAGATTGGAGGTCATAGACTAGTTGAGTAGGTGAAAGATTGAAAATACCAATTAACCCTTGAGTTGGACAGAAAAGGAATGAGAATGTGTTGTTTGGTATTGTACTGCATGCTCTCCTTAAAGGAGGCGGCATGCAGTTGGACAGTTCAAAAGGGCATTGTCTGTTAAAATAGCAATGGTGAAGAGAGAGGAGGACTTGAAGACAGTCAGTAAGAGGTGGGGAAATGATGAAATGAAAAGCCTTTGATTCAACCTAGTGAAGTAGAACTGTCTGGGTTGAGCCACGCAACAAATGAGAAATGTACTCAAAAGAGGAGTGAACAAGATTGCACCTTTGGAATAAAACTGAGTATAGAGAAAGTAGGAGGGTAAAGAAAAGGGGTTGCTGTCATTCATCCCATATACCTATGTTTCAGTGAGGAAGAGAAGAGGTGGTGGTGGTCAACAGATTGAAAATTTGGGGAAAGGCCATGAATGTTGCAGAAGTTTATAAGAAGTGCATTAGTCAGAGGCCCAGAATGTCCCAAATGGGCATCAGCAGAACCAGTCCTGCTGCCTGGGTCTGTATTTTTCAGTATTGGCAGTGGGAGAGCCAAAAGTGAGAATATTTAGGGTCCCCTCCCCAGGGGACTCCCAGGCTCTTGAGGTTGATACTATTTACTTTTTTTATTTTGAAAAGATTGTGTAGTATGTAAGATGCATTTATGTGTAGTGAAGAAAAGTGAGAGAAGTGTGTGTTTAAGAGCATGCTGGACTGCTGACAGGGTACATGAGACTGAGAAAGATTAGCCAAGGAGGACAGTGACAGGTGAAGTAGGAGTTCCAGCTCTCCATCTTCTGCCTACTGTTTCCCCCAGACTACAGTCCATCCCCATTATCTATTTTTTCACTTATTCACTGTTAATTATTAACCCCCCCCCCCCTTATCTGTTGCGTATTCCTGCTCATCCATATTTTGTCTGTTAGCTGCAATGCAAAGCAACATGACATGCATTTAGTCATACAGTCATCCATTCATTGTCTAGTGCAACATCTAGAACTTTCAAACTTGAAATCTGCCTTCAGTCTGTTTTCTGAAAGCCATATTTGATGGTTGTCTTGCATTGCTGTGGTTATTATTTAGTGAAATAATTGATTAAATTTATTTATAATTTTATTGCTTTATTTATTGCTTGATATTCATTTCATATGTCTGTGGAGACTTGTACTGTGTTATATCAAGGCTAAAAGCATGTTAGAAAGTAATTTTTCAAATATTAAAGGCATGTTATGCTTAAAACCTGGGGACCATCATGACATTTTCAAGAACCCAAAATTAACAATAGATATCAGGGTTTGATTGTACTTCCCTGGTTGATTGGTGTCTACAATCTCCTCATATTTGATGCTTTTAGTGTGCATCTTTAAGTTTGAATTTTGTCATTGACTTTGAATTCAGTCTTAACTGTCGATCTTAATAAATTTAAATTTGAAAGTCAGTCAAAGTAAAATGGAAGTGGAAATGAAAGTTAATTTAACTTAATTCAGTTACCCAGAATTCAAAAAGTCAAAATTCAGTTTGGATTTCATCAGTCAGTCAGACAAAATTCAACTATAAAAAAAAAAAAATATTGGAATTTACACTTTATTTCATTTTTCAAAGCAAAAATTTTTGGTCATTTAAAATTTTGACTGAAATAAATTTCAGTCTAAGTTCAAAATTCAAACAGGTCGTTCATCCAGATGAAGTTTTGGTACTTCAGCATTTACTTTTAATTGATGAATTTGAATTTTGCTTTTATGTTGGGAAGCTTTTCTCTAACAAAAATTAGTGGTGCTTTTTAACTTGCAAGTAGAATAAAGTTCAGATTTTGGCAAGGGCAAGGTCAAGGTTGAAATTGAGAGTTAATTTTAACATTAATTCTAATTTAAAAATTAATGTTGGAAGTAAAATTGAAGTCAAATTTAAAAGTGAGCATTGTTGAGTAGAGTAAAAATTCATTGCAGACCAAACTAAGAATTTATTTTGAAATTCTCAGTCATAATTCTGAGTGAAAATGTTAAAATTTAAAGTAAAAATAGTTAGAAGTTTGGACTCCAAATAACTGTGAGATGAATGTAATGTTTGTCTATCTGCCTATTCTGTGAAACTAGAATCCATAACAGATATATTTAGAATAGAGAAGTATCTTATAAGGATCAGGTTGAAGTCTTAAATTAAAGCTAAATTACCTTTTTTTTGTTTACTTGATAAACAAGTTAGTATGGTAGATGAATAATTTCAATGTGTTGACATGCCTTTTATGAAAAAAGTTGAATGAGTTTATTATTGTTTTCCAGATAAGTAAGAATTCAGAAAGAATATCAAACATGCAGAAAGTGACTACAGCTAACTTCATAAACAAAGCAGATATAAACACCAGAGAGAGAGGGGAAGAGTATCATTGTTCATTTTGTTCTTATCAAACCAAAGTGCATTGCAAACTCATAATTCATGTAAGGGTCCACACTGGTGAAAAGCCTTTTAAATGTGGCACTTGTTCCTACAGTGCATCAAATATTTAATCTTAAGACATTTAAAATTCACACTGGTGAAAAGCCTTTTAAATGTGCACTTGTTCCTACAGTGCATCAATATTTCACATCTTAAAACATTTAAGAATTCACACTGGTGAAAAGCCTTTAAATGTGGCACTTGTTCCTATAGTGCATCAGAATTTCTGCTCTTAAGGCCATTTAAGAATTCACACTGGTGAAAAGCCTTTTAAATGTGGCACTTGTTCCTACAGTGCTCACAAATTGAATCTTAAGGCACATTTAAGAATTCATACTGGTGAAAAGCCTTTTAAATGTGGCACTTGTTCCTACAGTAGCATCACGAATTTCAGATCTTAAGGACATTTAAAATTCACACTGGTGAAAAGCCTTTTAAATGTGACACTTGTTCATTCAGTGCATCAAATATTTCACATCTTAAGACATTTAAAATTCACACTGGTGAAAAGCCTTTTAAATGTGGCACTTGTTCCTACAGTGCTTCACAAATTTCACATCTTAAGGCACATTTAAGAATTCACACTGGTGAAAAGCCATTTAAATGTGGCACTTGTTCCTACAGTACATCAAATATTTCACATCTTAAAACACATTTAAGAATTCACACTGGTGAAAAGCCTTTTAAATGTGGCACTTGTTCCTATAGTGCATCAGATTTCTGCTCTTAAGACATTTAAGAATTCACACTGGTGAAAAGCCTTTTAAATGTGGCACTTGTTCCTACAGTGCTTCACAAATTGGGAATCTTAAGGCACATTTAAGAATTCATACTGGTGAAAAGACTTTTAAATGTGGCACTTGTTCCTACAGAGCATCACGAATTTCAGATCTTAAGAAACATTTAAAAATTCACACTGGTGAAAAGCCTTTTAAATGTGACACTTGTTCATTCAGTGCATCAAATATTTCACATCTTAAAAGACATTTAAAAATTCACACTGGTGAAAAGCCTTTTAAATGTGGCACTTGTTCCTACAGTGCTTCACAAATTTCACATCTTAAGGCACATTTAAGAATTCACACTGGTGAAAAGCCATTTAAATGTGGCACTTGTTCCTACAGTACATCAAATATTTCACATCTTAAAACACATTTAAGAATTCACACTGGTGAAAAGCCTTTTAAATGTGGCACTTGTTCCTATAGTGCATCAGATAGTTCTGCTCTTAAGGCCCATTTAAGAATTCACACTGGTGAAAAGCCTTTCAAATGTGGCACTTGTACCTACAGTGCTTCACAAATTGGGAATCTTAAGGCACATTTAAGAATTCATACTGGTGAAAAGACTTTTAAATGTGGCACTTGTTCCTACAGTGCATCAGTTAGTTCTGCTCTTAAGGCACATTTAAGAATTCACACTGGTGAAAAGCCTTTTAAATGTGACACTTGTTCATTCAGTGCATCAAATATTTCACATCTTAAAACACATTTAAGAATTCATACTGGTGAAAAGCATACTGTAGAAAAACCTTTTAAATGTGATCTTTGTTCTTACACTACATCACGGAAATATCAGCTTCAACTGCATACAAGAATTCATACAGGCGAAAAACCTTTTAAATGTAATCTTTGTACTTACATGACATCAGAAAAAGGTCTGCTTCAGAGGCATTTAAGAATTCATACTGGAGAAAAACTTTTTAAATGTGATCTTTGTTCTTACACTGCATCAGCAAAACATCTGCTTCAAAGGCACTTAAGAATTCATACTGGAGAAAAACCTTTTAAATGTGATCTTTGTTCTTACACTACATCACAGAAATATCAGCTTCAAATGCATATAAGAATTCATACAGGAGAAAAACCTTTTAAATGTAATCTTTGTTCTTACACTACATCACGGAAATATCAGCTTCAAATGCATATAAGAATTCATACATCCCTGGGGATGGGGGATTTGAAAGAATACTTCCCATGTGGTCCCAGCGTGTTGTAAAAGGCAACTAAAAATAAGGGATGGTTGTGGGGTAAACCCCTCCCAACTGTATGTAGTTTTCCACAAACAAGAACGGGATGCAATGTCTACTAAGGAAAGCTCACACACTGGCAGGACATCACCCAGGATAAAAATGTCCCCTTAACCCACTTAGGCACCAGGGTGGGTGAGGTGAGCAATGGTGCAACTTTTCTCAGTCCCAGAGGAGAAGATTATTCTTCAAAGGGATCAGCTTTTCCATCAGACAATGGGCCCAACAAAAACATACAGTATGTCAGTATGACACAATAAACTGGACCATTGGAGAAAAGAAAAGAACGTAATCCTAGTGGCAATTCAATGCTAAGCCAAGTTCAGATATAGTTGAAGTGTTTGGCTTCGGGTGGAAGCCCCACTTGCAGCTATTAAAAATATTAAAATGAGTATAAACCAAAAAAGTGAAAAGCCTTTTAAATGTGGCACTTGTTCCTACAGTGCATCACAAATTTCACATCTTAAAACACATTTAAGAATTCACACGACTATTGAAGAAAAGAAAATAATTTTGCACTGTTCTGAATACTCAAGGTTTGAGAAGTGGAGCAGGCAGAAGAACATAATCCTAGCGGAGCAAATCAGGAACTCCAACTTACCTGAAGAGAAGAAAAATACCTCTGTCAAAAAACTACAATCATTAGCCTCACAAGCGCATCAGTACCTTACAGATGAAGAAATTAGTAATATTAAACAAAATGCTCTTAGGGAAGCAACCAAGGATTACATTGCCAGAGAAGGAGAAGAAAGAGAGGAAAAAATGAAAAGATTGTGGACAAGAGAAGAGAAATGGACACTGATATGGGCTACAAAGTATGCCAGAAAGAAACACGAGAGGCAGAAGGAAATCACAAGGGAATGGAGAGAGATCATCTTCCACTTTTCCCCATGTAAGAGAGAAACTCTAGCTGCAAGGTTGACCACTCAGAAACACAACTTTATAACCCAGAGGGCATTTAGTGACCAAGAAATGGAGTACATGAATGATGAAATAGATAAACTTATTCAAAATGAATCCAGCCCAATAATGAACCCTATTCCACTATTACAGTGCCTTGAAGCCACCCAAAATAGTGATGATGATGCATCCGGTAGTTCAGAGGACACACAAAACAAACAGCACACCAGCCACCATTTTGTAACCAATCCAATTCAGCAAATAGGACTGGGTCATTCACCACCCAGTTCGCCTGGATCCTCTGACTCATCATTCCCTTCCCCAGCCAGATCAAGAACCCCTCCCCCATCACTACCACCACCACCACCACGATATGAAGATATGGACTTACAGCAAATGGAAACAGGGGAAGAGTTAGCAAATATAATTGAAAATGTTAAGAACCATGAATATGGAAAGCTGGCCCCAACTGATCAAACTTAGTAAAAATAGAAAGTTTAAACAACTATTATGTAGAGTAAATGTTGCAATTAATAGACTAGTTCCAGTCAACACACCTTACTCAACTTAACCAAGTAAATTACGCTGCTGGCCTATACATGCAACAGAAACTTGTCCCAAACTTTAGACCAAAGTCCCCCAGCCAAAGGTGTAAACCAAAACCCCCTCCTTGGAAAGTTAAATTAATTAAACAACTTACACATGCCAGATGAGAATTGCACCAATTAAAGCAATATTTCCAAGCACCCACACAACAAGGAAAACAAAAAACAAATGACAAGGCGCTGGAATTGGAGGGAAAAATCCCAGCCATATCCAATAGAATCAGGAATAAACAAAAGCAGATTGACATGAAAAAACCGTAACAAACAATTTTCATCAAACCCTAGAGGCTTTTACCAAAATCTCATTAGGGAAAGAATAATAGTCCATGAACCACCAGATCAAACCCAGTTGGAGGCATACTGGAAACCCCTCTTTGAAACCCCTGAACAGCATAATCAGAATGCTGCCTGGATAGAAACCATCAGGGTGACAAATGAGGGTAAACCAGAAATGGAGTTGTTGTTTATAACGGAAGACAAGATAAGAAGGAAACTGGCAAAATTCTCCAACTTTGAAAAACCTGGTCTAGATAAGCTCCCGAATTTCTAGCTGAAACAGGTCACGGCATTACACCACCATTATACTGCTGCTTTTCATAGAATTTTGCAGGGAGTAGAAGAAACACCAGAATGGCTTACAAGTGGAGACACAACTCTTCCCTAAGACTCGCGAGACAAATCTCCCAAATAAATACTGCCCGATCTGCTGTCTCACCACCACCTATAAACTTTTTACAGGCCTAATTGCAGACAGTATGTATGAACACCTGGATGCTAGAGACTATCTGGAAAAAGAACAGAAAGAATGTAGAAGAAACTGCTTAGGCACAAAGGATCAGCTGCTCATCAACAAAACTATCCTTGAAAACTGTAAAAAGAGAGGCAGAAACCTTAGTATGGCATGGATAGACTATCAGAAGGCATTTGATAGTGTCCCACACACGTGGATTTTGGAATGCCTTAAATTGCTAATAATGGTAGGGTGGATTTTGTACACTCTTACAAACCAGATTGATATTTGCCATTTTGTAATCTTACCCATGAAAATGGGAAAATATCCATTCCCCATGTCAAGATAATGAGGGGTATATTCCAGGGGGACAGCTTATCACCCTTGCTATTCTGCCTCACCCTGAAGTTTGGATTGGACAAGTGTGCTAAGTGTACACTTAGAGGGGGCAGGAAAATACAAACCCATAACATCAATTTAGGAAGAGACACCGAGATTAAAGACTTGGAAGAGGATAGTTCCTACAAATATCTTGGGATAGAAGAAAGTGGAAATATAGAACACCGGCAAATGCGAGAGAAAATCAGTGGAGAGTATGTACGAAGACTGAAAAAGATCTGTAAAACCCAACTTACATCAAAGAACAAAATAACAGCCATAAACCAACTCACCGTCCATGTTATCAATCATAGTGTAGGGATCATAGACTGGCCACAATTAGAACTAAATAAACTAGATGTTAAGACTAGAAAAATCCTCACTCTAAACAGAACAACATACTGGAACCAGTGTGTTCCCAGATTGTACCTACCAAGAAAACTGGGAGGAATGGGATTGACTGAGGTTAACCAGCTGCATTGGGCAGTATCTGAAAAGTTCGAGTAGTCCTACAATAGCTCTGGTCCATGAACACCACAACACAAGGGGAACACAACATACTTCCATAACCAAACTGGCTCAGCACTTTGGAGGCAATAATATGACAGAAGAAGTAGAAACTGAAAGAGTACCAGCCACCTTAATAGCTAGGAAAAGTCACAAAAGATTTGTCCAGGAACAACAGGCCAAGCATGCAGAAGAATGGGAACAACATCAAAGAGCTGGAAAATATTATCAGGAATTACAGAAGGATTATATCAACAAAGAAGGATCATTGGAATGGTTAAGGAGAGGAATTCTGCAATATGACGGAGAGCAACTAATAATGGGTGCCCAAGATCTTGCACTCCTAACAAATGCATTTAAAAAAAATGGCTGGAATAAGTAATAACGACAGGTGTAGATTCTGTCATGTTGCTAAGGATAAGCTGGATGGATGAGCAATGACCAAATCATGGTTCAAACGCAAACTCCCTAATGGCCAAGAAGTAAATAGATCTTGGCTTCTCTACTCTCCATTAAGAAGATGAGCATACTGCTTTTGTTGCTTGTTGTATTCTTCTGCCTCAAGAAACACTCCGTCTTCATTTGAACTGGTTCAAGGATTCAACAGCTGGAAGAAGACAAAGGTTTCTGTTCATGAAAACAGTGTGAATCACAGACTGGCCTTCAGAACCTGGAAAGAGACCGAAAGACGAATAAAAGAGAAGGTGACTATCGACGCCAGTCCTGAAGGACAAATAAACAAGGAAAAAGAGAACTGGAGGCAGGTTTTGAAACGTATTTTAGATTGCATAAAGTTTTTGGTCTGCCAAAATTTGGCACTCCGTGGTCATGTAGAAAAGCTGGAACTCATGACAGACATGAACGTTCGTAATTTCTTATCATTGCTCAACCTTGTCACATTATGATCCTAACCTGAAGCAGCATCTAGAATATGCTCAGCAGAATCCAAAGCATGTGTCATATCTGTCGCCCCGGATACAGAATGAGTTCATTCAACTTCTTGCTCTTTCTCTTCGAAACAAACTTCTCCAAGACATTCGCAAGAACAAGTACTATGAAACGTTATTTGACTCTACGCCTGACCTAGGTCATAGAGAGCAAATGTTCCAGGTTTTTCGGTATGTTGACATCGATTTTGACAAGAAGACTGTTGAAGTGAAGGAAGTCTTCTTTGGCTTTATTCATATTTACGGAAAAACTGCATCACGTATCGAGAGTTGTATCGTTGAAACACTGGAGACAGCATTGAGATCGACAATCTTGGAGGTTGATTCCATCTATGATGATGCAGCTGTCATGTCAGCCCATCTCTCTGGGGTTCAACAAAGAATATCTGCCATAAGTCCAAAAGCAACTTTTGTGAACTGTGACAACCACAGCCTGAATTTGTGTGGCGTACGCACTGCCAGTCAAGAGCCAGTGGCGGATCTACTATGAAACTAATGAAGCTTAAGCTTCAGGGCCCCTAATCCAGGAGGGGCCCTGAAGCAACTTTTTTTTTAATGAGTGAATTTTTCAACAAAATCGATGGATTTTTTTTAAGTGTTTGTTGTTAAAATAAGGCTATTTTAGTGATAGAATCATAAGCCAATGGGTTGAAGTACTTAATATTGACCTTAGAATATGCTCTAATACCCGTTTCATATGGCCTCAAAATGCCCCTGTAATTGGTCAAATTTCAAAATTTTCTCGGGGGCTTGCAGCGCCCGAACTCCCAGCTGTATGGGTTCACTGAGCTCGCCAGAATCTATTCATAGTCTACATTTTGGCAGCTGGATCCTCGAATCCTTCGTTGGTGCACAGCTTAATAGTTCTACAGCTCAGCCCTTAGGCTAGAGCCAATCGGAACCATAAAAAGACACATGAATTCTCATAGAATTGCCATAGAACAACCCCATTGAAGAAGATAACAGCGGTTACCCAGACCTCGTTGCTGGTGGGAAGGGGCTCACTGTATGGCCCATTTTCAAGGACACCACCCCACCACCCCGTTCTCCGCCATTTGGGCCTCGAGGTCCTTGCAAGGGCAGCAAGGCCCTTTGAACCTTGTTGGATGTTGCCCTATTGTTGCTGGTTGCGAAGGGGCCCCCATAACAGTTCAAGCTTCAGGGTCCCCAAAATGTAGGTCCGCCACTGTCAAGAGCCATTGTCATGACATTCTTTGGAACAGTTGAGAGCATCTATGCTTCCTCTTTTCTCGTTCGACGCTTCGTTGGCAGCGCATGAAAGAAGTGATACCTATTGCAGTGAAGCGGGAAAGTGATACTCGCTGGAGTGGTCGAGCTGATGCTGTGAAAGCAATTCATCATGGGATTGAGCCTCTGTTGAAACTGTTCGAGAAGTTTGGGGAAGATGAAAGTAGCACACCTGAAACAAGAGGAGAGGCAGTTCACCTACAACCAATGTCCCTCTAAGGTGTGCGCGTGTGCGCGCGCACACGCGTTGTGAAACCCGCGCACGCAGCAAAATAAAATGCGCACAGGCTGAAGCGTATCATGAGTCACGACAGTAAATGAAGTAATTTCAAAAATTTCAGTTTAATGAATTCTATTAAGAACAAATTAAGAAACCGCTTGAAAGAAAATCATTTGGACATGCTCATGCGAATTAAAAGTTACCTGAATGATGACGGATGTATTAATCTGCATAGAGTTTATTTGGAATGGGCAAACGCTAAAGATCGTAGGGAGAAATCGTTTGCACAATTTTTCACTCTGAATCTAAATGTATGCACAACGAAAATTTTTTGCGCACACGGACTAAAAAAAATTAGAGGGAACATTGCCTACAACATGCTATTATGTCCTTCAATTTCTTGACTGTTGCATTTCTGGAATCCGGTTTTGAGCAACATCATTGTTGGGTCTTCCAATCGCTTTTGTACTCGGTTGAACTTTGATGTCCAAATATGCATCCTGAAAGTCCTGCAAGAAAACCTCACTGAAGAGCGTGAAGCAATCACCAAGGAGGCTGTTGAGAAAGGAGAAGAACTTTGCAAAGAATGGGATGTTCCAATTGAAACTATGCGAAGAAGACTGAAAATTATGCATGGAGAATTGGCCAGAGATGCAGGGTTGTCAGCGAAACAGGAAGTTTTCCGAGTCATGAACACTGCTTGATCGGTTGAACATAGAAATGTGTGAAAGATTCAGACGGTGGAAGGAGTTGGATAACAAATTTGGATTTCTCCTTGATGTGCAGAAGCTCGGAGGCTTAAACAGTGCTACCCTGAAAGAGAAATGTAACAATGCTGCCACATTTTACGATGGGGATGTCAATGGCAGTGACTTGTATGTTGAAGTTGAGGATTGCAAAATGCTCTTGTCAGCTCGTCAAGATGTCAGTGACCAGCCCTAAGGGTTCTAGGAAATTTCGCCGCAAACATTTTCGCCGTAGGAAAATTCGCCGTAAACATTTTCGCCGTATACATTTTCGCCGTAAGACAAATTCGCCGTAAGGACATTTCGCCGTAAAATTTTTTTTAAATAATCAATGGATGATAAAGGGTATTATATAAGCATTAAAAAGGCAAGTCTTTATTCAATGGTAAAAGTCAGTGATAAAACTTCTTAAAAATAAACTCTTCCTTCATCAAATTGGTTATGAGTTTCTAGATACTTGGATGCATGTTAGTAATAGAGCTTTGTATTGCATTGTGGAAGCCTTCTATACTGTTGTTCGTTCTCGGCATATTATTATGAGTTCTTTCGACAACATTCCACAATTCTATAGGAAATGTTGGCTCCATTCTTCGCCTTCGCGCGCCTCGGCCTCGTTCTCCTCCTATATAGTGAGTTTCAAAGCAAGATAAGGAATTTATTTAAGAAATTTATTTAACCAAACTATCACGACTTAACCTAACCAATCGTCAATGCCGTACAGTATAAAGAATGTTGGCTCCATTCTTCGCCTTCGCGCGCCTCGGCCTCGTTCTCCTCCTATATAGTGAGTTTCAAAGCAAGATAAGGAATTTATTTAAGAAATTTATTTAACCAAACTATCACGACTTAACCTAACCAATCGTCAATGCCGTACAGTATAAAGAATCTTAATTGTGGTAGACTGTTCGAAGCTAGGTAGACCGCACACTTAACCAGCACCGGCTATTATAAGGGTTCAGTTAAACTTTTTTTTAATTTTAATTTTATTTTATTTACGGCGAAATATCCTTACGGCGAATTTGTCTTACGGCGAAAATGTTTACGGCGAAAATGTTTACGGCGAAAATGTTTACGGCGAATTTTCCTACGGCGAAAATGTTTACGGCGAATTTTCCGGTCACGAGCCCTAAGCAGCTGTTGCCATTCATCATCACCTATGGAGAAGATTGTTTTCCAAATCTACGAGTGGCTCTTCAAATATTGTTGACAATTGCAGTCTCCATTGCCAGCTGTGAGAGATCATTCAGTAAGCTGAAACTGATTTTAACTTACCTCCGCGCATCAATGGGACAAGATCGGCTTGGTGCTTTAGTTCAGTTAAGCATTGAGAGAAAAACATTGGAACTTCTAAATTTTGATGATGTGATTGACAAGTTTGCTACTTTGAAAGCCAGAAAGATTAGTTTGTAAATACATAAACGGTAAATAAATCATGTACTGTTCATCGAAAATATTTTTATTTTTCAAGTTGGCAATGGGGAGGGGCCCTGGCGCCACAAGTTAAGTTTGCCCCTGGGCGCCAATAGTGCTCAGTCCGCCACTGACACAGTACGAATAAACAACTCTGAAGAAAATCACCATTTTATTTTTCGAATCAATTATATTAATTCTATCACCATACAATTTACAAATGCAGTACCAGCCCATGCAGGCAAGACAATTGTTTACTGCAAGATTTTCATAATTAGAAGTGTACTTTCTTTGCCTTCTTTCTAGGAAAGTGGTAAATGATTCTGATGAAATTTAAAGTACGGGCTAACTGGCTTTCAATTACAATGGTTCCCAGATCTGTCAGTCGGTCTTGGGTATTAGTGGACCACAGATATTTTATCGGCGGCCCTGATGACAACTGATGAACAAAATCAACCATTTTCTAGTTCCTCCAAAGAACAAACTATAAAGGAACTGCTGCAAGTTAATAAGTGTATAAAATTAGTCGCCAAACAAGGAGGCAGTGATACTGGTGGTAGGAAACATTACCGCTGTGAACGAAGCTTCAACTCAGAGAAACAATAGCATAGTCAATGTCCTACCGGAATAAAGCTCCAGTTATCTCCTCTGAAAAAGGGGTTGTTTTGAGAATTACTGATTTGCACTCATTTGACTTCTGAAAGCCATAAACAATCATGTCATGCGGCAAGAGTTCAACAGATGTCATTTGTTGAAAAAATGTAGAACACATCCATGGGTATTTGCATATCGAAAGCTACTGTAATGAAAACTTGGCAAATAAAATTGGTGGACTTAAGATCGAGGTTTATAATAATTTCAAATGGGGTACAATTTCAGCTTGGTCTTGGCCATCAATTCATATATGACCAGTATAATGAGTTCTCGATTCAATATGGCTGCTGAGGTGAAGCAATTTGATCCACCAGTGGAAGAATTCAAATGTGTAACACCAATGCAGTATGCTAATATGTTGTACTTTATTGTACGAGCAGATGAACCTAATTTACTTGAAAAAAATCAAATCGGTAATTGCTGTATCAATTGCAATAGATGGCTCTGTTGATCAATTCCAGCTTGACAATAAATGTCAAGTGCAAGCTAGTTTGTTCAGATGGGCAAGAGGAAGACCTTTTCCTTGGATTTTCTGAATCTACTCAGCGAAGACTGAAGGATATACTGTATATTAGCTGTGAAAGAAGCAGTCTCTTACTATTCCTTGGAAAGATCTTTTCAGCAAGGTAACATGTGTTGTCACAGATGGAGAGTGTCTCAACACAGGAGAACATGTTAGATAAGGAAAGGAAAATGGCTGCCAAAGGTCAGATCTGAGCGATGAACTCCACACCAAATTTTGATCAGTGGAAGGTTTGTTTCAGTCTCTAAAACTGTGAAGGAGGTGAATATGTTGATACAAGATGGTAGTGGTCTCTCAACATTTTTTAATACATCAGCAGTTCGCACCAAAGAACTGGAAAAAGTTGGAAAAGAAAAGAATTTAACAGTACATCATATTCCAAAATATTTTGAAGTTCGTTGGACAGAATTCTCTTACAATCTTTTCAGCAGTAATCTATCATCATACAGAGCAATCGTAGCATATTTAGAGCAGTCGGAAGATGCTTCTGCTCAGGGTCATCTGAAGAATCTTACTGATCTGAAAAAGTTGAGCACAATGTGTATAGTTGCAGACATTTTGTTTCTATATTCAAGATTTCAAAAGTCCCTGCGAGACAATAAATGCACTTATTTGATTGGGATAACAAAGTACAGAATCTCCTGGACAATCTAGATGCATTGAAGAGTCAATCGCTTCTTGGTGGATGGGAAAGTTCTTTTGAAGAAAACTTAGATAAGGACTTGACATTCTTTGCCATCCAGCTGACTGACAAAAAGAGCAAAGTGAGCCATTAATTAGTTACAACAGCAACACGCGATTTCAAACCTGTATGATATGAAATTATTGAATCCTTGATAAACTTCCTAAAAGAAAGCTATGCTTTTGATTCTGATCGTTTAAAGTTGTTGAGCCCTTTGAGAAGTTTAGATTCCTCAGTGGCTGACTTACAATTGAATGAATGCCATGCTTTCATTATTTCAGATCTTGACTTAACAACATTTGCACTGCAGTACAGAGATGCCTGTGCATTACCCGGTATTTCAAGTATTGGAGCTTCAAACCTGATGAAAAGACTTCTGCAGTTAGGAAATCAGGAATTTGATGTGTTGATTTTTGCACTTAATCTTTCCACATCTGCTGAATACGGTTTTGCTGCAACAACCAGACCAAGTCTTATAATATTCTCAAAACAGCCGATCGTTCACAGCTGTCTTCAGATGTGCTCATGTACTATTTTTATGTTAGGCATAACATGCCAATTGTGTCACACTTTGATGCAAGAAGTGTGGTGTTGCTATGGTTGAATGCCAAAGTACCAGTACTAAAAAAATTGTTCTGATTTTGAATATACTACTAATTTTGAAAGTCTGACTCGTTTTCTTTGTACTTTGTCACAGGTGTGTATTTTTAAAATTTCCTTAGAATTGCCTATGCCATGTGTAGTCTTCCAAGTGAAAGCTTTACTTTCGTCAGTGATAGTTGGCATACCACCTCATGGTTGGGTCATTGTATATTTACACCTTATGCAAATCAGGCAGTTCTGAGTATGGCAATTTTGTACACCTATGCTAGTTCTGACCATATGCCCCTATTAATAACAATAACAACAATAGTAACAATAATATTGTGATGCTAACTATAGTCCAGATATAAGAGTTAGTGTATTTGAGACTAAACAGGCCATAAAATGTTTTGATTGTAAAGAATCATGTGGTATTGATGGTATTTCTGCTGAGCATCTGAAATTTAGTGACAGATTATGCTCTGTTAGGTTTGTGCTTTATACGGTTTATTGATAGAGCATGCATGGTATTTTGCTGAATACAATATTATCCGTTGTTTTGGTGCCAATACTAAAAGATAAAAATGGTAAAATCAATAGCAGAGATAACTTTAAGCGAATAGCCTTGGCCAGTATTATATTTAAAGTGTTTGAATATATACTCATTAATAAACTTGAATATTATCTGTATACTAGTGATAACCAATTTGGTTTAAAAAATAAACATTGTAATGGTGAGTGTGTGTGTGTATGCCTTGAAAGAGATGGTCTGTAAATACCAAACTCTTGATACTGATGTATATTTGTGTTTCCTGGATACTTCTAAGGCATTCGATTGTGTTAATCATGACAAATTACTCGTGAAACTTGTAAATCGTAATGCATAGACGGATCTAAAGCAGGGATCGGCGACATGTGTACGCTTCTCCCACCTTCAATTTCTTGCAAGTGCCTTTTTTTTTTTCAAATACAAATGCCATATTTGAATGATGTGTATGCCTCTGAAAACAAATTTTGTTTGTATAAAGATCATAGTTATTTTATTTTATTCAAATTCTGTTTAGAGTCTTTATCTGTGTACATTGTACTTCTAAATTTGTAGTTGTAATGGTTTTCATCGGTGCTATTAGTACTGGTGCAGCCATATCTTTATCTTCATCTTTTTTTGATAGCTTTGAATTGGCAAGACATTTGTAATTGTTTGAAAAATTTTCTGTGATAACTGTTGTACCCAAATTACATTTTTATTTTGTATCATATTTGAATAAGAGTGATATAATAAAACAATATAATTGATTTTACACTCGCTCATTGGTGGTCTATTTTAAGAAAAAAAAATGTTAGTAGTATACTTTTTTTTTACCCCCCCCCCCCCCCCCCCCCCCCCACTTACTGAAACGCCTAGATCCGCCCTTGTAATGTACCTGATTACTTGGTCTTATATTAATATTCTGGTATAATCACCAAACAATGTTTGTAAGATGGGTGGGGTTAATTCAGAGCCACTCTCTGTGACCAATGGTATCAGGCAGGGAGGGATATTATTCCCTACTTATTTAATGTTTATATGGATAATCAATCTGTTGTACTGAACACTTGTAAAATAGGCTGCTATGTTGGTACAATGATTGTTGATCATCTGATGTATGCAGATGATCTAGTTTTTATTTCATCTGTAAAAGTGCTCAGCACACTTTTGAAGGTTTCTGAAAGGTATGAGAATGATAATGATAATGACAAAATATAATATGACTTAGCAGGAAGACCAAGGCCTATAACCAGGGCTGCTGAGAGGGCGTGGAAGCTGGGATAAATCTCCGGGGCCGGACCTCTAAGGGGCCGGAAAAAAGGGGGGGGGGGATAAATCTTAAAATTTATAAAGTAATTGATTAAATAACAGAGAAAATATAATTGATAATCTCTTTAAAATGTATGTTCATTATAGTCAAATTGAAACAGATAAAATATCTGCGGTCCACCAATGCCCAAGACCTACTGACAGATCTGGGAACCATTGTAATTGAAAGTCAGTTAGCCCATACTTCAAATTTCATCAGAATCATTTACCACTTTGCTCGAGAGGACAAAAAGTACACTTCTAATTATGAAAATCTTGCAGTAAACAATTGTCTTGCCTGCATGGAGTGGTACTGCATTTGTAAATTGTATGGTGATAGAATTAATATAATTGATTCGAAAAATAAAATGATTTTCTTTCGAGTTGTTTATTCATACCGTATGTTTTGAATAGTGACTTGGACATATAATCACTTTGCTTGTTATGTACACACAAAACATTCATAATAAAATACTGAGTAAACAGGGGGCCCCCACATACCAATCCTTCCCCGGGGCCTGTGGCAGATTTCGGCGGCCCTGCGAATACTACAGTCCATGGGGATACGTACGGTAAGCTACAATTTCGCGACTACAGCAATCCCCTGATATGTACGACCTCGTTAATGTATGAAAAAAAAAATAATTTTTTAATTCAAAAAAAAATCAAAATGT
Organism: Bathynomus jamesi; assembly: GCA_023014485.1. Lineage (NCBI taxonomy): Eukaryota > Metazoa > Arthropoda > Malacostraca > Isopoda > Cirolanidae > Bathynomus > Bathynomus jamesi. The sequence goes on from JAJOZX010005955.1 coordinate 128,547, forward strand.
AACTCGTAAACAGATTAAAATCATCCCCAACCTACATAAAATTTAAGGCTGTGCAGTCTTGTATGGAGAGTACGCACTGTACAGTATGTATGATATATACGTAGTACTGTATACTAACCTAAAGAACAACAGTGTCATCACTTTTGGGATCCTCGTCTTCCTTCACTTGATTATTGAAAATAATGTATAAATCATAGCCATTGTCCTCCAGTCTTATTTCGACTTCTGGTTCTTTACCTTTTAAGTAAGCACTACACGTTTTAAAGATGAAATTGTGGTTAATTTTAACTAACTTTCTGCGTCGAGTCTACTTTAAATTCCTATCCATATTTAGTACATTCGTTCTTCTCCAGGCGTATCTGTTTGTTTACGTTATACGCTTCGCGCTTTATTCACTGTGCTTTCGTATCAAAAAATACGAGATACGAGAAGCATATAAGCTTGTGGACTAGCGACTAGTCAGAGCATGTTGTCATTTGTCCAATAGTAGTATCTTATCGTTTACTTTATTTATATTTGCTTCAGGTTTATGTACTTTCTTTGATACAATTTCGCGAAATTGTAGCTTACTCAAAGTATCCCCATTGACACCAGGTGTCAATGGGGAATGTGTACGAATTTCTCTCATTCTTCGTACATATTGAGGCACAGGCGTCCGGGCTTCATTTTTTCGGGGGAGCGAGTCGCAATTTGCCCGAGAAATTTCCAAGGTGCCCGAATTTTCCGATGCCGACATAGTGAACTAAACATGGCAAGGAAATGAAAGATTTTGTTGCAATAATGCACATATATTCACAAAGCATTACAAAATACACACATTTTCATGCATATTCCAGAGAAAATTAACTCGACAAAATACTGCATTTTTTTGACATCGGATAATATAAATTTCTCAATAACATAGTGTAAATTTAAAAGATTGCACGAGTACGTCAAAAATGAAATTACGAGGGGCAGTCAGAAATTAAGTTTACACGGCGTATAACTTTATAACTAAAGGACCTACTTTCATTACGTTTGTATCAGGTCAATTCGTTAATCATTGTTGGCAACACTGCACGTCTATTCGGCTGCCATCTACCGTACATTGGTTATACGAGTCAGTTGAACATGGCGGCTCGACTGGAATAGTGCCCTGTCATTTCTGCAACTATATTCAGTCTGTTAGTGGTCAAGAATTTCTCGAGCGCATTGTCACAGGAGACGAGACATGGGTTCATCACCGTACTCCGGAAACAAAACGTGCCAACATGGAATGGAAACACCCTGGGTCCCTGCGACCAAAGAAGTTCAAGATTGTGAGGTCTGCTGGCAAAGTGATGGTTACCGTGTTTTGGGACCACAAAGGCGTTTTGCTCGCAGATTTCGTGCAAAAAGGCACAATCAATGCAGCTGCATATTGTTCAACACTGGAACGTTTACGACCGGCCATTAAACGTAAACGTCCTGGACTGCTCCATTTTCCATATGCTATCATATGCCAGTTTTGTTTACCATGCATAACCGACGTACTGTACCTGGAGCACCAATACAACATACTGTTGTTTGCCCTCATCATCAATTTTGGACCAGTCTAACTTCACTTTACATCTATCATTTACCTACGACAGCATCAGAATACAATCAATATGAAACTCAATTAAGAAGGACAGATGATCAGAACTTGTATTGGAGTAAAAAATTGTCATTCAAAACTGCCTAATTTGCATCAGATGTACATATACAGTAGGGCGGCTCGTTTTTACACTTTTTTCGATATTTGATTGGGGGTAGTGCGGAAAAGTTGCGATTTGGAGAGAAAATAGTGTGTAAAATTTTTTTGATCTACGTCAATACCTTCCGGTGGCGGCGAGTCCTTAAAAATCGAAAAATAGGCCTAACGGGGTAGATTGGAAAATGGTTTTAAAGACTTACAAAATAAACAACAAAAATTTCAGCACAATATGTTAATAACTTCCGGTGGCGTCTTAGCCGTTAAAATATCCAAAATATTGATTTAAAGCAAGTTTTAACGATGTTATACAAATGTTAATTCCGGTATATTTCTGTGCAAACAACCCTGAGAACACTATTATAGGCTTGAATAAATTAATAGCAGTCATTGAACAATGAACATTATATAAAAATTTATAAAATTTTTGTGTTTTTAGGCATATTTTTCGATTTTTAAGGACTCGCCGCCACCGGAAGGTATTGACGTAGATCAAAAAAATTTTACACACTTTATTTTCTCTCCAAATCGCAACTTTTCCGCACTACCCCCAATCAAATATCGAAAAAAGTGTAAAAACGAGCCGCCCTAATATACAGTAATCCAACCATGAGGTAGTGTGCCAACTATCATTGACATAAATAAAGCTATCCCGGGAAGATTACGTATAGATGAAAGGTTCAAGTTATTATCTTCATAAGTAGATTACCGAACAAAAATTAACATTAATTATAATTAATATCTACACATGTTTTATCAGATGATCCACAATACTTAGCTAATAATAATACATATATTATCTGTCAAATTTTCTAGCGGCATTTGGCACTACCTTCGTAGTCCTAAGAGTGGCAAGCAGTGACCTTGAAATAGTGGGCATACAAACAAACGAACGATACCTTTAATCTTGTAGTTAATAATTAAAACGTAAGTTGAGGACTTGCTGGATTCTGTATCAACTGCAATGCCGTAGTTTTGCTTGTCATTTAGAAATGTATCAAAATTTTATCTCGTTTTCGTTTATATGGATAATCTATTTGTTGCGCTGAACACCTGTCAAATAGGCTGCTATATTGGTACAATGATTGTTAATCATCTGATGTATGCAGTTGATCTAGTTCTTATTTCTCCATCTGTAGAAGGGCTCAGCACACTTTTGAAGGTGTATGAAAGGTATAGGCAGGGGCGTACCTAAAGTATTTGGCACCAGAGGCGGGTCTTTCCTTTGGCACCCCCCATAAATAATTTTAATATATTTTTCTGTGTGTTTAAATTTTATGTTTGCAAGTAGATTTTTAAACAGTACAGTACTGTCATAAGCAAGTTGGAAATAAGAAAAATGCAGGACATTAAAAATTCAGTGAACAGGTAATACTGCATTTTATTTTATACAAAAAACACAGGAAATCCAGGCTCAACGCTCAGCGGCTGAGCGTGAATCCTCTCTATTTACCTTTAAAGAATAGGCTGAGCCTCAGCCTATCAGCCTATTCTTGGTAAATAGAGAGGATTTACACTCTCTGCTTTCGAGTCTTAATTTATGCAAATTGACCAATGACCATCAAAATTCACCTCCTTTGCATATTCATGTTCAGTTGAAAGTAAAGCCAGATTTGTCAAAAAATTTCTTTCGCTCGACCATGAGTCAGACAAGATTATCAATTTCAATTTGGAAAAACTTTTCACATGAAGCAATAGACACACAGACAGTCAAAAAGAATCTGAAACACAGTGACAAAGCTTGGCAAAGATTCACAAAAATCCCATTTCACAATAAACTCCAGAAACTGCAATGTTGTCCAATTCTTTGCCTCTTCAACGCTGATTTTGGCAGCTTCCAAATGTCTCCGAAGTCGTCCAATTTCCACAGTGATAGATTTTCGATGAATTCTCTGGTGAAGATGAGTCAAATTTGGAATATACTTCCGAAGTTGTTCTTCTGTTGCAACAACCAAAGTGTTTGGCTGAATAACAGCGAAGATTGACAGAATTTGATCGATTGCCTTTGAACGAATTTCTAATTCTTGATGAAGGCGATCAAGACATTCAAACATAGCCCTTTTTACTTCCTCTGGCAATGTGAGACCAGCATCCTTTGCCATCCTTTTTCGGAGCTTTACTCTCCCTCCTCTTCTCCATAGAAATGTCCATTTCCTCACACTTTGTAGTTGCATAAAGAATGGCCCTCTCCACAATTTCATTGCGCTGATCTTCAAGAAACAGTTTTAGAGCTTGGAGCTTCACAAACGTTCGCCTTTCGATGTAATTTTTATTAAATATTTAATTTTTCGTTTGTAAATTTTGTATTGCCAATAAAAATAATGTTAATTTCCACTATAAAATAATTTTTTAAGCCGTTATAATAGTTTGAACATTTAAAAAAAAATTTTCTTACTTTGGCGAATTTTTCATTTGGTTTGAAAACTTGTACTGGTATTTCAACTCTCCCGATGGCACCCCACCTTCCTCACACCTCCCTTAGTACTCCACTGGATATAGGAAGGATAACGACATAAAATATAATCCTGCAAGAAGTCATGTTATGATTGAGGACGAAGGCCTACAAGTATATAAAATTTTCTGAATTTCAATGGAATGGTATGGTGCTGTCAGAAGTAACCCAGACTAAGTATCTTGGCCACATACTAACTGATAGTCTTTCAGATGACTGTGATATTCTAAGGCAATGTAGACAATTATATGTTCAGGGAAATACTTTGGTTAGAAAATTTCATGTTTGTACATTTGAACAAAATCAACTTAACATCTAAACTTTTTGTACTCCAGTGTATACAGATCATTTGTGGTGGAACTACAGGACGTATTATATGCAACATATAATTTCCTCAAATTATAATATTTTTGCGAGTTTATTAAGGACTCCAAGATTTGTAAATGGTGCTCCTTCTAGTGTCAGTATGCTGTTTGTAATCAATAAGGTGCCTAACTGTACCAGTGTCATTCGCAATTTTGTATTTAGATTTATCATTGACTGACTCACCAAGCATAGTAAGATAATAGAAGCCATGGTTAGTGGACTGGCCTCCGATATATTTTATGAATGTCAAATCTGGAAGCAATGGTGTAGGCAATTGTATGTTCATTATGCAGTGATTCACTGGCCTACTTAGTCAGTGTGGTAATTATGTCGCAAATGACATGGCCTGAAGTTGAAATAAAAAATACATTTTTCAAGTGTATTTTGGTGTGCTCTGTTCAAATATGATCATTTTTTGTGCAAATGAACAGAAATACGTGTTTGGGCCATGCAATAACAATTGTATTTCTGTTCATTTGCACAAGAAATGAAGGTCATATTTGAACAAAGCACACCAAAATGTTTACCTCAAAATTAACCAGAAAAGTTTGCTCTCGTCATTTTCGTTTAAACTAACGAAAATATCATGACTTAATCTAACCAATCATCAAGGGCGTACAGTTGACCTAATCGAGCATTCAATTGACCTAACAGGTTAATATTGGTTATTTCACCTAAATATCTTCTGATCTTTTCATATTAGGCACTCACTGTCACATTTCAGGCAAGTTAAGGATGAGAGAATAACACCATAATTGATAAAAACATCCAATGCTTTGTCTTCATCTAGGAGACTAGGGCACATGACGAATCAAGTTCTCAAAGTTGAAATCACACGAATGGCATGTCATAATTCTATCACAAACACCACCAAACTGAATCCAATTAAAAAAAAATAGCCAGAACAGAAACCAACAAACTAATTAAGTTGCAGAGTAACATGACATCCTACCACCCCTGACTATAAATGCACTAATATATGTATATATATATATATATATATATATATATATATCTACAGAAGCTAAGGCTAACAAAGACCCTAAGATCCACTCTAAGGTTATCCCGAGAGAAAGGAAAGAGTAGGGGGTTAAGAGAAGAGAAGAGAATAAGGGGTTAAGTAAGTAGCAACACCTATTACTCATGGGTTAACATTCATTCAGAAAAAGAGAAAAAAGACTCATCATCATCATCCGCCGGCCACTGCCGACAAGTCGGAAAAATAGTCGGAGAGAATAGGAAAGGGGCGAAAAATGAAAAGAAGAAAAATAAGAACACTTACAAACTATGCAAACACAGTCTTAACTCAGTCATACCATGCAAACTACAGACATGCAAGTAAGGAGAGGATAAGAAAAAAAAAATGGGTTAGTTTACTCTACGAGCTACATCTACGTTCATATTAGTCTAATTTTTTTTTTTTTAATTTTATTGCTGGCATCACACGCTGGCATGTCACAAGCTGGCATTAATCGTCAACAAACTCATCCTCGACCACCACCCCCAGAACTCCTGTTACTAATTTTTTTTATTTTAAAGAACGTTAATATTTTTAAAATGCCTATTTAAACGGTTCTTAAACATATTAACGCTGGTAGAGTGAACGACTGACGCGGGAAGATTATTCCATTTATCAATTACTTTAAACGTAAAGAAGTTTTTAGCGATATTAGTACTGAAACGTCTGCCACGCAACTTAAATCCGTTATTACGAGTATTACTATTATCGAAAGTGAACAATTTGTCAAAATTTACGTTATCGATGTTATTAACGATTTTGAAAACTTCAATAAGCTACCCCCCTTAATCTCCTAGTTTCGAGTGAATACAGGTCTAACTCTTTAATCCTATCTTCATAAGGCTTGTTGCGCAATGACGGAATTAGTTTCATGGCACGACGCAGAACACTTTCTAATCTATCAATATCTTCGCGCAAATACGGGCACCAAAACTGAACAGCATATTGTAAATGAGGCCTGACTAGGGACTTGTAAAGGGGCAATATAATATCCTTCGATTTAAATTCGAAAGGATTTATATTATTATATTTATATTATATTAAATTATTTATATTTATTATATTATTATTTATTTATTCATATTATTATTTATATTATATTTATATTATTATTATTATTTTCTACAGTAGTTTGCATAAAAAATGAGTGCCAAATTTGAATAAAGTGACTAAAACTACCTCATAAAAAGTTATTTTGATTTACAGGCCCAGCCCATGTCATTTAAAACATATTAACCATCAGTGCTCCAGAGTCCAGACAACTATATCTTAATCTTATATGGATCTCTTGTGTAATGTTTGTAACTGTTGAGTCTTGAAATAACGTGTTTGTTTGTTTGTCCAACTCATCAGTAGTACTGCTCACCTGCCCCCGTTTAATGATTTATTCATCTTCATTATCAACTGCCTGCCATCACAAATTTCTATTCCAGTTAGCTAGTTTAAACCGTTTCAATTCACTAATATACAGGGTGGTCCAAAAGTCCCTATCTATTTTACTGAAATTTAATGATATTTCTGTTTTCTACAGGCCATAGATGATGATGCATATAGAAGAATGTGCGATGGTAGTGACACTATGTATCCAAGGGAAGAAGTAGGGCTGCAGCTAAAAAAGTAATCTCCAGGGGAGGATACACAGTACCGATAATATAGGGAATTCTTTGTAAAAATAAAACTCATTAAGATTTTACACACACACATTTATTGGACCATGTCAATTAGACAATTACAAAACTGAATTATAATTTTAAAAATACTTGGTACTTTACTACTTTATCTTAGTTAATCTGTATTTAGGCAGCCCCCAAGCTATAGGCCTGGGAAGAAGTGCAAAGGAATTTGAGAAAAATTCAAATGATGATTTTTCAAACCAGGACCTACAGACAAAGTAATTCGTGAGCTGGTCAATAAATTTAAAAGAACAGGATCTGTTCATTGATGAGGCAGGATCTGGACATCTAGGTACCTCTCAAGAAAATGCCGAATTGGTAAACAAACACTATTTCAGACTCAACTAGCACAAACATTATACAAGAGGTCCATAGAAGATTAAGAGATAGTTGTCTGGAACATAAGTAGGCCAGTGAATCACTGTGTATAATGAACATACAATTGCCTACGCCAATGCTTCCAGATTTGAGACTTATAAAATATATCAGAGACCAATCCACTAACCATGGCTTCTATTATCTTATTGACTGACTCACCAAGCCTAGTGATAAATCTAAATACAAAATTGTGAATGACACTGGCACAGTTAGGTTACAAACAGCATACTGGCGCAAGAAGGAGCACCATTTACAAATCTTGGAGTTCTTAATAAAATCCAAAAATTATTATTATATATGCAACATATAATTTTATCAAATTATACTATATATCCTGTAGTTGCACCACAAATGAGCTGTATACATTAGAGAACAAAACGTTTCGAACAAAATCAACTTAACATCTAATGTACACACACACACACAAAATTTAATAACCAAAGTATTTCCCTGAGCATATAATAGTCTACATTGCCTTAGAATAATATCACAGTCATCTGAAAGACTATCGGTTATGATGTAGCCAAGCTCTTTAGTCTGGGTTACTTCTGACAGCACCATACTATTCAATTGAAATTCAGGAAATTTTTTATATATTTGTAGGCCTTGGTCCTCAATCATAACATGAATTTTAGCAGGATTCTATTTTATGTCGTTATCCTTCCCATACCTTTCACACACCTTCAAAAGTGTGTTGAGCCATTTCACAGATGGAGAAATAAGAACTAGATCATCTGCATACATCAGATGATTAACAATCATTGTACCAATATTGCAGCCTATTTTACAGGTGTTCAGCACAACATATAGATTACACCGGTCTGCATGAAAATCGATTTCTTTATTTTGAGTTGTGATTCTGAAGCAGTTCGCTGCGCTGAATTCAAAAATGCTACCAGGTTTTTTCTATCACCCACAGTTTTAAAGTTATTAGCAAAACAATTTTGGGGCGTTTTGTAATTTTTTACCTTTTTTTTCTTTAATTAATTTCGTTTTTTCATGTTTTTCAGATAGATAATCCTAACATTACGTCTTTAAAATTTTAATAATGGCTTCTAGAGGATGTACCCATAGTCCAGACATATTTTGTTATATTTGTGGTCAGTATGTTGTTGTAAAACAAAAGACAAATGTAACGACCTTCATTAAGAGAGCTTATCATGCTTATTTTGGAATTAAATTAGATCAAGACAAAAGTTGGGCTCCACACAAGGTTTGTCTTACGTGTGTTGCGGCACTAAGGAATTGGAGCAAAGGTAAAAAGAAAAGTTTGCCATTTGGGATCCCTATGGTATGGCGCGAGCCTAGAAACCATACCGACGACTGCTACTTCTGTTCTTGCAATGTTAAAGGTTATAATGCAAAGAATAAAGAGCCTTCAATACCCAAGTCTTCCATCTGCAATAAGGCCGGTACCCCATGGTCCAGAAGTTCCTATTCCCCGCCCACCCGAGAGTCTAGATCAATTCAGATTCTGATTCAGGTCCAAATCCAGACAATAATGATGATTATGAACAGTAGGGTGATGCACAAATCATGACCATCGTGGATTTTTAGGGATACCCCCTCATTTGTTCCAATTTGTCACAAAAACACCCTGTGAGAAATTCCAGGTCAAACAAATAACATTCAGAGGTCGCGCCCGCCAATTGAAAATTTGAAAATTACAAAAAATTAGAGTAAAATCAAATTTTTTGAATTTGTTCTTATTTTTGTTGCAGGTTTGTTGCAGGTTGCAGGTTTTGTGCAGGTTTGCTGCAGGCAGAGTGGTAGGTGATGCGTATATGAGCAAATAGCGTTCAAGGAAATCGGTATCGCAGTGTGCTTGTGGCAGTGTCCAGGAGAGGTGCTATATCAGTGAGTCTCTCCGCCTCAATTTCTCTTCTATTTCCTCTATCTTAATTGTGACAAAAATGAGATCAAGAAGCTCAACAGATATCTGGCTGATCGGTCAACAAATAGATAAATTGAATCAAAGTAAGCTTCCATCAAAGAAAGAAGTAATTTCCTTATTCATGAATTATAAACATATCAAGAATGAAACTGTCAGAGAAGCATTAACTTCAACCGTTAATGATGTATTGGAAGTGTGGCAGAGAGCAGGAATACCAACAACCCAGAAATGTAATGTTGTGAAGAAATTAAATAAACTGTATGATGAGTGGCAAGGGCTGAAGAAGAGCAAAGGAAAAAAATCGAAGTTTTCAATAGAGAAAGAGAATACATGGAAAGAAAAATTGGATGGACTCTTTGATATTGCGCATGCAAATGCTAACGAGTTAATAACTATTGAGGAAGATAGAGAGTTTCTACGGCTACAAAGGGAAGGTCGAAAGGGTAAAATGATGGCAGTTGATAAGGATGAAGAAAAACGTCGAAAGGAAGCTGCGAAGAGAGATGAAAAAATGGATAAGAAAAGGTTACATGAATCAAGTGCATTTGATGAAACAGTTGTTCTTGCAAGCAGCAGCAGTTCCTGCAGTGATTCACCTGCATCTACGGAAGAAGAAGTAGATCTGGAAGTGCCCTCAACATCCAAAAGAGGCCTTCCAAGAAAAAAATTCAAGATTATGAATGAAAATCTGCTTTCCTCATTGGATGTTGCTAAGATCAGCGACCGATCAGCCTCTTTAATAATTATTCCAACGATCGCAAATGTTGGAAAAGATCCAGAGAATTACAATGTTAGCTACTCATCGATTCGCAGGGCAAGACAGAAATCAAGAAAGAAGTTCAGTGAAAACTTGAAAGAAGAATTTCAAGCTGACAAACCATTGATTGTTCATTGGGATGGCAAACTCCTCGAAGACATTACCGGGAATGAGGTTGTTGATCGGTTGCCAGTCCTAATCTCTGGCAGTGGAGAAGATCAACTGCTTGGAGTGCCAAATATAGATCATGGCACAGGAAAGGATACTGCAAATGCAGTACATCAGGCGATCATTGATTGGAATCTAATAGATAAGGTAAAAGGCATGTGTTTCGATACAACTGCATCGAACACAGGTCGTAAAAACGGAGCTTGTGTCCTAATTGAACAGAAAATGGAGAAAGATTTGTTGTGGTGTCCTTGTCGACACCATATCCTTGAAATCATGTTGGAAGCAGTGGTATCCCCTGCATTACAGGCTTCATCAGGCCCTGACATTCAGTTATTCAAAAGATTTAAAACAAACTGGAATAAGATTAATCTAACTTCATACGATAAATTAGAAAATTATCCACAAAAGGAAAAAGAGGAAATCATCAACTTTGCAGCAAGAAAAATCAATGAAGATCAACCTCGCGACGATTACAGAGAGTTATTGGAACTGACAATCATCTTGCTTGGCGGTACTCCAACGACTGGAATAAAATTCAGGAAGCCTGGGGATTATCATAGAGCCCGTTGGATGGCGAAAGTCATTTATTCAATGAAAATCTTTATGTTCAAAAGTCAGTTCAATATAACAGCAATAGAAGAAAGAAATCTAAAAGAAATTTGTTGGTTTTCTGTTTCAATTTATATTAAGCATTGTTTTTCAGCACCCTGCGCAGCAAGTGCTCCACGAAATGATCTGAGTCTTCTCAAGAATCTTCACAGCTACAAAAGCACAAATGAACAACTAGCAAATGCTGCTTTAGAAAAATTCAAGAATCATTTGTGGTATCTCTCAGAAGAGTTGATCGCATTGGCTTTCTTTGATGATAAAATCAGCTTTGACACCAAAAGAAAAATGAAGGAGGCTCTTACAAAATCTTCGGAGCCAGATCCTCCAAAGAAGACACAAATAGACATCAAAACTATTGACAATAAGCAGCTTGAAGATTTTGTAACTGCTAACACAAAGTCCTTCTTCAGTATACTCGGATTGTCTTCAACGTTCTTGAGCAAACCAGTAGAAGATTGGCTTCTCGATGAGAGTTATTGGGTTGCAAAGAACGTAGTGAATCACATGAAAGTTGTTAATGATATTGCTGAAAGAGGAGTGAAATTGATTGAAGATTATAACAAATTAATTACCAATGATGAACAACAGAAGCAATATCTACTGCAAGTTGTATCAAATTATCGGAAGAAGCTTCCGGACAAAACTAAGAAAACTCTCGTATCTTTGACGCAACAGTAAAATTTACGAGTATATCCATTCTATGTATCTATTATAAATATCTATTGTATTGTATCTGTTTTATGAACAAATGGAAAAGAGGAAGGTGGTATGATAGGCCTCGTGGGGAACTTCCACTCAAAAAAAAAGTAACGTGACGCTTGCTGTACCTCCTGGGTGTCATGGAAATCAGCAAATTTTCAAATGGCGGGCGCGACCTCCAAATATTCGAATTTTGACCCGAAATTTCCCCAGGATCATTTTTCCACCAAATTAAACCAAATGAGAGGGTATCTCAAAAATTTGAAACAAAAAAATTTTACTCCCCCACTTTTGCATCACCCTAATGAACAGCCAACAGCTGACCGAGATCCTAAACCATTAACCCAAGCCGAACTAAATGACTTGGGGATTTGAATCTGCCGAAGGACTCTGCAGAACTTTTGGGGGTCTAGATTGCAGGAGAACAATTTATTGGCATCCGACACATACTTAAGTCTTTGGAATAAGTCCTGAAATGTTTGCAAGTAAAGAAGGTAAATATATTTTTATTCTTTGTTATTTTTTTATTCTTTCATAAACAAATATGCTTGTCCAAGAGCTAGGAGCTATTTAATTCTGCTTTAATTAGGCTTTACTCTATCACCTAAAGATTTCGTGCTACAAGGGATGTTGTAATCTGTCCCCAAATGTTAGCCACCCATTGATGGGAGGGGAGAGAGTATTTTGCTGGGAACGGGGCTGGTTGTTATATATATTTACCCTACATTATTATGTAAGCGTTACTGTAGTTTATAACAAAGTTTATGGTTTAGCATGTGCAATCCAATGTTGGTCTCGATAAGATGGTTCACATTTGGGGATAAATGGGGGATTTATGACACACCCTGTAGTAAGAAAACCATACGTGATAGGGAAAAACTAACTATATTTTTTAGATCAGCGCACTCAAATTATATAGAATCACCAACTAGTTTGTAAAAATCGATCGACAAGTTTTCAAATGTGTACTGGTGTTATCTATATAAATATTGAATAAGTAGGGGGATAGTATCCAGTGGTGTAGTGCTGTGGGAACGCGTGGGAACGGCGTTCCCTTACTTTTTTTGGTAGACGGAACGGCGTTCCCTCACTATTTCAAATAAATCCGAACTTACAAATCTCTAACGTCATGAAATTTTAATTCCCACCCCTAGTAGTAGTATGAGAAAGAATCATTAACTGTTTCATTTCTTTCAGCTTCGACTGAGGCAATGCTAGCCTATAAAGATCTGGCGAAACAGTCACCACGGCGTACCAGTTGTTAACTTTTTTTTTAGTTAATCATTCCGGTTGTTAGCTATTTTTATTGATCGTACTGGATGTCATATATCTAATGACACTGGAAATACTGCATCTTCAACCTTGGAATATATCCTAACATCCAGTGCATGACCTCAAAATATTCCTGAAGTTGGTCAGATTTCAAAAGATTTCCCGGGGAGCTTACAGTGCCCCCGGACCCCCAGCTGTATGGGTTCGCCGCGCTCGCCATTGTCCCCCCCGCATCTGAGTAACACTTTCAAAATGCGTTCCCTCACTTCTTTATTTAGTTAGCACTACACCACTGATAGTATCCCTCCCTACCTGACACCATTCGTTACAGAGAATGGCTCTGAATTAACCCCCACCCCATCTTACAATCATTACCTGGTAATTATACCAGAATATTAATATACAGACCAAGTAACCAGGTACATTACAATCTACAAGTGTCATGAATAACATGATCAAATGCCTTAGAGGCATCCAGGAAACACATAAATACATCAGCATTTATTGTGTTTCTTTTTGAAACCAAAGTGGTCATCACTAGTATACAGGTAACATTCAAGTCTATTAATGCAGGGGCGGATTAACATTTTCTGGGCCTTAGGCTTAGTACGTATGATCGGGCCCTTTTATTCATATACTATAAAAATTTAATTTTCATTGAGGGAGTAATGCATAATAGCGCACAAAACAAGTGTGAACGTGGTTGAACGTGTTTACAGCGCTGTGACTTGTGGCTAGGCTACAAATATCATAATTGATGCACATCGAGTGGGAGCATTTGCATAAAATTGACTGTCAGGATATTATTAATGAATTCGCAGGCAAAAAATGTCGCAAATTACAATTTTAAATATTTCTATTATTATATATGTATTTCAATTTTTATGTATCTCATTTTCCGAAATAAATACTTTTGTTTGATTGTTTTTTTTTACTTATACACATATTTTTGGCGGGCCCCTAAGACATCCGGGCCTTAGGCTTCAGCCTGTGCAGCCTATAGGGCTATCCGCCACTGTATTAATGAGTATATATTCAAACATCTTAGACATAATACTAGCCTAAGTTATCTTTACTGTTGATTTTACCCTTTTTATCTTTTTGCTGTCACCAAAACAATGGATAACATTGTTAGCTTTGTGCTTTACAGGTTTACTGATGCATGGTGTTTTGCCAGATACAGACACTAATCTGCAACTACTAAATTTCAGATGCTCAGTAGAAATACCATCAATACCACATGATTTGTTACAATCTAAACAGTGTATTTGAGACTAAACATGCCATAAAATAACTCTTGTATCTGGACTATAGGATGCATCACAATTAACATTATTGTTCTTATGTACAGAGTTGAATAACTCACTGTAGTGTTCCTTCCATAATTTGACTATATTCTAAGTTCCAGTTACATTTTCAATATTAGCAGGGACACACATTTTACTATTATTCATAGTTTTTAATTCGTCCCAAAAGTTTCTTACTCTTACTGGCAAACTTTCTAGCCAGAGCATCCCTGCTTATCTCATCCTCATGATTTTTTATATACCTTAATGCGTACTTTAACCTGGTATTAGCCCTCTGTTTTTGTTGTAATACAGGGCCTTGCCTTGGCTTCCCTTGTTCACACCACATTAGAAAAGCATCTCTGGATGCATTATGAAGTTCAGCCACATAATCGCTCCAACCAGGTCTACATGTATAATTTTTTCTTGTAAAGGTATTTAAGTTTAGGCTAGCATTGTTGAGAGAAGAAACAATTTGTTCAACATATCTTAAAATCCCAAAATGTGTGTTTGAATTCTACAGTTTACATTCTGACAAGCTAGAGCATCATTAGGGACAGATATATTACTTAGCAATATATCAGACTTATAACAATTTACTATTGTTTGCCCTCATCATCAACTTTGGACCAGTCTAACTTCGCTTTATGTGTATCATTTACCTGTGATAGCATTGGAATACAATTAATGTCAAACTCAATTAATAGGGGCGTGTGGTCAGAACTAGCATAGGAGTACAAAACTGCCTGATTTGCATCAGGTGTACAAGTACAATGATCCAACCATGAGGTGGTGTGCCAACTATCACTAACATGGATGAAAGGGTCAAGTTATCTTCTTCACAGAATGCTTTTAAGTGGTTGCTAAACAATTACACTGGGGAACAAATTTCAAATTTTTGTCTATTGAATTAGATTTGACAGTTACTTCTAGGTAATTTGGGTGCGCTGAGCACGAATTTTTACTCGGTTTTGCTCTATCAGGTCCTGATTTTGCTCAACACCCCTCCTCTTTCGTCGTATTCATAAAAAGGTTTTTTTCTCAATACTCGCTAAGTCTTTTTGCAGTTACACATTATGCAACTAGGTTTTTAATCTAGGTATTTGTACCTATTGTTATGGTATTGTTGTATTTTGTATATTTTTATATGTAACACCCTAAAAATATTTTTAATTTTGTCATTTTTAACCCATTTTAATATTAGTAAATTAAGCTAAAAATATCATAGAATTCTAAAATTTTCTCGAGCGTTCCTGTTCTCTGTAGAGTATTCTAGAGGGACAACTAAAATATATAAAAGCGACTCGTTTCCAGAGTTAATCAGTCAATTCAATCAGTCAGTCAGTTGAGTTAGTTAATTAAGTTTGGGCATTAACATAATTTTGAATTGGCATATGATTTAGTGAGTAATTTTGTCATCGTGATTTAATATAGTTGATTTAATTAGACGTAATTTATATTGTACCTACTCATCCGTGTTTCTAGTTTAATTTCATAGATTGTAAGCAAAGCTGGGCACTTGCGGTATTTTTTGCGGTACTACCGCACTACCAAACCGGTACCGCATAACGCAGTACCGCAAAGGATCGCTGAAAGTACAGCAGTACCGCTACCGCATTCAAATTTCCCGCGGTACTTTCCGCGGTACCGACAAACACGACTTTTCAAAAAATTAACACTTTTTTTGAAGTAAACCTTATTACAGGAGTACAGTAAGACGAATGCTGCGTGTGTTGCATCAGCCTAACTCTAGACACGTTAAGTTTTCGTTCAGAACATGTTACGTTGCCATCCTATCACAACGCCTCAGTGCAGTGCTTGCTTTTGAGCCGGTTGCACGTGTGTTACATTTCTGTGACAAAGATCGATTTTTAGCCATTATGGCAGAAAGTTCAGGTGCGAAATCGCCGATATGCAATTTCTGAAAATATGTGCTATTACTTGTGTTGTTCTTGTGTGCAGTACCGCAGTACCGCGGAACGCACCAGGGGGACCTGAAAAAGTACCGCAGTACCGCGTAACGCACTGGGCATGCTGAGGTACCGCAGTACCGCGTAACGCACCCCCAAATTTTGGTACCGCGCCCACCACTGATTGTAAGTACCTATTTCATAATAAATACCTATTTAAACTAATTTTTGTGTTTATATTTCAGATTTTCTTAAATTTATATGAATTAAGGGCTTTAAATACCTTTACAAATTGGCAGAACAATCAAGCAATATGTCATCAAGCACTAGAAAGTTCAAATGCAAAAACAACCCTGATTCCTTCTGTTATATATGTGGAAATTTTACACTTCCACATCAACGAGCAAATATAACTGACTTCGTAAAAAGAGCTTACTTAGCTTATTTTGGCATAAAACTGGGGGACCAAGATAAATCGTGGGCTCCACATAAAGCCTGCACTATATGCATTGAAAGACTGCGACATTGGACGAAGGGTTCGGATTCAAAAATACCTTTTGGAGTTCCGATGGTAAGTTTATGATTTCATAAAACTACGTAATTTAATCACTAGTATACTGTAACTTACCTAAATGTAATTGTAACTTAGATACATAAACAAAAATTTACAGAAAATGTTTATAAGAATCTCAAATATTGCATAAGGTTGAAACACACAGAAATGTTAAATGTTTGGGTGATAACTTTTGATAAAATTCATAAAAACAAGTCTCTCGTCGCTTTTGTTAACGCTTTACAATTTTTTTTCCATATCAGGTGTGGCGAGAGCCTACTAACCACGAGACCGATTGCTACCTTTGCTTTGTCAAGACTTCGGGCTTCACTAAGAAAAATAAACATTGTATCGAGTACCCAAATTTCGACACCGCGATACGACCTGTGCTACATTCAAATGAGATCCCCATTCCAAAATTTAAGGGTCTGCCAACTCAAGAATTAGTTGAAGATGTTCCTGAAAATATTGTTATGCACTTTGAGGAGTCAGACACCGATTTTGACCCCAGCGTATTTGAAAGTCAAAACGATCCGCAAAAGTTTAACCAGGCCGAGTTGAATGATCTTGTAAGGGATCTAAATTTGCCAAAAAAGGCTGCGGAAATTTTAGCTTCAAGACTTAAAGAGAAAAACTTGCTTACTTCAAACACATACATTTCATTTTACAGAAAAAGAGAAGAACTTGTTAAATATTTTAGAACAGAAGATAGTTTAGTATATTGCTGCGACATAGTTGGTTTGTTAAAGAAGATGGGGGTTGAGTCTTACGATGCAAATGATTGGCGCTTGTTTTTAGACAGTTCGAAAAGAAGTCTTAAGTGTGTGTTGTTGCATAATGGCAATCTATACGGCTCGATACCGATTGGGCACTCAACAAAATTAAAAGAAAAGTATGAACATATAGAAAAGGTTTTAAATCTTATCAAATATAGGGAGCACGAGTGGATCATGTGTGTTGACTTAAAAATGGTTAATTTTCTGCTAGGACAACAAGGAGGGTATACTAAATATCCCTGCTTCCTTTGCTTATGGGACAGCAGAGCCAAGGAAGAACATTATTTCAAACAAATCTGGCCAGCACGAACATCACTTACTGTCGGAGAAAAAAACGTAATTAATCCACCTTTAGCGAGCAGAGATAAAATCATATTTCCTCCTCTGCATATAAAACTAGGCCTCATTAAACAATATGTAAAAGCTTTAGATATGAACGGCGAGTGTTTCAAATACATAACTAATTTCCAAGTTTAAGTTATGAAAAAATCAAGGCGGGAATTTTCGACGGTCCACAAATAAGAACAATGATTAAAGACAGCAATTTTCCTAATGTCATGAATGAACGCGAAAAAAATGGCTGGTTCTCATTCGTGGACTTGATAGAAAACTTTTTAGGCAATTATAGGGCAGATAACTACGAAGAAATCGTAAAAAAACTTTTAAGGAACTACAAAGAGTTAGGTTGCAATATGAGCATAAAAATGCATTTTTTGAATAGCCATCTTGACCAATTTCCAAGTAATTTAGGTGATGTAAGTGACGAACAAGGGGAGAGATTCCACCAAGATATCAAAATTATGGAGGAACGGTACCAAGGCCGCTGGGATTCCCACATGATGGCTGATTACTGCTGGTGCTTGAAAAGAGACCTGCCATCAACAAGCAAATACGCTAGAAAGTCTTACAAAAGAAATTTTTTGCCACAGTGAAAGCTTCATATCTGTTTGTTTTTTTATTTTAAGTCATTTCTATCGTTATAATGTAATTTTACTGTAGTTTGAACTGCTTGTATTCATGAAACTTGAAAAAAAAATTTAACACGACTTAATTTTTTAGTCCTAATTTGAAAAATCTGGAAAATGGCACATAGGCTGTCGACAAGAATCAGGACCTGATAGAGCCAAACCGAGTTGAAATTCGTATTCAGCGCACCCAAATTACCTAGAATCAAGTGTCAGATATCATTCAATAAAATACGTGTTGCCCAGTGTTATCATTAAGCACATTAGCATTAAAGTCACCAACAATAGCTACGCATGTCGTATCCAACTCCTTAATAATACTGCTGACCTGCCCCAATTTAATGAGGTAATTATCGTCATTATCAACTGCCTGAAAAGGCATACAGATACACAGAATTACAAATTTTTTATTGTCTACACAAATTTCTATTCCAGTTAGCCAGTTCAAAACAAGTTTTAATTCAATAACATATTTCCCATACCCCAACCTCCATAGAGTAGCTACCCCACTTGGTGGGTGGCCTGCAAGAAGCTCATCTTGTTTATCTTTGGTGGCCTACCCTATCTCATGAAAGTTACTCGACAGTCTATTCAGGTCCTTTAAATCCTGTTTCCATAGCCATGTTTCCTGCAGACAGAGAGTTGTAAAAGAGGCCTCTGAAACAAATCCTAGAATGTCAACTTGCACAGCATCACACAGTCATTTTTGGTATGCTCAGTCTGTTTTGAGGATTTTAAAATCAACATTAAAAAACAAGTTTCCATATTCAAGTGCTACACAAGTTACACAAATAGGATTATCCAAGATGAGCCACTCTGTGCACAGAAGTGATTGAAAAAATTCATGAGAAATTTATTAAACCAAGTTCTCTTCAGTGATGAGGTGACATTGCAGACATGGGGAAAGGTTAACTGACGTAATTGCTGTATTTGGCTAGTGAAAAACCAACACAGTTCTAAAAATGGGAGAGTGAGTTTCTCCTAAAGTTAATGTCTGGTTGGGTATGACAAGATCAAAGATTTATGGACCTTTTTTTTTTGTAGAAGCTATGGTAACAGGGCCAATTTATCTTGACATGCTTCAACAGTTTCTTAAACCTAGCTTTGTTCAGATGGCATTCTTGACACTTGCCTTTCAAAAAGATAGAGCTCCATCTCACTATGTAAACATCATTCAGGCATGCCTTGATGAGCTCTTACCAAATCACTGAATTGGACATGGTGGAAACAAACTGTGGGCAGTACAAGCTCTGGATTTACCATTAGACTTCTTTGCATTAGGCTTCATAAAGAGTTACAGACCTGCAGGATCTGCGAACCCACATTGTCACAGCAGTTTTTAAAATCTTAGACCTAAACTTGATAAATAAATATACATTTAATTACATCATTGCATTTTTATCCTGAAATACTATTATTTCAGATAAATAGATATAAACTTTTGGGCCACCCTGTATTTCCCATACCCTAACCTCCATACAATATCTATACCACCAAGTGAGTGGCCTACAAGGGAACCACTTTTTTTTTAATCTCTGGTGGCCTCCCCTATCCCATGAAAGTCACAGCTCCTTGAAATCGTTTCAAAAGACATTTCCTGTCAACAGAGAATATCGGCATTCTCTAACAGTTTAGCAATTATGATCCGCCTGTGTTTACCATTATTGCCCAAGTTTCAGCCTCTCTACAGTTATTAGAGATTACTTTATCATATCACATATTGGGTGTACAGATTTTATAAATAAAATAGAAAATTTAACCAATGTTATTTTAAATTAAATTCACAAAAAAAAAAAAAAAGTTTCCATGAGAACAAATGTTTAAGTTCATTTTAATAAAATATTCTTTAAAATAACCTATTATAAATGATTCTTGGAAAACAAAAATTCAAATTAAATATATTTAATTTTTTTTTTTGTATTTGGGCGTTTACCGCCATTTCCCGCTATACGCTAGCGGATATCATGGCGAAGCAGAATATGAGAGAGAGAAACGGAGACGGGGGAAAGGCACTAGAAGTGGGAGGACCGCGGACGACGGGTGAGAAGTCACCTAAAGCTCAGAGAGGAGGCGAGATTGGGAGAGGAAAAGGAAAAGACGGTCAAGCGAGAAGAGAGGGCTCTCAGCGAGCATAAGACGTAAACGATCGGGGAGGGGGAAATCAGAGAGGAACGGGAAGGCGCGACGACGTACTGACGACAGGGTGGGGCATTCCACAAGGATGTGAAAGACGGTGAGGGGCGACTGGCAGGAGGCGCAACAAGGAGCCTCCTGCCGGGACATAAGATAGCCGTGCGTGAGGCGCGTATGGCCGATGCGAAGCCGCGCAAGGACGACCTCTTTGTGTCGGGAGCGGTGGAAAGAGGACGCCCAATATGACAGGCGGGGGCGGATGGACCAGAGTTTATTTCCGGTGGCATCGTCCCAGGACTGCTGCCATATGCGGTCGTAGAGGGACCGAAAGACCTGCACATAGTCAGAGAAGGGGAGCGGGCGGGGGAGGGGAGGCATCGAGGCGGCGGACCGGGCTGTGCGGTCAGCCGCCTCATTACCGGAAACACCGACATGGGCAGGAACCCAGCAGAAGGTGACCCGGATCCGGTGAACGGTGTGCAGGACATGGTACTCCTGTTGAATAATGCGTACGAGGGGGTCCGGGGAATCATAGCGCTCGAGCGCTTGAAGGGCGCTCAGCGAGTCCGAAAAGATGGTACAGGAAGACCGCGAAAAACCCGATACCAGACGGAGGGCTTCCAGAAGGGCAAAGAGCTCCGCGGAAAAGATGGAGGCCTGAACCGGCAGGGGGATACCCCGGGAGGTAGGTGACAGCGACGGAGAGAAGACGGCGGCCGCGACACCTGCAGGGGAGCGCGAGCCGTCGGTGTAGACGGGAACATCGTCCGAGTGTACGGGAAGATGGGCCAGAAAAGAAGACCGGAGGACGGTAGGAGGAGACTCCTTACGCAGGCCACGGAGCGCCTGGCAGCGGCAGATAGGGGTGGTCAGCCAGGGGGGCGACAGGTCGAAGGAGAACGGCAGAATAGAGGGTGGGGGGATCCCCAGGGACGAAAAGATGTCGGCCAGGGAGGCAGCGAAATGCCACGTGTCAGGCCGGGGTAGCGCCTGGGAGATCGCGGAGAAGAGTAGGGACCTCGGGAGGCGGCAGATGCGAAGGTAACACTTCGCCATGAGAAGGCCCCGGCGAAGGGGCAGGGGGGGTGTCCGCAGTCCACCTGAAGACTAGCGACAGGGGACGAGCGGAAGGCACCCGACGCCAGGCGAAGGCCACGGTGGAGAAGAGGATCCAGCATACGGAGTGCCGGAGAGGAGGCGGAGCTGTAGACCACACAGCCGTAGTCGATGCGGGATTGCACCAGGGAGGTGTACAGGCGCAGCAGAGTACGCCTGTCCGCCCCCCAGGTCATGTGGGACAGGTGACTCAAAAGGGAGAGGGTGCGGCGAGATGATTGCCGCAACCGCCTAAGGTGTGGAACCCAACCGAAAAATTCGTCGAGGGTCATACCCAGGAATCGAACGGATGGGACGAGGGGAAGAGGAGTGCCGGCAAGGGTAAGGGCGAAGGTATGCGACAGACGGAGGCGCCGAGGACGGAAAAGCATACTGGAAGACTTAGAGGGTGAGAAAGCATAGCCAACCGAGGACGCCCAGCGAACCACCGCGTTGATGGCTAGCTGGAGTCGACGTTCAGCCAAAGACGGGAGGCGGCCAGAGCAATAGATAGCCAGGTCATCGGCATAGAGGGAGCTACGAACGGAAGTAGGCAGGACCGTAGCGACTGTGTTCATCACTAGTGAGAAACACAGGACGCTAAGGACACTACCCTGAGGGACACCCTCCTCCAACGGAAAGCGGTCAGAGAGGGTAGAACCGATGCGGACGCGGAAAGAACGGGCGGACAAGAAGTTATAAATAAAGGAGGGGAGAAAGCCTACGAAACCCAGGGAGCGTAAGCAGTCAAAGACCGCGCTCCGCCGAGTAGTATCGTAGGCCTTCTGGAGGTCGAAAAAGACGGCGAGTACAAAGTGACGCCGGGAGAAAGCCTCCTGCACGTCGTGGCTAAGGAGGAGGAGGGGGTCGGTGGTAGACCGGAAGCGCCGGAAACCAGCCTGGGTAGCAGGGTATTGGTCACTCGCCTCCAGAGTAAGGGACAGCCGCGAGGCGACCATCGCCTCCATAACCTTGCAGGCGCAGCATGTCAGGGAAATGGGGCGATAGTTCGACGGGAGTGAGGGGTCTTTATCGGGCTTCGGGATGGGGACGACGATGGACTCACGCCACCGGTCCGGGAATGAACCCTCCAACCAAATCCGGTTATAGAGGTCCAGTACAAAGCTGAGAGCAGAGGGGTGGAGGTGCCGTAACAAGTCATAGGGGATATTATCGGGGCCGGGTGCGGAGGAGCGTCGGGGGCGGAGGGCCTCCCGAAGCTCCGTCATGCGGAAGAGGTGATTATAGGGGTCATCCCTATGAGGTGGAAAATCCGGTGGGTCGCGGCGGGAATGGGGGGAATCGGAACTGGAGATGGCTGCGAAGTGCGCCGCGAGTGCGTTCGCGACGGCCTCCGGATCGGAGACGAACTCGTCGTCCCCGACCCGAAGCACCGGGGGTCGAGGGGGGACACGGGTCCCCTCAAAGCTACGCACCTTGCGCCAAACAGTCGAGGGGGCAGTCGAGGAGATCCCGGACACGTAACTCCGCCAGGAGGTACGCCGGGTAGGACCCGACGGGCCACTGCCTTCAGGCGCTGAAATTATCTTGTGCTCCAGCTGGCGGGTCCGGTAGAAGCGGCGGCCGGCACGGCGCCGCTCCTGAACGGCATGGGAGCACTCTGGGGTCCACCATGGGACGCTTCGCGGCCTGGGGGAGCCAGAGGTACGGGGGATGCAACTGGCGGCAGCCGAGAGGATCTTACTCTCGAGGAAGGCGAGGGCCTCACTGACGGAGGGAAAGGCAGGAATTGATGGCGAGATCGCCGTGCCCCTCGCGTATGAGGCCCAGTCTGCTCGGGCGGACAGAGGTGGGGGGGAGGAGACGGGTCGGGGTAAGACACACTGGGAAATGGTCACTGCCGGAAGAATCCGGCAGGACCTCCCAGGTGAACTCCGTCACGATTTCGAGGGAAACCAGGGAAAGGTCGATACAGGTGAAACTGTCGTGGGCCGAGTGAAGGCAGGTTGGGGAGCCATCGTTCAGAAAGGTGAACTCGAGCTCGTCCATAAGGGAGAGAAGGGTCCCGGAGAGAAAGGTGGAGCAAACGTCCCCCCAGGCCGGGTCCCGACTGTTGAAGTCCCCGAGAATCAGGAAAGGGCGGGGAAGCTGAAGAATTAGGTCACGGAGAGAATCGGGTGGAGGGCGTACGTTAGGGGAGAGGTAAAGAGAGCAGACCGTGAGCTGGCGCCCCAAGGAAAGGCGCACGGCCACAGCTTGCAGGACTGTACGGAGCGGGAGGGGGCGGAAAGGGACGGAGCGGTGCACGAAGACCGCGGCGCCCCCCCTCCCCGCCCCATCGAGAGGCGGGGAAGGGAGCCCGCAGTAACCGGACACTCGAGGGAGGGAACGGGATCCCAGAATCGTCTCCTGAAGGCAGAAACACGCCGGACACCTGGAGGCCAGGAGAGAGGAGAGACTCTCGAGGCCTACCAGGAGCCCGCGGATGTTCCACTGCAGGAGCGAGGTATAGGGAGGGGTAGGAAAGTCAGCGTAAAGGATGGTTATGGGGTGGGTGGGCCGATCGGGCGGCCGAGATTAAAGAGGGAATCGGAAAGCCCCGGAGTTCAGCGAGGGACGCCGAACGAGGGCGAAGGCGAGGGTCACCCCGACGAGGGGGCGATGTGGAACCAGACGCCGGCAAGTCCTCCAGAAGAGGAGTCTCCCGGACGTCCGGGGGAGAGCGATGCAGAGAAGGGGATGTGAGAGGTATCCAGAATGCCCCTCCCTTCACCGGAGGTGCGGGGGAGGCAGGACTACGAGGGGGAGTGGAAAATAATACCTCACCCAGAGGCATTGGCAGGTCGAGGAGATGGGGCGGGTCAAGCGCGGGGGCGTGCACGTCCCACCCACGCCGACCAGGCGGGCGAGTTCCCCCTCCAGTGGGTCCATCGACCGGGCCGGAGAGGGGTGTATCTCAGCCCCCACCACGAGGGCCGTCGGGGACCCCAGGGGGGAGCGTGCATAACGGTTGCGCAGTGGGGACGGTGAGGACGCCGGGGCGGTAGGGCGAAGGGGGCGTTTGTGTTTGGGAGAGGAAGGTGATGCGAGGCTTATGGCTTCGAACCTTTCGGGGTCACCACTGGCGCGGCGCTTGCGGCCCCTACCCCTCCGTCGTGCGGCCCGCATGGGTGACGGCGGGTCACGATCCGGAATGGGGGTGGCCGAAGGCGCCGGTGGAGAGGGCGTAGAAGGGGCAGGGGGGTTGCCGACGAAGCATCGGCGTTCGCGGAGGGAGCACGTGGGGACGCGCTGGTAGTACGGGGAGCCGCGGTAGGAGTCCGCTGGGCGGCAGAGGATGGACTGGGAGTAGCGGACACGGTGGGTGGAGGCGCGTTGGGAACCGCCGGTGAGGACGGGGTCCGGGAACGGAGAGCCTCGGCGTACGAGGCACCACGCCGGGCCTCGCAGCCACGCAACCGGTCCCGCGCCTCCTGAGCGCTGAGAAACTCTGATGAACAGAGGGCCCGAACCTCCCTTTCAAAGAGGAAGGACGGGCAAGAGCGGGATGAAGCAGGGTGTGGTCCATGGCAGTTGGTGCAGGAAGGCGGAGCAGTACAGGGCAAGGGGTGGGGAGGGCCGCCGCAGCGGACACACAACGGGGCCGGCTGACGGCAGGAGCTGCTCACGTGGCCAAACCTATTGCACTAAAAACAGCGCGTAGGATCTGGCACGTATGGTCGTACTGAGAATTCGCACGCTCGTCTCTCACCAAAGCCCCAGAATACCGAAACGGGGGGCACCAGTGAGTCGAAAGTGAGGAGCAGGCGAGGAGAAGGGGCGGTTGGGGACCGCGATCTGTCGGGAAAGCGGTACACCCTCACAACACCCTGGGAGGCGAGGTCAATCTGGAGGTCTTCCACCGGGATGGGTAGAAGACGAGCAGCGTAAATTGTGCCCTGGCACTGATTGAGGCGGGGGTGGGGGGACACCGTAATCCCGCAGCCCAGGACATTGGGGATAGCGAGCAGAGAGGAGGTTTCGACAGAGGAACGCGACCTTATCAGAATGGAGCCATCCCTCTGGGGCCGAAGGTCAAAACGAGCCGTCCCCGTCACCCCATGGATCGCTCGAAAGAGGCGTTCATGGTTAGTGGGGAGGGCTTGGAGGAGGAGGGGCGGAGGACGAGGAACTTGTCCACCGTCCTAAGGCCGAGCGAAGACGTCGGGCCAACCACCACCGGTACTTCGAGGGGACGGGGAGACGAGAAAGGCGGACGGCGACGTCGGGTCCCACGTCTCCCAGGGGCCGAGGGGGCCGGGGCCAGACCGGAGTGGGAGGCGACCGGGGCCGCGGGCTTCCCACCTGAGGGCGAAAAAGCAGGTGGGTCCCTATCGGGACGTGGAATATGGGGGGATCCAGGGGTCGGGGGGTCCACTGCAGGTCCATCCGCCACTGGCGGGGTCGGGCAGCGGCGCCACGAGCCTGGGGAAGAGAGGGAGAGGAGGTGTCGGCAAGAAGAGCAGACGGGGTGGGCGAGGGCTGCTGACTGCCCTTACCAGACCCAAGGTCCAAAGAGGTAGTCAGAGGGAGGTCAGATGCACAAGCCGGTCGTCAACGAGGTCCATTAGATTTGTAAGTGTTTCCATAAAGAAAATTTTTATTGTTGTTTCGCGCCCGGGGCCGCGGGGAACCGATTACCCGGGGCCCAAGGGGACCAAGCGCATGCCGGCGGGGGATGGGTGCCTCGTCCCATGTAGGTACCCCGTTTCAAAAGGGGCCCTTGCAGCGTCGAAAGTTCTCCCCCGCCGGCAGCAAAGACCAAGGCCCCCCAGGGTCCCAGGCCTGGCACCCTACCAGCCAACTTAGTCCGGCCCCGGCCATGGGAGCGAGACCCCCAGCGACCAGCCCGGCAGCCCACGGGGCGCGCGAAGTGAACAGAGAAAGCAGAAAAAAACAGAGGGGGCAAGGAAGAGGGTAAAGAGGGGAAGACAGGAAAGAGGGGGCTGTAGGATAGCAGGGT
Organism: Bathynomus jamesi; assembly: GCA_023014485.1. NCBI lineage: Eukaryota > Metazoa > Arthropoda > Malacostraca > Isopoda > Cirolanidae > Bathynomus > Bathynomus jamesi. Next base: position 155,228 of record JAJOZX010005955.1, read on the forward strand.
ATGCTAAAAGTCCACTTCGCAACCGGGCGGGGGACCCGGCAGGGCCCCTAGCCGCGGCTGACCCCCCTCGCCACATGGAGGCAGGAACCCGCGGGCGATCCACCCCAGAAAGACCGCCCGCGGGGAGGGGGAAATATATTTAATTACAACTTGAGATGTACCAACTGTGAATTATGTCTGACTGCTGTCTAGTCAGCCAAATTTTGAAAGGACTCTAAGGACTATAAGAATTCATTCTTACTTGGGTTTGCAGAAAAAAGTATTTTAATTTCTGGCTGCTACACACTTCTTAATTTCTATTTAAATATATCCATAATGCATATAAGAAGAGCTCAAAATTGCATATGTTTCATACAAATTTAATGCATGCCTGAATGGCAACATCAGTCATTTCACCGTAACAGAATATTATTTGTCCTAGTGTTGATAATAAAATGCAGTGTTCACCCTTGGTTGAAAGATTGATCCAGCAATATGAACTGAGGAATCAAAGTCAGACAGATATAAGTTTATTTCTACAAATATTTCAATGTTAGACAGCAACAGCAACAACAACAAAACAAATATTTACATTTACAACACAAAACACAAACATTTACAAGGCTAATGCAAGTTATGTAACATAACGTTTATAAATTCAATGCTTGCAATATTAAACATAATTCCAAGATTATTTAAATTAGTAAACATTTAGCAACTAAGCCAACTATGAATAGCTGGCTGACTGCCAACTACCAACTATTTACTGACTAGTCAGTACATCCCTAATTATAACCATTATATTTGGAAGCTCTGCATCCAGAGATCTAAATAAGAGGGTGGCATGTTCAATGGTAAGAGATTCTGGTGACTGTATTTCAGCCTTCACTTACTTGCCTGCTGAATGGCAAAGAGCAGAGATAGTACATCACTAAAACTTGTTTGAGCCAAAGGTTTGGGAGCACATCTGGATCTTAGTTTTTAAAATTAGAACTTTCTGAATTTGGTCTTTATATTTAAGCCTGTGATTGCTCCTTGCCTCCATTAACTACCACTATTTCCTCATTCCATTCTGGGTTTGGTTGTTTCACCACTGCTGCTAAGATGTGAAATTTGTGATAAACTGTAGGAACAAGTGCCACATTTCAAAGGCTTTTCACTTTTGGTTTATACTCTTTGTAAAATACATTTTACAGCTGTGAGCGGGGCTTCCACCCAAAGCCAAACATTCCAACTATTCCTGAACTTAGCCTAGCATTCGTTTGAGGATGGTAACTGTTCCCATTAATGCCCTTATTTGGATCTCTATGGCCTGGGGTTGTCGTGGGATTGATTTCAGGTAGGATGTTAAGTTGTTGTTCATCATACCTGTAGTGTCAACTACGATGGGAAGAATGGCAGCTTCTTTTAATTCCCAGTTTCTTTTGATATCATAGAGAAGCCAATGATATTTAGTAATTTTTCCCCTCTCTGTCCCAAATGACTATGGCCTCAACAGAGCAATGACCTCAAACAGTAAGACAACCCTTTCCCTCTTGTCCCACACTACCATGTCTGGTTTTACAGCCAAATTATCGATGAAAGTGGCAGTTGGTATTATTGTATCATAATAGATTGTGTAGTAGTTGTTTCCAGTAACAGTAGACCCCCACTATTTGCAGGTTCAGCACTCACGTATTCATAGGCTATCTTTGTATACCATTTTGGTATTTGCAGTGGGTAGGGTTCGCGTATTTGTTTTTTTGCCAGCAGCAGTACATTTACCATGTTTGTGTTTTTATGTGCAATATTAATGTTTTTATTCCATTTTCATTTTGCCTACTTCAGCTTCTTCTTTACATGTCTCATCAACAATAATCACATCATCCTCACCAACATCATCAATGACCATCATCCTCACCATCATCATCAATGACCATCATCCTCACCATCATCATCAATGACCATCATCCTCACCATCATCATCAATGACCATCATCCTCACCAACATCAACTGCATCATACATATACAGTATACAGGTTAGGCTTATTTTAAAGCATTCATTATTATTATTATTTTATTATGTATATGTTATATGATAAGTATCAGTATTCGCAGATTATGAGAATGTAACCCATTTATTACCATAGATTATTAAGTTCAGTATTTGTAGGTCTTCTGACTGGTGGAATGTAACCCCGTTTTTCCCATACATTATTAAGTTCAGTATTTGCAGATTCCATATCCATGGCATTCTCATGGAACATAACCCCCATGAATAACAGGGGGTCTACTGTAATTGGTGCAGCTGTATGGTCCCATATATTTTTACTGCATTCCAGTTCTAATACTGTCAGAATCTTCCAAGGGATATATTTACACATTTTGTTGTCCAGCTATATAGTGTTCATATGCTATGAGCATCCTACAGCCTGTTATAAAATGGCCAACACTTTCCACCTCAGCCAGACTCTGTACTGAGTGGACGCATTTCCTGAGCTCTCTGATATTGCTTCTACTTTTGGATATTGCCAATAACTTTACTTTTGGAAAGTTTTGAATTTTATATACTTGCATTTATATTCACATTGTTATAGTTAAGTAATTGAATATTAGTGGTTTTTAGCAATTTAGAAGTTTTCATAAGCATGCCAGCTTAATTTAACTTAAACTTGTGATGGCTATAAACTAATTTAACTTGCACAATTCCATCGCAGAAAACATTGTGTGTTAGGTGTGGGGTAAATCGGTGGTATATGGATTTTAACGATTATAATGGTGGTCCTATGCCAATTACCGAGAGATCAGGTTTTTTTTTTTTTATGATTTAAGGGAGGAAATAGTAGACATAAAACGTAGTGTACGTGAGGTAACAGAAAGACTTGCAACACTTGAGGGAAGGGGTACGGCTACAGTTGACAAAAGCCGAACCAATACTAACGTTTAAGATATTAGTAATTTGAAGGGTGAGGTGCATAACCTAGTTTCTAGTTTAGGTAGCTTATTGGGAAGGTTGGATAGAGTTGAGGAAAGTGTTAAGGTTGGTCCGAGATTAGTAGATGGGGAGGGATTCAGAAAAGTTAAGGGTGGAGCTAGGTTAGGTGATAGGAATCCCCCCCCCCCCCATATCGAAGTTTTGAACCCTTTCGCCCATTTGGATAGGGACGTGAATGAGGAGGAAACACTTTTAATTGGGGGCTCTTTAGTGCGCCATATGGCTAAAGAGTTCTTTGAATGGCATCCAACCAAGAGGAGGAGGGTCTGTCTCCCAGGGACCAGGGTTGACAGAATTAGAGATGAAGTGAATAGGATTGATGTTGTCTCCTGTCACTAGCCCTGTTCAAAAATCAACTTTTTCTTATTTTCATAGGTTTCTGTACTTTTTCCCATGCTTTTTGACCTGAAAAGTCCGAAAATCACAACCATTTTGACCTAGGTTGTTGGGAAGCATTGCCGCATGGAGCTTTAAGTTTTCTGCCTTGAAATCGGCCAAAAGCACCAGTTCCGGGGTCCCTTGAATCATGTTTTGCACTATAACGTTTTATCTAAACAAGATAGAGCAACAAAATAGGCACCAAATTAAAGTGTTTTTAATCCTCTTTCTAACTTATACAATTATGATAGTCTTGGAACAAGAAATGGCACATTGGTACATACAAAGATTTCAGAAATATCACAAAATTCGTTTTCTCACACTCAAGGCAGACAAGGCGCCTTATTCATGACACAAATTTGAGATTAACATTTTGTCAAGTCTAATCGATCAAGAAGTGAAAGCATTACATGATGATTAATTTCATAATGACATTTACACAGTCAGTTGTTGAGTTTGTTTCTTGAAGCTGTCAAAGCGGCGTCTGTTGAACTCCACAGCTTGAAGGAGATAGTCCCTTTGCTTGGCATCTGTTGTTATGACATTTGCAAAGTCGCTCATCATCTTGACACCACGTTCAGCAATGTCATTCACCGCTTTCAGATTCTTATTTTCTGTAGTCCTCATTCTGTGGCCAAGACGTGACAGGTTCCAGAAGCCACTCGGATCCAATGTTCAGTGTGTCCAGCAGGAAATGTGATTCTGGGCCAATGAGATCAACCAGGGTGGTCTTAGCTGTGACTCTCTGGAATAGAGGCTTTCCTGTTCTGAAGCTGTCTGGCTTCTCAGTGGCATGTAACTGGGCAGCAATGTCATGCTTCAATGTGTCACTCAATCTACTGCTGAACAGGGCAAATGGCACGACTTCCTGCGTCAGGTACCATTTGTGGTTTTCCATCTTATTAAGTACTGCATCAGCAAGCTCTGGGTCAGTTTTCTTGTACTTCAACATGTCCTGGATTAGACTTAGATCATTCATGGGAGCATCTGCAGCAGACATTGACATCATCCATACAGGAGTGTAGAACAGCGCAAGGAAGGTGTTGAGTCTTTCCAGCTTTGATACAGTGTCTTCGTCGTACTCAAGTTGATCTGCAAACATCAGCATTTTCATGGAGTACAGGTTTCTGGCCATCCATCTAGCCTGATGAATGGTGCCTGGTCGACTCCAGTGAATACCTCGAGGAGGCGTTCCTCCAAGAACAATGACTGTCAGTTCAGCCATTTCCCTGTAGTCGGCTCTTGGAAGCCTTTCTGCTGTTAGAATGTCTTGGAGTATTTCTTCACTGTTGTTCTTCTTTTCCTTCAGCCATTTGCTGTTGATAGCCAGCATCTTTGGGTTTTCCTTGGACAAGTCCGTCCAAACATCCTTCAGATGCTCAAACCAGGGATTATCTGGCCCCTTCACCTTCCCAAACAGCTTCTCCCAAACTGCTCCTACTAGGATTTCCAGGATTTGATGTCGACAGGCCAGATAAAACACCTTTTTGTTCAGCATTTTCTCTAGCAGTTTGGCAGCTCCTCTGTGAACTCCACTGTTACTGGATGTAGTGTCAAAAACAAGGGTAGTAACATTATCCGTAAGTTCCCATGTCTCCAGTAAATCCATTGAAGCCTCAGCCTGAGTTGTGCCAGAAGAATTGTCGATGACAGGTACTCCCAATAACTTTCCTTCAGTGTATGAAGGTGGACCAGACACTAGCACAGCTAAAGTCTCTGAGGTACTTCCAGGTTCACTGCCCAAGACATCTTTGAGCAACTTTCTATCCCAGTGTAAGGCAGCATACTGTGGGGGGTTTTCACAAAACTTGGACATGTGACTCTGGCTGATATTATACCTGGACAGCATTCCGTTGCGACGTGTTGTTGAGGTTGAGATGACGAAGTTATCCAGATCAGCCCCTCCAGCTTTCAAGGTGGCAGAAACCATGGCAGTAACTTGATTGTCTGATAAACCAAGACGATCAGCTGTATTGCAGATGACATCACATTCCATGACCTTCCTTGGAAATGTCAAAGTCACACTAGTCACAGTCTTGATGGTGAGAACATCCAGGACGAGGCTGATGGTAATCCATGTCCTCTGTGTTAGCGTCGTTGTCAGTTGAGTCACCCCAGGTAATGTCATCCACATGAACAACTGCCTCTTGTTCTGCTGCAGCTGTAAAATAGTACAACATGTTAAGACAGTAATTGTTAAGTACATGCTAAATATCGCAATGGAGTAAAACTTTTTGTGACGTTCAAAGTAATTAGTTTTACCTTGTTCTTGTCTATGCTGCAGTCTTTCATTCCTCGCTGCTTGCTGCAGGGATCTTGTCTCAAAAATCTTGTCATGACCAGACATATGACCTTTCCTCTCAGTCTTTTGGTCTTTGTAGAACCTGATATCCTCATCTTTCTTCTCTCTGGATAACAGTCTGTTGTTCTGTATTTCCTGGATTGCATCTGGAGCTCCTATATCGAACAGGCTGTCTAATTCCAGCACAAATGCTCCTCTTTTTCCTCCAGGGTTACTTGCTCTTCCTTTGCTTTTCACCAGAGCACGATGTTTCTCATGTAGTTTCATGAAGAGCTTCATTGCGTTGTACTTGGTCATTGTCTTGATCCTAGCCATCTGCCAGAATGGGATGATAGATTCAACTGTTTCATATGCAAGGTCTTGAACCATGGGCCTCCCTGCATTTTCCGGTAAATTCTGAAGATTAAGGAAATACTGGAATGCCTGTCTGTTGGTGGGAAGCTGGGAACCACCGATAAAAGCTGAAGGGTATCCAACCAGGAAAGTTTCAGTGAGAGATCTGGTAGATGGCCCAGTTGACACCTGCCTGGGGACAGTACGTGGAGGTTCTGAGATATCAACTGTGTGCCCACGGAGCTCCCTCAGCTCCTTGCTTAATGCCATTGTGAAGTTGTAACTTGTAGATGGTTTTCTAGATTCTGATTGAGTTTCTGTTGTTTCTTGAAAAATGATAGATAATTATTATTATTAATTATTATTTATTTATTATTATTATTATTATTATTTATTAATTTTATGCTCTTTCATTTGATACCTAATTTGTTGCTCCATCTTGTTTAGATCAAAAGTTAAAGTGCAAAACATAATTCAAGGGACCCTGGAATTGGCGCTTTGGCCGATTTCAAGGCAGAAAATTTAAAGCTCCATGCGGCAATGCTTCCCAACATCCTAGGTCAAAATAGTTGTGATTTTCGGCTTTTTCAGGTCAAAAAGCATGGGAAAATGTACAGAAACCTATGAAAATAAGAAAAAGTTGATTTTTGAACAGGCCTATCCTGTCACTCATGGTTGGTGACAATGGTAGGGGGCAACGACTTGTATAGGCCCAACATGAGTGTATCTGAACTTTTGGAGATATATAGGGGGTTAATTAGGTCCCTGAAGGCAAGGTCAGATAGGTCTTTAGTTCTAGGTATTACCCCTAGGCAGTAGGCACGGTTTGGGTCTGAGGATTACGTCAAAAACAATATTTTTTAACATTAAGCTAGAAGAGATTTGTGCTCAGAAAAATGTACCCTTTGTAAAGCTGTGGTCAGAATTCAGTGATCCTAGCCTTTTTATAAAAGATGGGGGTGCATTTTAATGAAATAGGTAATGCTACGCTGGGTAGGTTAATTGACAAAAATGTTTGAAAGCTGTATAGGTCGAAGCCTTCTTTAAACGTTGTGGGTCTAGGAAACGCAGGCCCGACGTGGAAAATAGTTTAAAACCCCGACCCATGGTAAAAAATAATTTAGTCTTTTATTGTAACCTGCATAGTATTAGAAATAAATTAAATTAATTTAAGCTAATAATTTATTCTGGCAACTATGATATAGTTGCTATCACTGAAATGTGGTTAAATACCGTGACTCGGGACTTGTTGGGGGAACTTGATATAGTGGGTTTTAAACTCTTTACTAATGAGAGGTTACAAAGGATTGGTGGTGGTGTTTTGCTGTACATTTGTAATTCCCTTAGGGCTATGGAGGTAAAGATAGATTTTCCAGCAGCAATTAATAGTGATGTAGGTCACATCCGCATCCGCATCCGCGGAACATCCGCACATTTTCTCGAATCCGCATCCGCATCTGCATCCGCAGTTTGGACTGCGGATGTCGTGCGGATGTGGACCGTTGAGATAAAACGTCATTAATAAGCGGAAATTATAAAATTCTACTATAATAATAGAACTAGTTCATTGTGCGCAAAAGTGATGCAAGCGACAAGACGAGAGGCTGTTCTTGTATGAAGTTACTCTCTTGCAACCTACTTAGATCCACATTACAAAGCTAAGTTATTTTCACCTAGTACATTAGAACGAGTTAAATCATCACTTGGCAAAGCAGTTGAAGAGCTTCAATCTCTTGAATCTGTCACTTCGCCACCCACTAAAAGAATAAAAGTTTCAGTGACAGAACCAACACCTTCAACAAGCAAATCTATCACAGAATCTCTCTCTCAGTTTCTTGAGTCAAGCAGCGATGACGAGACCTACGCGATGTCAAAAGATGTAGTAAAAATGATCGAGAGCTATCACCAAGAAAAACGCCTGGCTGCATGTGACAATCCTATTAGTTGGTGGAAAAATACGCAGAATATCTATCCATACTTGAGTAAACTTGCAAGGAAACATTTAGCACGTCCTCCAACACAGTGGCGGATTTAAGGTGCGCGGGGCCCTAGGCCGGTTGGAGTGCGGGGCCCCAAACTACGCAAAGCTAGCTTAATTAACTGAAATGAAGATTTACACCCCCATCCCCCAGTGGTGACCTTACGGGGCCCTCAAATCAATGGGCGAGCGAAGCGTTAAAATAAATTTACTTTTTAAACAATATTCAATTTATTGATAATTAATTAGCCAAATGACCATTTCATAGTTGAACATTACACATTTGTTTTTTTGAAGTTTAACAATAAAAAATAACTATAATAATACACCATTAACAAAAAATAACTATAATAATACACCATTAACTAAAGAGAATACCACTTGACTGACATGCAAATGATGCAATGAGTGGGTTTTGTTTATTGCAGGCAATTTGTACGGTACACTTAACTATTTCTCAGTCAAAAAAGATTTTTTTCTAGCCTTCTTACTTGCAAACTGTTTGATGACATCAGTAAAATCAAGCACCCTTAATTTCTCATGCTCAATGCTCAACAGGGTGAGTGAAGACAAACGGTCCTGCCCCATGGTGTTTCTTAGATAATTCTTGACTAGTTTCATCTTGGAGAATGATCGCTCCCCAGGGCCCAGTGCAGTTTGTGACAAACATGCAGAGATAGAGTCGTAATACAATTTCAACATTAGCAAATGTTTCTACCATGTCATGTCTGTGAATTATCTCATACATTTCTAGTTCAGGACTTTTTGCAGCCTTTGCACCACCTGATGAAGGAGCACTTTCAGGTGAATCTCTTGGAATGTATTTCATAAGGTGTGCAAACTGAAAAAGCTCCGACTCCAATCCAGCCTCCAAGTCCTTAGGATATGAAGACACAAGCTTTTCAGCAGATGCTTTAAGCTCAGTGTTCGTTTTGTTTGAGATTTCTGATAAAAACCCAAATTTCTCTCGACGGTCGCTGTAAGCAGCAATGCGTTGTTGTAGGGCAGCACAGAGCTTGTCAATGATGGGCAAGAATGCAGTCACTCTAAACTTGTCTCTCCCTGTCAGCATAACATCCTCCGCGGAGTCTAGTTCATCGTGATGACGCTTGCGCTTCCTAATACGCTGCGTGTCGGCGTAGTATGCATCATTACTCGTCACATCACAGGGATCACACTTAGCCATAGCTTTTGCTTCAAAGTCATCGAACTGGGATCTCAGGTCTTTAGCAAATTGTAAAAGAGACTCTAGCAGTGTGACAGCTGTGTTGAGGGAGAGCCCAGATTTTTGCAGCTGGATACTGCTACTCTGAAACCTTTCCAATACTGTATCCCAAACTTCAAGAAGAATCACTGTTTCAAGTTTTTTCAAACCTTTGAGAAGACCACTTGCTTCAGCTCTTGTTTCAGCTGGCTGATTCTGATCTGAGAATAACTCTTCCAGAACAATGATGTTTTCTTTGTGTGCTCTACTGAGAGCAGCTACAGCATCTGCTCGTGCTGACCAACGAGTGTCTGAAAGTATTTTTCAACTTTCAACTTCTTATCTTTATTAGTCTCTAGTACCTCACGGTGTCTCCTCCAACGATAAGTAGATGCAACAAGAAAGGAGTACATATTTTGTACCAGAGCAAACAATGACACTGCAGCAGGACACCTTTCTGCAGCACACTTAGCCACCAAGTTTAAGGAATGAGCCATACATGGTATGTACTCAGCTTCACTACACTCATTCTTGATTATCTGTTGGGTCCCCAGATATTTACCAGACATGTTGCTGGCATTGTCATAGGACTGTCCTCGGCAGTCGATAACTGGAATGTTCTTCTCTTTAAGAAAATCAAGAACAGTTGTAGCAATATCTCTGCCAGTGTGGCTTAGCATGGGAATAAACTGCAAAAACCTTTCAACTGGACCTGTAGTAGGCAGTACATAGCGGATTGTAAAAGTAAGTTGATCCATGTGTGAAATATCAGGTGTGGAGTCAACAGAAATTGAGAAGTACTTTGCTGTTTTTACTTCATCTGTTATGAGGACATAACCTTTTCTGCCATTATTCCAATGACTTCCTCAGAAATGACATGGGACAAGTAGGAAGTATGACCACTACCTTTGTTTGCGTGTTTCTTGATATGTGCTGCCAAGAAACTGTCGTATGTGCTCAGCAGCTCTAGAATCCCAAGATAGTTTCCATTGTGTACTGATCCAATTACTTCATCTTTACCTCGAATGGCTAGCCCGCGTTCGCAAAGTAGCTTTAAAACATCTACACACCTCCTCAATACTGCTTGCCAGTACTCGCATTCACTTTCATATTGTTGTACTAGATTAGAGTCAATACGGGCACCCGCAGTCTTTCGATATATCATTTCGACCATACTTTTCCTGTGCTGATCTGACCTACTGTGAGATTCTATGACATACCTAGCGTTCTTCCAACCATTGAAGCCAGTTGTGAATGAGCTTTCCACCTTTGACATAAGCTTGCAAGCAAAACAATACACTTTACCAGTTGTTTTAGAGTAACAGAGCCATTTAAGATTAATTTCTTGGCCAGATAATGAATGAGTTCGAGTGAATAATGTCTTTGTACAATGACGGGTTCTGTTTAGCTCTTTCACAGCTGACTCTTTGAAGTCACCATCACAGTGTCGACATTCTGCGCTTCCCTTTTCAACCAATAGTCACACATTTTCAGTAATTATTTTAGGCCATAATCCAAGATCCGTTTCAAATCCTTGTTCAGTACCGGTATTCATAATTTTCACTTCCTCTTGTGTCTCCTCACTGTCACTGTGTTCAGGTTCAATTGCGCTAACTACACTAGGTTCAGTACTAGTTGTGGCTTCTCCAGTTGTTTCAGGCGTAATTGGTGTCTCTACTGATTCAGATTCAGTTTGACCGGATTCAGTTTGAGTTTGTGATTTTGCAGATTCAGATACTGTTGGATATGTCAACCATTGAGTTATTTTTGGTAGTTTTTTTACTCTTTGGTTTACGTCTGCCTTTTCTTGTCGTTTAACAGAGCCAGCTTTATACTTCCTCCCTTGATCACGATCACGACTTGTTGATTTCTCCATTGTGCCTCAGTGCAGCCTCACTGCCTTATCCTGAAACATAAAACATAAAAAACAAACTATTTACACTTGACCCTCGGTTTAGTATTAATTAATACAGTTTAATTAATTAATTAAATACAGACACTAAACAGTTGTTCGGGTGAAAAAGTCGCTTTATGGGAAAAGTCGCCAGCCCCCACCAGTGGCGACTTTTTCCTTAAATATGTATAAAATGTATTTATTATGAAATCTAAGCTAAACTGACCTAACCTAGCCTAAGTACGTTTCATATAAAAAAATTAATTACATTAATTTAACATTTTTCAACTTATTTATGTTATTATAAAGCTGACTAAAACTCGCCCATCCCCATTTATTGACTGGCGACTTTTTCGAGATACGACTTTTACCATTACTTACCACTAAACACACTCACATGTGCACTCCACAGCGGCCTGAATAGAACTAAACTCCCGCCAAGCAAAGAGAGTGATACCATAATTATCACTAATCATTAATCAATTGTATTATTTATAGTGGAATCCAACATTATAATATATGTGAGGGCGCGGGGCCCTCACAGGCGCGGGGCCGTAGGCCATGGCCTACTCGGCCCCCCCCTAAATCCGCCACTGCTCCAACAAGCATACCAAGCGAGAGATTATTTAGCAGTGCTGGATTAATATATGATGAAAAGAGAAACAGACTGGCAGCAGAAAAGGCAGAAAAATTAATGTTCCTTAAGCATAACCTTCCTATATTAAGTTTGAATATTAAACGATGAACATCTTAGTTTACTTTATTTTAATTACTCATTTATAAATATGCCTAATAAAACTTTAAACTTAATATAAATAGTTATCAAGCTAATTAAAATCTCTTTGTATAAGGGTGGAGGTTGGGGAAAGAGGTCGGGTAACACAATTATGGTTTCTAATTGTGGCTGAAACTCAACAAAATATAACGAATTTATTTGCAGATGAATTCACTAATTGATTTCTATATTAGTTAGATGCTTGCTATTATTTTATATGTTCAGGGAAAAGTACAGCAATTATTGTACAATTAATCAATTATACTACATTATAGCTACAGCTCTCTCTATATAATAACTTATTATATACGTTAAACACAACAAATCTCGAATATATCCAAAAAATAACGAAAATGTAGACATCTGCATCCGCATCCGCGGATGTTGAAATCAAACATCCGCATCCGCGGATGTGAAAAAAATGACATCCGCTACATCACTAGCAATTAATGTGATATGCGTTTAAGTTAGGGTGCGTAGTATTAGTTTTAATTTTGTTGTTGTTTATAGACATCCCATTCAACCCCTTGATACCAATACTAGATTTTACTCACTTCTTGGTAACTATTAATAATGGGAATAGTATAATTGTCGGAGACTTTTACTGGTAATGAGGAGGGTTTCAGACTGGTTGAGTTCATGGAAGATAATTTTTTACGACATAGTTACTGAACCAAAGCGCAGTGACAATATCTTAGACATGGTGATGACGAAAGACAATAATATAGTCAAAGGTTCAGAAGTAAGTGAGGGTTTGGGATGGAGTGGTGATCAAATTATTAGGTTTAAACTATTGATAGAAAACAGTAAGGATAGTAACGTAATAGAAGTCCCCAATTTTTGTAGGGCTAATTTTGATAGTTTTGCGGACAGGATGAGAGTAGTGGACAGGGATAATTTATTTATGGGCAATGACGCAAATTTTCATTGGGAGGCGTTTAAAGAAAGTTTTATGAATATCAAAAGGTAGTTTATTGCTCATAGGCCAAAGCGCGCTAGAAATCATGGTGAGCCCAAGTGGTGGATTAGGGAAATAGGCAAGTTCATAAACAAGTGTAACAGTGTGTGTAGACTTAAACATCAGGTTAAAAGATCAGTTAGGAATGCTAAGCTTGATATATCTATTAAAGTTAGCTACTGTGCCATTCCGCTCATTAAGCGTAATTTAGAGATGCTTATAGCTGTGGATAGTAAACATAATACCAAAACGTTTTTTGAATACATCAATAATTGTAAGCCGATAAGAGATAACATAGGCCCTCTAGTGGACATTAACGGTGCTTTGGCTTCCGATGCTCAGGTGATGGTGGGTATTTTTAATAACTTTTTTGCGACAGTTTTTACTGTAGAAGACATAAATAATGTCCCCAATGTGGACGATATCATTCCATTTAGTAGTGAGACTATTTTGGATGAAATAACTGTTTACGAGGGTGAGATTGCACATTATATCGATAGGCTGAAAGTTAGCAAGACTCGAGGCCCTGACGTGCTTTATCCCAGACCATTGAAAGATTTGAAAGACGTCATCATAGGCCCCTTAACAAAGATTTTTAATCAGTCACTGGAAATGGGGATTATTTCTGAAGACTTCAAATTAGCTAATGTCACACCCATTTTTTAAAAAAGGCAACCGACTGCACATTAGCTAGCAATTATAGGCCCATTAGCTTAACATCAACTGTCGGTAAACTTTTGGAATCCGTAGTTAAGGATCGTATCATCAATCACTTAGAAAGTCGAGAGTTGATTAATAGTAGTCAGCATGCATGGGTTTCGATGCCATAGATCTTGTTTAACTAATTTGTTAGAATTTTATAACGAAATAGTGCGCGAATACGATAGGCGTAGAGTGGCTGACGTTATTTATTTAGATTTTAAAAAGGCATTTGATACAGTTCTGCATAGAAGATTAATTGCGAAGGTTAAAGTGCACAGTATATGTGGTCAGGTAGCTAACTAGTTAGAGGAATGGCTTCGTGCTAGGAAACAGAGGGTCATTGTTAATGATAGTGAATCAGGGTGGTTGGATGTAGGTAGTGGTGTCCCACAGGGTTCAGTGTTGGGCCCATTGCTATTCGTAATTTACGATACTAAAATAGGCGGTAAGGTTGTTAATGAGGACGATAGAAATAGGCTCCAAGATGATGTAAATAGGGTTATGGAGTGGACGGTTAAGTGGCAGATGCAATTTAACGTGGACAAATGTAAAGTTTTGCATATAGGTTCTCATAACAATAATTACATGTACACGATGGATTTTAGAGAGTTAGCAAGCGTTGATGAGGAAGTAGATTTAGGCATACGCATATCTAAGGATTTAAAAGTTAGGAACCAGTGCCTGGAGTCTTGGGCAAAAGCTAATAGGATGTTAGGCTTCATAGCAAGTAATTTTGAATTTAAATCAAAGAATATTATACTGCCCCTTTACAAGTCCTTAGTCAGGCCTCATTTAGAATATGCCATTCAGTTTTGGTGCCCATATTTGCATGAGGACATTGATAGGTTAGAAAGGGTTTGAACAGCATCGCGCCACGAAACTAATTCCATCATTGTGCAACAAGCTTACGAAGATAGGACTAAAGAGTTAGACTTGCATTCACTTGAAACTAGGAGATTAAGGGGGAAGCTTATTGAAGTTTTCAAAATCATTAATAAAATCAATAATATAAATTTTGATGAATCTGTTATTACGAGTATTGCTATTATTGAAAGTGAACAGTTTCATTACTATCACTAAAAACTCCTTTACATTTAAAGTAATTGATAAATGGAATAATCTTCCTGCGTCAGTCGTGAACTCTACCAGCATTAATGTGCTTAAGAACTGTTTAGATAGTCATTTTAAAAATATTAACGTTGTTTAATATAATAATAAAACAATTAGTAACAGGAGCTCTGGGGGTTGTTGATGACTAATGCCAGCTTGTGATATGCCAGCAAAAAAAAAAAAAAAAAAAAAACTAACATGAACTTAGATGTAGCTCGTAGCGTAAACTAACCCACTTTTTGTAATTCTTTTTTTTTTTTCTCTCATTATTTGCATGTCTGTAGTTTGCATGGTATGATAGTGTTTGAGTTAAGAATGTGTTGCATGATTTGTAATGCGTTCTTATTTTACTTCTTTTCATCTTTCACCCCTTTCTGGTAGAATGGGCTGCATCCTCTACCTCCCTATAGAGTGGAGGACCAGTCTGCAACAGCTGGAAGTATTCTCTTTTGACTATTTATCGACTTGTCGGCAGTGGCCAGCAGATGATGATGATGGGGAGTCTTTCTTTCTCTTTTTCTGAATGTATCTTAACCCACAAGTGATAGGTTTTGCTACTTAATTAACTCCATATTCTCTTCTTTTAACCCCTTACTTTCTTCTTTCTCTCAGGCTAACCTTAGAGTGGATCTTAGGGTCTTTGTTAGCCTTAGCTTCTGTAGATCTTTAACCCCCATGAATAGCAGGGGGTCTACTGTAATTGGTGCAGGTGTATGGTCCCATACATTTTTACTGCATTCCAGTTCTAATGCTGTCAGAATCTTCCAGGGGATATATTTACACATTTTGTTGTCCAGCTATATAGTGTTCATCTGCCATGAGCACCCTACAGCATGTTATAAGATGGCCAACACTTTCTACCTCAGTAATGATGATAGGTTTAGATTCTGTCATGCTAAGTCCAACCATCTTTTTTAATGCATTTGTGCAAGATCTTGGGCACCCAATATAAGTCATTCTCCATCATACTGCAGAACTCTTCTTAATAGTGTTTCCTGTTGTCAATCATTCTGGGGCCTCCTCCTCACCATTTATCACACAGTGGAATGCCTGCTTGTAGTATTTATGTATGGGGTGGTTGTTTGATCCACAAGTTTGGCAGCTGGTCTATTCCTGGGCTTTTAAAGTTAGTAAAACTTGCTAATTTTGATTTCAGGTTGTTTTCAGTAATGCTGTTTACCATTTGTTGCTTATTTCTATTAATCTGTCTCATCTCCTCCATCCAATCAGCTTCATTGTTGTGCTGCACTGGGTCCTGGAAAAGCTGTCTCCAGTAGTTATCCAATACAGTTTGGTCTGGTGGTTCCTCAACTTGAATTTTTCTTTGTATTAAATTCTTTTATAAGGCACTTGGGTTCTTTGCAGATAATTGGTTTTGTTCCTTTGCTCTTTGTTTCTACTGTTTTTTATTTGCTGAGCTAGTGCTTTAATTTGTCTGGTGTTCGTGGCATTTTTGTTGCAGCTGTTCATCATCACTCATGTTATACTTCTGCTTAATCTTTCTAACCCTTGCTGCTAGGTTTCTGCTCCATGGGCTTCTCACAAATGTTTCCATTTGTGAGACTTCCCTTCTGAGTTGCAATATTCTTGCCTGCTTTTTCTTCTTCCATGTTGGGACCTTAAGTACCCTGTTTGGTCTTTCCTTGGGCCTCTGAGGGCTGCAGTTGGGTATAACCTTGGGTGTATAACCCAACTGCATAATCTATGATGATGATTTCAGATATTTGGGCCTCTGTTGGTACCAGTATTAGTTTTGGCAGTGCTAAATTGACTTTCTTTATTAGCTGTTTAAATGGTCTGTTGGTATTCAGCTTTATCAATTTTGGTCTATCACCCAATTCCATGGATCTTACTTTCTCTATCTTGTTGACAAGTTCCTCCTCTATTTGCCTCTGTTCCCAATCAATGTGCTCTTCTGCAGGTGGTGGGTTGCTTAGTTCCAGTGTGGACAGTGGCGATGGTAGTAGCAGCAGCAATGGTTTTTATATTATATTTTTGTGTGGAAAGTCTTGTTGGTGGCACTTGTGCTTTGTAAGGACAATGGTGGCAAAATATTTCATGCCAGGTTTGAGTAATATCTTTATGCAAAAGAAAAACATACCTCAGCCAATCAGTTGCCCAAATAAGTGTCCATTTTTCCTCTTTTGTCCAGTTTTTCCATTTGATCTCTTCTCAATATCCATATTGCTAAATTCTTCCTCTGCTTTCTTAAGGGCATTTTCTTTGGTGGTTCTCATTTCCTCTTGGGTTAAGTATTTGTGTGACTAGTAAATTTATTTTTTCAGTTGTTGTTAGGCTTTTCTTCTCTGGTAATCTTTTCTTGAAGAATTCTATGCTTCTGCCTGCCCCAGCCCTCATACCTTGAGTACTCAAGAAAGCCAAAATCACAGTCTTCTCCTCTATGGTCCATCTACTTTTCTCATAGTTTCTGAGATTTCTTCTATGTCCCATATGATGATGTTGGTCCAGGAGTTCAGGGCCATTGTTTATCTGACCTGGTGAGTCTCTCTGCAAGGCCTCCAGTTGGGAGTGGTTCAACCCCATTCTAGAAGTCATAGGAGTAAAAGGGCTAGTCAGTTGATAATCACAGGGTGCCTGCCCTTCCACATCCCCATGACTGAGTGAAGTGGTTTCAACTCTTACGTCTCTACACTGTTTGCTTTTTTCCTTTGTCTAGTTTGCATTTTCATATTAGTTGAAGCTTTTCACTAGGGTTTGTGCCTCTAAGAGAGATCACTTCTTCCTTATCACTGCTTGCCACCAAACCCTGTGTTAGTGGGACCTGAGTGTGCCAAGAGCACAGCTCAAAGGCTCTTCTTTCACTCTTTGGTTTATATTCTTTTAATTTTTTTTTCTTTTCACATACTGGGGACCCCAACCTAGGGTCTAACCAGATCTGTGTTTAGTTGTTGCTGATGCTTCTGAGGGCTCTTTTCAAGATAGTGACACTATCCCGGATTGTTTCCAGTTGTATCTCTGAGGCTGTTGGGTTGTTTGGTATTTATTCTAGATAAGAGTTTAAGTTCATTTTTAGTAGCCCAGTTGCTTCCATTATCACTGGTATTATTTCAATTTCACGCAGTGACCACATTCTTTTTAGGTCATTCTCTAGGTCTTGGTACTTGGTTATTTTTTCCCTTTCTGCTTGGTTTAGACCATAATCACTGGGGATGCTTACATTGATCAATAAACTGTACCTTTCTATTCTCTCTGTCCCATATTACTATCAGGTCATCCCATAAGTAATGTCATTTTTTTAGATTGGAATTTGAAGGACAAAAAAAAAACTCAACTGAAACTTTAATCTAGTATATATTTTCCATCGGAATCAATGACACTCCTCCAACGTCCTACAAGCTTTTCAATGCCATGTTTATAAAATTCAGGCTGTTTTGAGGCAAAAAACGTACAAAGACTGGTGTGCAGGTCATCTAAAGAAGTATACTGTTTCTCATCAAGACAGTTTTGCAGACTTCTGAAGAGATGATAATCTGGAGGCGCAAGGTCTGGAGAATATGGAGAATATGGAGAATATGGAGGATGTGGAACTTTTTCCCACCCAAGCTCCTCAATTTTTGCAGAAGTGATCCGAGCAGTATGAGGACGTGCATTGTCATGGTGGAACACGATTCCTTTCCGATTAACCAAAAAAGGTCTCTTTTCTTTTAGTGCAGTGTTCAATCAATCCAGTTGTTGACAGTAGACTTGAGCGGTGATTGTTTGGTTGTGTGGTAAGGTTTCAAAGTGTATTACACCACCTTTATCCCACCAAACACTAAGCAATACCTTCCGAGGGTGAAGATTTGGCTTTGGCTGTGGTGTCACTGGTTCTCCGGCACAAACCCACTGTCGACAGCGCTTAACATTCTGGTACAGTATCCACTTTTCATCACCAATCACTAAACGGTGCAAAAATGGATCTTGGGGTTCATGAGAATGAAGAGCTGTGCTAATGTTTACCCACACCCTCAGATTGTCGACTGACAATTCATGTGGCACCCATTTTCCTAACTTAGGCACTTTCCCGAGTTGTTGCAAATGTCGATCGATGGGAATGAATTGAGTTTCTGGGCCAATTCTTTGACAGTTGTTGAACAGTCTTCTTCAAGTGCGGCTAACAGCAGGTCATCATCAAACTCAGCAGGGTGTCCAAAGCGTGCTGCATCTGTCAAACAGTAGTCACCATTCCTAAACTTTTGAAACCATCTTTGACATTTCCTCACATGCAGAATATCATTGCCATAAACTTCCTGAATGTTTCGCATTGCTTCAGTAGCACTATTCCCTTTTTTGAACTCGTAAAGCATTATATGCCTGATATGCTCTTCTGATACCGCCATGTTTATGAGGGGTTCACATAAAGCAAAACACATGTCTTCACTGGTCAAGGTCTGTAAAGTATGTAGCGAAACAGGATAGATCTCCTCTTAGATATAACCTTCAGAAAATTTATGCTTAAACCGAGTAGGACTAGTTTAAACTTATCCCATAAGTAATGTCGTTTTTTATGATAGATTGACCTGATATATCAGGTTTAATGGCTCTGTTTGGATATATCTTCCTGTTGGGATGATTTTGTCATAATATATGGTGAAAATAACATTCCCTACTACATCTTCTGGTTCATTCTCCCAGTGGTGGAGAGGCACTTCTAGTTTGTAATGCTGGCAGATTTTCCAGTGTATAAGCCTGCACACTTTGTTATATGCCATAGTGTAATGCCCCTCAATCAGCAGGGTCTGGCAACTAGATAGATGATGTCCTACACTTTCAACCTCAGCTCTACAATATCTGCATTTATCATCACTACTAATGCCAGCCATTTTTTTTAATCCATTGGTATACCAGTGCTTGGTCTTGTGCCCCAAGAATCAACCTTTAACTGTCCCATTTCAGCAATACTCATTTCAGCCACTCAGGGGATATTTCCTCATCGATATAGTCCATTTCTAGCTCTCTGATATATCTTCCTGCCCTAGTATGTTGTCTCCAAGTTTCTTTATGACACTGCTGTACCCTTTGGGTATATTTAGTTCTTGTTTTTTTTGGCTGTTGCTGTAGCTGAAGTATCTGGTGTTCCTATTTCTTCAGCAAGTGCATTGTCAGTGACTAATTGGGCCAGTTTGTGATGGAAGTTTGTTGGCTTAAGATTTGCTGATGATCTCTGACCAGCTGTATATGCTTATCATTAGAGCTTGCAATATATTGGCCTAGGCTTACAATTGTTGCCCTATGTGCTTGATTAATCTTCACCAGACCCATACCACCACCTTTTCTGGGTAGATAGATTCTCTCTATGCACTGGTTTTTCTATGTGATCTTATTAATGGTAAGGATCTTTCTTGTTTTCACATCAAGTTTGTTAATGTCTCCTTGAGGCCAGTCTATGATCCCAAATACTGTACTGAAAACATGGTATGGCTGCTTGATTGATGACTGCAATCTTATTCTTGTTGGTGAGTTGTGATCTGCAGATCTTTGTTCTTTGGTTGTATTCCTTGATAATTTTTTCTCTCATTCTCTTGTTCTCCACATTTGTATTTTTCTTCCACTCCAAGGTATTTATATACTACATCCTCCTCCAGGTCTGCAATCCTGGTGCCCTCACCCACATCCATACGCTCCATTGACACCTATTTCCTGCTCTTATTGTGCATTTGGAGCACTTGTCTAGCCTAAACTGCATTTGGATATCGTGTGAATACCTGTGCACTATGTTAAGTTGATATTGCAGGTTTGTATCATTGTTTGCATATAGCTTCAGGTCATCCATAAACAGCAGATATGTGACTGTTTTCTGGGGTTCCCTTCTGCCATGTGTCCCCCTTCTTCAGTAGTTAGTTTGCAAAGAAGGTCCAGTGTTAAGCAGAACAATAGTCATGAAAGGCTCTCTCCTTGGAAGATGCCCCTTTGAATTTTTATATTTTCAAATGTTATTTTCCACTTTATTCTGAAGGAATGCCATTATATTTCCATGTATGTTATATAGTTCCATGCATTTGATTATCCAAGAGTGGGGAACACTGTCAAATGCTTTCTGATAACCTATCCAGGGCATACCAAGGTTTTTGTCTCCTCTTGCAATCTTCTAGTATAATTTTGTTTGCGTAATTGGTCCTTTGTGCCAAAACATTTGCATCTGCACCCATGTTGTTGTTTTTCATAGTTATGTGATGTGAAGTGGGTATAAATTTGGTCTACTAATAGTCCTGTTAAGAGCTTATATGTAGTTGGTAAGCAAGTGATTGGTCTATATTTATTTGGGAGATGGGTGTCTTTTGTTTTGGGTGTGAATTCTTAAATGTGCGTTAAGATTCCCAATTTGTGAAGCACTGTAGGGACAAGTGCCACATTTAAAAGGCTTTTCACCAGTGTGAATTTTTAAATGTCTTTTAAGAAATGAAATATTTGATGCACTGTAGGAACAAGTGTCACATTTAAAAGGCTTTTCACCAATGTGAATTTTTAAATGTCTTTTAAGATATGAAATTCGTGATGCACAGAATGAACAAGTGTCACATTTAAAAGGCTTTTCACCACTGTGAATACTTAAATGTGCCTTAAGAGCAGAACTAACTGATGCACTGTAGGAACAAGTGCCACATTTAAAAGGCTTTTCACCAGTATGAATTCTTAAATGGGCCTTAAGAGCAGAACTAACTGATGCACTATAGGAACAAGTGCCACATTTAAAAGGCTTTTCACCAGTGTGAATTCTCAAATGTCTTTTAAGATTTGAAATATTTGACGCACTGAATGAACAAGTGTCACATTTAAAAGGCTTTTCACCACTGTGAATACTTAAATGTCCTTAAGAGCAGAACTAACTGATGCACTGTAGGAACAAGTGCCACATTTAAAAGGCTTTTCACCAGTATGAATTCTTAAATGGGCCTTAAGAGCAGAACTAACTGATGCACTATAGGAACAAGTACCACATTTAAAAGGCTTTTCACCAGTGTGAATTCTTAAATGTCTTTTAAGATTTGAAATATTTGATGCACTGAATGAACAAGTGTCACATTTAAAAGGCTTTTCACCACTGTGAATACTTAAATGTGCCTTAAGAGCAGAACTAACTGATGCACTGTAGGAACAAGTGCCACATTTAAAAGGCTTTTCACCAGTGTGAATTCTTAAATGTGCCTTAAGATTCCCAATTTGTGAAGCACTGTAGGAACAAGTGCCACATTTAAAAGGCTTTTCACCAGTGTGGACCCTTACATGAATTATAAGTTTGCAATGCACTTTGGTTTGATAAGAACAAAATGAACATCGATACTCTTCCTTTCTCTCTCTGGTGTTTATATCTGCTTTGTTTATGAAGTTAGCTGTAGTCACTTTATGCATGTTTGATATTCTTTCTGAATTCTTACCTATCTGGAAAACAATAATAAACTCATTCGACTTTTTTCATAAAACTTATGTCAACACATTGAAATTATTCATATACCATACTAACTTGTTTATCAAATAAACAAAAAAAAGGTAATTTAGCTTTAATTTAAAACTTCAACCTGATCTTTATAAGATACTTCTCTATTCTAAATATATCTGTTATGGATTCTAGTTTCATTTCATAGAATAGGCAGAGAGACAAACATCACATTCATCTCACAGTTATATGAAGTCCAAACTTTTAACTATTTTTACTTTAAATTTTAACATTTCACTCAGAATTATGACTGAGAATTTCAAAATAAATTCTTAGTTTGGTCTGCAATGAATTTTTACTCTACTCAACAATGCTCACTTCTAAATTTGACTTCAATTTTACTTCCAACATTAATTTTTAAATTAGAATTAAGGTTAAAATTAACTCTCAATTTCAACCTTGACCTTGCCAAAATCTGAACTTTATTCTACTTGCAAGTTAAAAAGCACCACTAATTTTTATTAGAGAAAAGCTTCCCAACACAAAAGCAAAATTCAAATTCATAAATTAAAAGTAAATGCCAAAGTACCAAAACTTCATCTGGATGAATGACCTGGTTGAATTTTGAACTTGACTGAAATTTATTTCTGTCCACATTTTAAATGACCAAAAATATTTGCTTTGAAAAATGAAATAAAGTGTAAATTCCGACTTTTTTTTTTATAGTTGAATTTTGTCTTTGACTGACTGATGAAATCCAAACTGAATTTTGACTTTTTAAATTCTGGGTAACTGAATTAAGTTAAATTAACTTTCATTTCCACTTCCATTTTACTTTCTGACTTTCAAATTTAAATTTATTAAGATCGACAGTTAAGACTGAATTCAAAGTCAATGACAAAATTCAAACTTAAAGATGCACACTAAAAGCATCAAATATGATTGTAGACACCAATCAACCAGGGAAGTACAATCAAACCCCGATATCCATTATTAATTTTGGGTTCTTGAAAATGTCATGATGGTCCCTAGGTTTTAAGCATAACATGCCTTTAATATTTGAAAAATTACTTTCTAACATGCTTTTAGCCTTGATATAACATAGTACAAGTCTCCACAGACATATAAAATGAATATCAAGCAATAAATAAAGCAATAAAAGTTGTAAATAAATTTAATCAATTATTTCACTAAATAATAACCAGAGCAATGCAAGACAACTATCAAATATGGCTTTCAGAAAACAGACTGAAGGCAGATTTCAAGTTTGAAAGTTCTAGATGTTGCACCAGACAATGAATGGATGACTGTATGACTAAATGCATGTCATGTTATTTTGCATTGTAGCTAACAGACAAAATATGAATGAGCAGGAATATGCAAGAGATATGGGGGTGGGTGGGTAATAATTAAGTGAATAAGTCAAAAAATAGATAATGGGGATGGACTGTAGTCTGGGAGGAAAAGTAGGCAGAAGATGGAGAGCTGGAACTCCTACTTCACCCGTCACTGTCCTGCTTAGCTAATCTTTCTCAATGTCTCATGTACCCTGTCAGCAGTCCAGCATGCTCTCAAACACACACTTCTCTTACTATTCTTCACTACACAATCTTTTCAAAATAAAAAAAGTAAATAGTATCAACCTCAAGAGCCTGGGAGTCCCCTGGGGAGGGGACCCTAAATATTCTCACTTTTGGCTCCCACTGCCAATACTGGAAAATACAGACCCAGGCAGCAGGACTGGTTCTGCTAATGCCCATTTGGGACATTCTGGGCCTCTGACTAATGCACTTTTCATAAACTTCTGCAACATTCATGGCCTTTCCCCACATTTTCAATCTGTTGACCACCACCACCTCTTCTCTTCCTCACTGAAACATAGGTATATGGGATGAATGACAGCAACCCCTTTTCTTTACCCTCCTACTTTCTCTATACTCAGTTTTATTCCAAAGGTGCAATCTTGTTCACTCCTCTTTTGAGTACATTTCTCATGTGTTGGGTGGCTCAACCCACACAGTTCTACTTCACTAGGTTGAATCAAAGGCTTTTCATTTCATCATTTCCCCACCTCTTACTGACTGTCTTCAAGTCCTCCTCTCTCTTCACCATTGCTATTTTAACAGACAATGCTCTTCTGAACTCTCCGACTGCATGCCTCCTCCTTTAAGGAGAGCATGCAGTACAATACCAAACAACACATTCTCATTCCTTTTCTGTCAAACTCAAGGGTTATTTGGTATTTTCAATCTTTCACCTACTCAACTAGTCTATGACCTCCAATCTTTCAATAGCAGTGTCCAGGCATCTCAAAATGCTTGATTTTTGGCCATCATCTTTCTGTATTGAGAGAGGGAGGGAGGGAGTTATTTTTGAAGGCATTTGCCCTTGGCCCCTCCTTCATGCATTAAAAAAAGAAAAAATTATATGCTTCCATAAACAAAGTTCCTACTTCTTACACCGAAAAGGAAATCTTAATATTTTTAAATTAAAAAAAATATATTTTAAAGAAGTGCAAACTACTGCTATCCCAAAATCAGGAATCCAGTGTTACCTTATGGGAAAATATTAGGATTGTACAGTGAGGTCATGATCTGTATTTACATTTCAGGAACTGCTTCCATTTCTTTCTTTATTTCAATTCAACATGTATTCACAAAGTTATTGATTATATCCTAACTACTCTACACCCTTTTATAGTTATATCCTTACCTAAGTTTCCAGATAGCCAAAAATTGCCATCATATTTTTCTCTATTCACACATCCAATGACTTTTCACTCCACACCTTTCCTCAATGTTCACATTTGCATTTTATATCAATCACACCACTCAAATTATTTATATTAACTGCTGTCATACCAAACAAGCATCTCAAACACACACACCAACGTTAGTACTAATATACCTTTATGTAAGCTGTAAAGGAGTGTACTCTAACAAAATTTCTTGGTGTAATGCAAGACAAGAATTTGCAATGGAACAATCATGTAAATTATATCTCAAAAAAGATTTCAAGGACTATTACTATGTTTAAACTTTGAAATGTAGTCCATAAACAGACTTTAACAACTCTGTATTATACTCTTGTTCTTCCTTATATAATGTACTGCAACCTTGTTTGGGGAGACCCCACTAACAATGCTTTAAACAGTATCATTATCAGCAAAAAACAAGCAATAGGGTTATCATCTATTAAGTTCCATGACCATTGTAGTGCACTATTTAAAGAGCTAAAACTACTAAAGTTCAAAGATGGAATCAAACTGGCACATTTTGTTTTTTATTTACAAGCATAAAAACAAAATCATTAACTTACAGGATATCTATTTACCCATTGTAACTCATCAAAAAATCCACTCATGTCAGACCAGAAATAGATTAAAGCATGTTATTCCTCAATTTACGTTATCTCAAAAATGACCCATTTTCATTGGACTAAAATATGGAATAATTTAAATACCAATATAAAATATATTATGAATGTAAATTCACTTAAAACCCATGTTGAAATCTAGATTAATAATAGAATATTTATAACAAGTAATGTTCACTTATTCTAGATTGTTACTGTTTATCTCTCATGCCTAATATTGATTTCTTTGTATAGTATTAGTGTTATATCTTCAATGATGACTGCATTTGCTCTATATATCAATAATAACTTATGATTAATATATTATTAATAATTTTTCCTTTAATTAAGAGCCCAGTAAAGCCTGAAGCTTAGGGGCTAAATTAAATAAAACAAATTGTCTAATTTCACAATTACTTGTTAGAACAGAAAAAAAAAAAAAATTGTAAAATTGTATTTATTTTATCAATAAAGGCTCTTCAAATTTAAAATTCCTAAATTTATTCTCCGATTCACTTGGATGATTTTTAACATATGTATGATGCAACAGCTGCTACTCATTCTCTTCTAAACTCCTCTCTCTAGCATTCCTGCTTTCACAGAAGCCATTACCCCTTCCATATACACATTAAATAGCATGGCAACATCACACAACCCTGTTCATTCCAATATTAATGCTGAATCAGTTACTTAGGTCACCCTTTAAATATCATACACAAAAATATTCAAATAAAAATGCTCACTACATTTAACAACTTAAGAACAACATCTAGCCTTACCACTGGTGGCAAAATGAGTCTATTCACTTAATCATATGTTGCCTCCAACTCCATAATTCTCATATACACTTGGCATCCAATCACTTAGTTTTGTAATTATCTACTTCACAGCAAAAATGCCATCTGATGATCCTCTGGTTTCCTTTGAACTACCTTGTTCATGGTATTTATACTGTATACTCTAAAAGAAGTAGACATTTTACTGGCCATTACATTGTCCCAGTTTTGTCAATTTTGAAATGTCTAATGCTTTAGACATAATTTCACAGTAATTAAACATTTTGTTAGACATTTCACAAAGTCAACTGAAATGTCTAAATTGTCCCCATTTTTTAAACAATTGAAAAGACTGATCTGAAATGTCTAATGCATGAAAGTTTAAGGAGTTTAAATTCATACAAAAAGAATTGCTTCACAGCATTACTCTTAATAACTTTCGACTTTCAATTTATATCCATTTCTACTTTTAACTTGCTATGTATCCTTATCAAATAACTTCCTGTAATTTACATCATCAAAGTCAATTATCAGTTTTAAATACAGTCAGCCCTCACTTTATGAATGCTTGCTATACAAATTTTCACTTGTACAAATTGACCTAATTAACACCATCCCATGTGGATACCAATGGTTTTCACTGGTATGAACACTACAAATGTATGCCAAAATATCCAAATGTGATCAAATGTGCAACAGAACCACAAGTCCCTGAGAGCCCTGCAAGAGGATCCCTCACCATCAAAGGCCAGAAAGAAGCCTTCAAGCACCTGGAGATCTTCAAAGCTATCATCATGGAGGACAGCAATATGGAGAGGAGGAGTGTTTTCAGAACTTTGGACAATGTTGCTGCCTGCTACAGACAAATTTTGGAAGAAAGGAAGAGGAAAGCTAGGCAGCCATCCCTGGATTCATTCTTCAAGAGGCCTGCTGCTCAAGCTACAACTTCTTCAGTCAAGAGATGAACCTGAAGCTCTTCCTGAAACTATGACTTCTGAGTCAACTCCTCCTTCAAGTCCAAGGAGATCTCCTCAGACTACTGGCTTCAGCCCTTCAAAAACCACAGCTAAGACCACAATGGAGTCCTTCAAAATCTTCAGTTGGAGAAGACACTCCAATGTCTCCCTCTGACTTCCCTCCAGTAATCTCCCCCAACTCCACCCTGAAGACCATTCCAATTAGCTGTTTGCTCTCGAATAAGCTTTAAGTACAATATAACTTGATGTCTTTAATGGAAAGACATCATATGCATATAAATACATTAGTGTTTTTCTGTTTATATTTTCATGAATATTTCCATGATGGGGGGTGACTCTGGAATGATTTAATAAATTATAACAGTGTTTCTATGGAATCCTTTATTTCAGTATATAAATTTTTGATATATAAACCATTTTCAGGAACTAATTGATTCATTAAAGTAAGGGCTGACTGTACTCAAATTAGTTCTCCTATAAATAGATACTTTTCAAATGAATACATACTTAGTTCAGCTAATTTTTCCTCAAACATTTAACTTCTCAGTTCTGGATTCAATTTGGTTGCACTAGCCCAAACTACTAATAATTTGTCACTGTCTTTCCTCAAGTATAAGTTGTCTAACTCAAAGAGTGAACCTAGGGTTGGCCTACCATATATCAAGAGGCCTAGTTCTTAGGATAGGCTCAGAGCTTTGGGATACAGACTGGTTCTTAAGCTTAAAAAGACTGCATATTTCACTGCATTTGCACCGCATTTTCACCATAATGCAATTCCTTACACAATCCTCAGATGATGTGAATTAGTTTTGCTATGTGCATGCATGCTGTTGTGCAGATGCCAAAGCCTGCCCAACCCTAGATCATGACCATTTTTGGTGAGTACAGTACACTAGTATGCATGAAGAGTTTGTATTAGTATATCTGATGATTGTTTATGTTTTAAGCATTTTCTTTTTAAAATAATAGTTAAAAAACATAAATATTAAAAACAATCCTATAACTATAGTCCTATCAGGAACATAACCTAGCCTTATTACATTATTACTTACAGGAAAAATCTCTCATTTTTATGCATTTTCACTAACCTGCCAACTTCCATGAATGCATTAACAGCATTAAGTGAGGGATACCCATATTTTTTACCACAATGCACGTGCATCTAGGAATAAACAATAGAGAATTAACTTGTTATACAAATGAAATATTTAATTTTTATACTTTATACACTGAGAGGCAGAAAAATCAGCCAACTTGGAATATCGTGAAAAGCAAAAAAGTGGGTAGGCTTCTGTTTACAAAAGTTTTAAAATTAAAAAATATAGTCTGAGGCAACCAAATAATGAGACAAAACGTCAGCTGCAAACATACTAGCTGTAACAAATTTTTTACTTCTTTTAAGAATTCAACAGTCTGACATTCAATTGCTCTTAGACTGCTAGTGCCACTTTTTTTTTCCACTAGTGGGAGCAGGCAGTAACAGATGGACTTATAATTCTTTTGTGTTTCAGAATTGGACATTTACAATGGATTTGAGTGCCATGAATGTCACAAGAGTCATCGCCCTAATTAAAGATGGTCAGAGCCAGCTTTATGTTGCTGATGCACTAGGAATTCCAAGAAGAATGGTTTGATGTGTCTACCAACATTATATGGAGACAAGAGAGCACACCTGAAGGCCAGGATCTGCAAGATTGTGCTGCACATCTGCCTGTGATGATCGTTTCATCATCGCTTGACTGCCACAAATGTCCACAATGAGCTGGAAAAGTCTCAAGATATCAGAGTGAACCGTTAGAAGGAGACTTATGTTTCGAAAGTGGCTTACATGCTAGACATCCAGCAATGGGCCTGGAAATGCTCCCACACCACCGCAATGCTCATCTTGCTTTCGCTCATGAGCATCTCAATTGGACTATGGTCCAATGTGGATGTGTATTGTTCACGGATGAATCAAGATTTAACCTTCAAACATCCGATGGATGGGAAAAAGAGTGTGGAGAAGAACAGGAGAAAGATTCACCCTGTGTACTTTTACAGAGAGGGTTGCTTTTGGAGGAGGCTCAGTCATGGTCTGGGGTGGTATCACTTCAAACTCACGGACAGAGCTCATGGTTGTTGGTGGTGGGTCATTGACATCTGCAAGATATGTGGAAGAGATCTTGCTTGAGCATGTCCCTTTTGCTCCTTTTGTTGGCAAAGACTTCCTTCTATAGCACGGTAACACTAGATCCCATGTGGCAAGAGCCATTCGTAATTTCTTTGACGAAGCTGGATTTGTCGAATCGAGTGGCCTTCCCAAAGTCCAGACCTGAACCCCATAAAACATCTCTGGGACACAATGTGAGTGTCTTAGGGCTCATCTAGTAGCCCCTAACACACTACAGGAGCTACAACAAGCTTTAACTGAAGAGTGGGAGGGAATCCCACAGGATGTGATCACCGATCTCATTTATGGGATGAATCAACGAATGCTGCAGTCATTCAAGCTAGGGGAGGCAACACCTCTTATTAACCCTGGATCAAAAGTTTTTTTTTTGTCACTTTTTTTTTTTTTAGTTACAATTTTTTGTACAGTATTTTTTGATAATAAATTGTATTAAGCAGGTGTTTGAAGATTTTTTAATATCCTCATAGACTAAATTTTTGAATTTTAAAACTTTTATAAACAGAAGCTTGCCCACTTTTTTGCTTTTTGTGATATTCTAAGTGGGCTGATTTTTCTACCATTCAGTGTATATCTGAAACATTTAAGCACCATTTTAAGATATTTGAAATATCAAATAAACATTTCAAAATAGCTATTATTCATTTTAGAAAGCTAAGTTCAATATGAGATATTGAGTAAACATTTCAATATATAACCAAGTATCTAGTACCATTTAGAATATAGATGCTAAACTACAAAAAATAAATTACAAACTGTAACCAACCTCAGCAGCTCAAGACAATCAACTAAAATAATGAATAGACTTGCTAATCTTACAGAACTGTGTATTTACAAAATCTTCAGGGATGCTCCAGCCCTCTTGGCATTCCCAAATTTCCTGACTTTAAAGACTTTTTCTAACTCATTCTAATAAATCTTAACCTTTTCACTGCTCTTGGCCATGGCCATAGCTATGGCTTTGCATTGGTGAGTGCTCAAAGCCACAATCGTGTGTTTAATAATTTGCACTTTGTTTTGCTTATAAATTTATGAGTATTTTTAATTCTATTGACTTCTAATATTTGGTGATTTCAGCCAAATAAATGCATATGTGGCTGTACTCTCCATGGAAATATTGTGCGATGAAAGGGATAAAGTTAGAATGGCACTCTCATTTCTCCTTTTAGCCACTTCCATTTCTCCACTAAGCTTATGAGGATTTTATTTGAAGTTTTGTTTATTTACTTTTTCAAACCTATTTTTGCAATATTATACTTGAAAAAATTTACTTACATGTGTAATAACACTTTTCAAGAAACTGAAATTTGTTTATCTTTTCCATATGATAAACAAATTTCAGTTTCTTCAATTAGTTTTCTGGTCAGTTGTTTTATGACACTATGATATTAATGCTTATCCTAAGTACAATAATTAATTTGTGATTTCTAACAACACCAAATTAAAGCTTGGTTTAGATTTCAAATGACTGAGTAATAGGTCTTTACTTTTGAATTCTCAGTCATCAACTACTAAATCATGCAAGAAAGGAGGAGTGTATTCTGACTATTTTAATTATGAAACCCAAATTAAAATTTAATGCTTACTACTTCATTTATATTTGATGAATTTGAAAGACTCTCAGAACATGATTTCTTATCTTTGGAGAATTGTAAAGAATTCAATATAAACTTCTACTCTAGGCAAGATCAATAAAATTAAAAAAGAGAAAAAAGAAGACAGGCAAATACTGTATAATAAATAGTAGTATAAAACTGTCATGTTATATGATATGCAATAACAGAGCACCCAGTAGCTCAGTGGTTATGGTGTCAGGTTCTGTGTTTGATCCCACCCACTCACCCTGTTCCTGCTTGGGCTCAGAGGTGACATTTTGGGCACACACTTTCCCAAGTAGAGGAGGAATGACCTTCCTGGGTGGTGATGATTTCATACAATAATAGTACTAGTAGGAAAGCAAAGGAAAGACAAAGTAGTTCTTCCACCAGCCACTGCTGGTAGAAGGAAGTGGTGAAAGAAGATTTACAGTGGGTAAAAAGTATGAAAAAAATAGTTCATTTACAGTTTTACACCATACATCTACTTATCTTATACATGCAAATACATACAACTGGCTTGTAGAAAGCAAATTATAACAAAACACAACTTAATTTAATCTACATGTTGCATTTTGAAAATTACTAAACTGAAGTAGTCATCATTTTATTGTTGCATCATCTAAAGAATGTCACATTGCTAGATAGAAAATTTGCAATGAATTACATACTTTCTTTTAACTAAATAAAGAAAAGTGGCTCTGATCAACAGGTGTGTGTGTGTGTGTTACAAAGAGCTACAGGCTAACAAAAACATTAAGATCTACTCTAGGTTTGCCCAAGAAAGAAGCAGGGGGCAATAAGGGAAAAATAGAAAAAGCAAATGAAAATAAAAGATACTGAAAACTTATACCATGCTTACACTTAAAGATTCCTATACACAGAAATAGTAGTAAAAATAAAGTACACAATAGAGACAAGTTTTTCCCCTCCTACAACAGACAATGCTGACAGAAAATAGTTGTGAAAAGAAAATTATAGGAAAATACTCTTTCCTTCTGTACCCAGTACACTTCTCATATATGGGGTAGCTCAACTCACACAGCTTTACTTGACTGGGTATTCTGGAATCAAAGGCTTTTTGTCTCATCAATTCCATCTCTCTTTCTGTCTTCAATCTTTCTCTCTTCACCATAGTGTTGCCTCACTCTCTCTCTTCTATCATTATTACAACGGACACTGCACTTTTGAACTCTCTAACTGTGTGCCTCTTCTTTAAGGAGATTATGTAGCACCAGACTCTCAACATATTTTCAACCTTTTTCTGTCAAACTTTCTGACACAAGAATCAGCTGGTATTCTCAATCTTTCATCTACTCAACCAGTCAACTCTGGAACAACCTTCCTCAATCCATTCTTCCCCCAGCTCATGCATGACCTCAAATCTTTCAGTATCAGGCAATTAAAAAATTCTGAACCTTGATTTTGGCTCTTTTTTTTCTCTGTCTGGGAAGTGACATATTTGCAGGCATTTGCCCTTGGTCCCTCCTTCCTGCATAAAATAAATCTGCACACATAGTTGTAACATAGTATTGTAATTGAAAAGCTGAAATTATTTCATAAAATGAATTATAAAAATTATAAAACACCACTGAAAAATAAATAAAAATATATCATAAATCTATATAATTTACACAAAATTTCAGTAAACACACTTCAAATACTGTTAATTAAAAAATCAAGCAGGAGCTAAAATTGCATTTCTGCCTAGTATGCTATTAGAAGCAGGGACAAGTATAGTAAAAGGAGCAAACTCACTTCTGCATTTTTTCATTTAATTTAATACATTATATACAGGGGTGCAGTGCCAATTTTATAGGTGCCGGAGCTCTGGTGGGCCTGACAAAAGCCTGCCATTTCCTATCCTGTTTCTATATATGCCACACGATGACTAAGTATTTCGTGTTTGCACTCACTAATTATCATAAAATAAATATAATTATCAAGCAAATAAAGAAAAAAGAGCAATCATGTATTTTATCAATTTAAGAAGTTAAAACTACTTAGTGCTTACCAAATACCACCAGTGGGAAGTTTCACAATAATTTCCACAAAGGGTCAGGCGTGATATGTTTTCGGGGGTCTGAAGCAACTCTTGTCCTGGTGTCATCTGCCGATCTGTGGTACCGCAGCCATGATATGGCATATGGCTCAGGATTCCACTGAACTAGAGGAGGTCCATCTAGTTTAACAAACATAAGCGCTGATACATGATTTATGAGAATTCTTGAGCGTGTTGTTGTTATTATCAAGTTCATGTGACTGAATCCCCTCTCACACTCAGCAGTACTAATAGGAATAACTTGTGAACAGCTCAGTAATGGGTGTAAATCTTGGGGGATGCGGCGCCCATGATCTTCCACATAGTCTCTAAAGGCATTTAGTACAGAGTAAGAAGAAAGCTTAAACCTCTTACAGAGAGATGAGATTTCAGCTTCTCCATAATTAGGTGGTATTTCATCAGGCCAGTAGTCTTTTTCAAGGACATACATTTCATTTAGCAGTGATTTATACATACTTTGAGGTTCAGAAGTTTGAGAACCTTTCTTGGATGTTGTCGTGAACATACGGTGCTGCAAATTGTTCACAAGACTAGTAAGAAACTGTTGATAATTAATGGAGACAATTTTTTTGTTGCTTGTTATGGTAATTCCTCCAAACTTCCTCTTGCAGAGGTGCCGGAGCGGCGCTCCAGCACGCTCCGGCAGCACTGCACCCCTGATTATATATAACTTATATTTATTACAAGTGAACATGAGTTTTTACCTCATTGGGGAGGTGTTGTGATGTTGAAGGGAATGAATATTCACTTTCTTCTTTGGACAAACTGCTATTTCCACTTTCAGAAGCTGAAGTAGAATGATTTGGATATGAAAATTCACTTGGATCCTCAATAAATTCCTTCATGTCAATTTTTACCACATTTCCCTTCAAGAGAAAAACATCCATAATGCAAAATTCACACATTGGTTAGAAAGACATGTGCACACACAACTATAAATAATATTAAATTATGAACTGAGACACAAACTGTACTAATACAAATATGCCTTTACTGCAAATATAATACCCTATTGAAAGACACATTTCACATACTACACAATGATTTTAAGTTGCTTTCCCTATTTTAGTTAAAGTGGTTAGTGAATATTATTAATTATGTTTAGGTGAATTAAGGGAATAGAAGCCACAATACAAAATTAATTCATTACAATATATTGTATTTTCAAAGACATCCCCCATCATCACATTCTATCCCACTCTCCTTTTGCTGAAATCTTCATTTTAGGAGATTTCAATGTTCACCACCACCTTTGGCTTTCCTCCTTAGTATTTGTATCAAATATTTATGTCCTGACTCAATATCTTAAGGCGCCCCAATGACCTTGAAATTTATGTTCATGTTGGATGAGGGAGCCCTAATCTGCTTCAGTGCTATTGTAATTGTCAGCCATGTAGGATGTACCATTGTATTTTTGTTCTCTGTTGTTTACATAAAGTACATAAATGATTTTTGACATGTTTTTATGTAATTGTCATTACTACATTAAATTAATTTTTAATTTTGAAATTTCGTTATTTTGTTTTTTTGCAGGAATAACTTTTTCTGGTGAAAGTTTAATATTGATATAGGCCTAATGCCTCAATCATTACAAGTGCAAAGAAGAAAGACTATAAACTGTCCCATATTTGGTGCACCAAAAGAACTTGATTTTCATTTACTTCCAACTTATGAAGATGTGAAGTTTTACTTGTGGATTAAAAATGATATGAAAGAAAATTCAAGTGAGGAACCCACTGTAGGTGAAATAGTAGTAGTTGCAACAAAAATTGAAAATCTGTGGTTTAAAGCATCTATTCCTGTTGTCTCACATACTCATTAGGGTGTTCCACTTTTATAAAGTTGTGAATTTCACTACACTTTGCTCTTCCGTGTACACCTTATGATCTGTAAAGCATATGTATCAAATTTGAAGCAAATTGAACACCATTTAGAGGTTGCACACTTATGTCACCTCTGATACCTTAGCCCTTTGTAACCAAATTTTGAGAACATCCCAACTTCCAACATACTGTAATGTTTTCTTTCACAGGTACAAAAAGTGTTGAAAATGGAAAGAAAGAAGATCTGGCTGATTGAAAAGACTCCAGTCGAAGAGCCCTTAGGAGCAAGATTGCCATCCCAAGAGTAAGTCCTCCTCTGCTTTATGTACCATCACCTGGAGCTGAAGGAAACAATCCTCCTTGCCATCAAGTCTATGAGTATCAAACTTCAAGAAGTTTCAAAGAAGGCAAATATCCCCATGAAGACAGGGAAGAACATTAGAGCTGCTATACTAAAGCTGTACAAAGAGTACCAAAACTTGAAGGAGGAGAAGTTGAGAGAGATGGACAAAGCCATTATGAAGTGTCAGGTGTGGAAGGGAGACCTTGCTGACATTTTCAACATCGCTTGTCAAGGTGTGATGAGCATGAGTTCAGTTCCGGAGGAGGACAGGGTTTTCTTGTCCTTCCAGAGGTAGGACAGAATGAGTTCTTCAATGGCTGGGGTGGATAGGAAACACATCATGGCTGTCAAATGGAAAGAAGCAGCAGCTAAGAAACTTGAGTTTCAAAAATGAGAGCATGCTGAAGAAGCCGAAAAGATCTCCAAGAAAATGAAGCTGGATAGCACATCCTCTAGCTCAATGGTGACAACAGATGATGATGATGAAGATTTTGCTGCTCCATTGGCCTCTAAGTCACCTCTAAGTCACCTCATCGTTCCAAGAACACACTTGATCCAACACTCGTGGCTACTTGGTATAGAGAACAACTCTGTATTTGACAAGCAAGCACTTCCTTCATTGCAACTGCTAAAAGTCTCGGACAAGATATATCGCAGATTATTATTTCGCCATCAACTGTTCATCGAGCACATGCCAAGTATCGAGAGAAAATGGCCAAACAACTTGAGGAGTCGATCTTCAAAGATCCACCTCTCTTAGTTCTGCACTGGGACAGCAAGCTACTACCCCAAGCTGCTGGCGGAAGCTCTAGAAGCTTGGAAGACAGAGTAGCTATTGTGGTAACAGGGAAGGAGTTCGAGCATCTTCTTGGAGTGCCTGTTGCCCAGGATGGTACTGGTGAACAAATGGCTTGAGCCATCATCTAGAAGCTGCAACAATTTGGAATTCAGGACCACATCATTGGCCTCTCGTTTGACACTATGGCGTCCAATACCAGACTTCTGCAAGGGGCATGTATGAGGACTGAACAATTCCTTGGTCGGTTGCTCTTGTGGTTGCCTTGCCATCACTACATTTATGAGCTCATTTTGAAGGTCTTTCATAAGTCCCTGGGGCCGACAAGTGGTCCTGAAATCCTGTTTTGACAATTTCAGCAGCATTGGGACTTTATTAACAAAAATTGTTTCAAAAACATGATCGATGAAGAAAAACCAGCCACTAGGTACTTGGAAGATGAATGAATCAGGATGGTGAGTTATCTTCGTGGAGTCATTGAAAGTTCATGTCACCCGAGAGAAGATTATGAACTCCTCCTCAAGCTGTCGCTCCTTTTCCTTGGAGGCTGGGGTGGAGCTGGGGTGGAGCTGAGTTCTCCTTCAGTACTCCAGGAGCCCATCATCAAGCCAGGTGGATGGCGAAAGCTATGTGCTGAAAATGGTTTTGTTCCGGGAGCAACTGGAACTCACCGACCGAGAGGTGAAGGGATTGCACGACGTAGCCCTTTTTGTGTGTTTCATTTATGTCTGGTTCTGGCACGAGGCAGTGGTTAGTAAATGGGCCCTGAAAAATGACCTAGACATGATTCAACTGTTGATTTCATATCGGAACAAGGACCTGGGCCAGGCTGCCTTGAGAGTTGCCAAAAGGCATCTATGGTATCTCTCGGAGACTCTAGTTGGCTTGGCTTTCCTTGATGAACAGATATCGCCAAATGAGAAAGAAAATATGTTCTAGCCCTTGAACAAACCTGCATTGAGGAAGGAACTCAAATGACTCGAGTGGAAAAATCTGACTTTTGAAGGCAAGGATCTGAGCAACTTCATCACTCGAAGGACGAAGATATTCTTCGACAACTTCGGCATTGGGGATGTTGACAATGTAGAGGAATACACCAAAAATGATGGCTTGAGGGAGTCAGTCAATGCGCTGAAGTAGTAAATGACACAGCAGAGAGGGGAATTGCATTAATCAAGCAATTCAATGAATCAGTCAAGGATGAGAAGCAAAAACAATTCTTGTTACGGATTGTTTTACATCATCAAAAGGAGGTGCCAAAAAGAACCAAGGCAGGAATGTCATTGTACCAATTCAAAAATTGATTCAGATTTTCTGATTTTAATACTAGTTTTTTATTTTCTATGCTTCCAAGGGAGAATTTTTTCGTAACACTGAAGAAAATTGTTTATTATAAAAGGTTCAAATGTGTGCAACCCCTAAATATCACTTAATCATTTTCAAAATTGGTGTACATCTTTCTTACATGAAAAGGAATAAAACACAAGCAAAGTGAAGAAAAATATTGACCTTTGATATTTTTCTCTGTACGAGTGAAACATCCTAATACTCGTGTTATGCAAATG
Organism: Bathynomus jamesi; assembly: GCA_023014485.1. Taxonomy (NCBI): domain Eukaryota; kingdom Metazoa; phylum Arthropoda; class Malacostraca; order Isopoda; family Cirolanidae; genus Bathynomus; species Bathynomus jamesi. The sequence goes on from JAJOZX010005955.1 coordinate 192,649, forward strand.
ATCTGATCCTATCATGAAAAATACCAAAATATTAGAAAGCCAGAAAAAGGTAGACAGCAAAGTGACAGTTATAAAGCTAGAGTAAAACTGTTTCAAAATGAAGCACATACAAAGCTGTTTGACATTTCAGCATACAAATGTAGTGAATTTTCTTGTGTTGTGAAAAGTCTTGCAAAGTACCATTCAAGGAACAAATGTGTCTTGTAGATCAGAGGACAGAAAGGAAAATGGCTTTGGGATCACTTGACATCACCACATCTAAGCAGCTTCAACAAAAAGAAGACAGGAAGAGAAAAGAAATTGCAAGAGTTTCAAAACATCTCGCATCAACAAGTAAAGATAATGCAGAAATGAAAATTGGCAGGTGTGCATCTACTACTGAAATGGAAGGTATGGAAGATATGGATGAGGATACAGAGTATATACCATCTTCGTTTTAGAAAAACAGATCAACTATCTAAATTGAAAACTACAAATCAAATGAGATTGCATTTATCAGCAGTAGCAATGGCTTGTGATAGAACAGGTGTGTCAGATAGGTTGGCTGAAGCAATCGCAAGTGCAGTTTTGCATGATATGGGTATTGTGACTGAAAAAGATTTAAGCCAAGTTATAGATAGAAGTAATATAAGAAGAGAGGAAAAGGATACGTTGCGACATTCAAGAGAAAGTAAAGGTAGATGTACAGCTTAGAAGTGTTTACTTTGATGGGTGTAAAGATAAAACTCTAGTCCAAGAAAAGAAAGGAACAAAATACTATCACAAAACTATTGTAGAGGAACATGTAACACTACTGCAAGAACCACAATCAAAATATATTAGTCGTGTGTCACCAGTATCTGGTTCCACTGAAAGTATTTCATCCTCTATCTTAGGCTTTTTGGCAGATAATGAAATGGATACTACGAATGTAGCAGCTATTGGTTGTGATGGAATGGCAGTCAATAATGGTACACAAAGTGGAGTTATTAGAAGACTAGAGCAAAATCTTGGCAAACCTTTACATTGGTTTATGTGTCAACTACATGCAAATGAGCTTCCTCTCCGACATCTACTTCAACATCTGGATGGAAAGACCACAGGTCCTTATGATTTTTTCCAGTCCAATTGGCATGCAACTTCAAAAGTGTGACATACTTCCCATAGTTGAATTTAAAATAATGGAGGCTGAAACACCACCAGTTTACACCATTGATCTTAGTACAGACCAGAAATATTTGTTGGAAATTCACCAAGCTATAGCTAACGGTGTTTGTCCATCAAGTTTGGCTCTAAAAAATCACAGCAAAATAGCCTACTCAAGGTGGTTAACATCTGCAAACCGAATACTATGATTATATGTAGGAACTAATGATCTGACGAAAAATCTTCAAACAGTAGCAGAATGTCATGAAAGTGTATGCACCAATGTGGTTCTCTATTAAATCTAATCCCTAATGTACAGAAGGTGCAAAGCACATACTTTTGAGTATGATCACCGATGAAAGAAAGCACATAAGGGAACTTGGATTGCTGCAAATTTTGAAGGCAAGGAAGAGAAATAAGAAAGGAATTCGAGTATTCACAGTTCCAGCCCTTAATTTTGACGCTGAAGACTATACAAACATCATCAGTTGGCAAGAATCCAAAGTAACAGAACCACCTTTGACATGTGAAATACCTGATGAGACAATAGCATCAATGATAGAAATTTAGGTAACTTCAGTTGAAACAGATCTTCAGTCTCTATGCCACACTCAGTCCATGGAGAGATTTGTAAAACTATTAACTGAAGCATCAACAACCATCTGTGGTTCATTGGCCAGGATGGCTTCATTCGATCAATGATGGAATCATGACAAAAGATGGTCCATTTCAACACCAAGGTCGAATATAAACTTTGAATTAACATCTAATTACACAATTCGTGCCTGTGTTTGGTAGGGAGGTTGGGTTGGGCATGGGTGGAACTCGACATACAGCAACCTCCACATGGTGAGTTCTGGGTTATTCTGACAAAGTCAGAGTAAGCAAAGAGCTGTATCCATAAAAAAAAAAAAATTATACTCTGCTTTATAATGAATTTTGATACCCAGTGGGACACAGCAATTTTCTGCCTAGCTGTAAATTTTTAGGACACTTGGGGCACCTCTAAATATTTTGCCATCATTATAAAAATTTGTACGCATATTAAGACGATCAAAAAGCAACTTCTCCGTACAATTAAACTCAATATAATAAAAATGTCTTTTTCAATAATGTTTTCATTTTACAGTGAATTTTCTGCTTTAGAGTAAATTTTAAGGCCTCTGGGGCACCTCAAAATATTTCGCTAGCCTTACCAAAATTAGTATGCATATTAAAACATTCAATAGGCAGCTTTTCCATTCTCTTAAAGTCGATATAGTAAAAAATGTTTTTTAACCCCATTTTCACTCCACCCTACTACTCGTATCCCCCAATCACCTTGGAGATAAGCCCAACATTCTGGATTTATTCCTTGCTTCTCATCCCCCCATCTTACTCTATCAAATTTTTTTGAAATTGGGCTCCTTCAACCACAATCTTTTATCCATTTCCTGTCCTATTACTTCAATTTGGCCTTTCAATCCTCCCAAGATGAGGCACCTTTGGGACTTTGGCATCACTGATTTGGAGGCCCTTAGGCAGTACTTCTGTCATTTCCCATGGAATGATAACCACTTCCATGACTGGGGCCTCTCCAGGTGTGTTGAGCATATAAGTGAGATGATTCACTCAGGTATGGAGGCATACATTCCATATTCTATTCCTACTACTAATACAAAAAAAATCTTGGTTTAACTTCACTCTTTATAATGCTATCCACAACAGAGAAGAGGCTCAGAAGGTACCATCACCATCCAACTCCTGACTCTCATTCAGCTTATATTTCTGCCCACAATTCTGCAAAATTTGTTCTTTGACTTGCCAAAAATTCCTTTATCAGACAAAAACAGGGTTGGTAAAAATTTTTTTTTTTTTTTTTTTTTAAAACCAAAAACCAGTTTTTTTTTTTATAAAAACCAAAAAAAAACAATTTTTTCAGGGCTGTGGAGTCGGAGGAGTCGGAAGCAATTTTGGTGGTGCTGGAGTCGGAGTCGGAGTCGGTAAAAATGTACTGACTCCGACTCCAACCTCAATATAAATTTTAATAAAATATGTTTTTGTGTGTGATATCACTGGCAGCTATGGTGGTTAAACCACTTAAATAATAAACACAATGTTTTCCATTTCAGACACTAATGCCATTAATTCATTTTTTCTTTTCAGATAATATTTTTTATTTTTAATGCTTATTTAATTTCGAGTTCTTTCTAAATTTCATAAGTTTTTAACTTTCAAGTCTAAAACCCCTTTCACAATGGCAAAGACACTTCCAACAAAGTCTGCAGTTCTTGAATATTTTACAATAACCACAGATGGGAAACATTTCGTGTGTCAGTGTATGATAGATGATGATGATGATGATGAAAAATTATGTGAAGCAAAAATCAGTGGTTTTACTGGCTCTGATAAAAATGCACCAACCAGAGCATCAAATTTGAAAAGACATTTGCGGTGTTTCCATCCCAAAATTTTAGAAGTTGTCATTGAGAAAGATAGTAATAAAAACCTTCCAACTACTTCAAAGTTAACAAAAGATCAGAAATCTACTGAACGACAAGCACCACTTACAAGATTCTTTACTACAGACAAAGTTACCGTAACAATGACCACAGATGATGATGCTTCACGTGGTGGTGATGAAATGCCTCTTGTGTAATTATCATCATAGCAGATTTAGAATTAATATACCTTCGGAGTCGGATAGACAAAAAATTGAGGAGTCGGAGTCAGTTTTTTATGTGCCGACTCCACAGCCCTGGTTTTTTTTTTTTTTTTTTAATATACAGCCTGTAGGCTTATATATATATATATAAATTGAGGAAATTGAAAACTTTTAGTATTTCTCATATAATTTAATTGCTGACAATTAGAAAAAAGAAAGAAATCAATAGTTTAACCATAAACTAAATAAAATGAACATTTAACTTGACTTTGTGCGTATAGCTAAACAAATATTAAAAAAAATAAAAATCCTTTAATGTATGGTACAGTACTGAATAGAAAAATAAACAAAAGAAAAATATATTGTTCTTTGGCCTTTAAGTTTATAGATATAGCCTCTAAATTTATTTCACATTAGCTATTTGTTAAAACATTTATAAATAAATACAAGTTTAGAAGCTTTATGAACTCCTAATTTATTCCTTAATTTGGACTGTACCAGTCCAAAAGTAGAGAAGATTCTTTCAACTCAGCATGAGATGACAGTTATGAACACTGATGCATTGTTCTGCACATCTTCAGACAGTTCCCTGATAGATCTCCATCATGCAAGTGGGGTTATGTTTAGATTAATGGAAATACATGCATGCACAAAATATGAATGCAAGGTTGCCTGTATTCTTTTATTTCTTCATATATTTTTTTTTTTTTTTTTAATGATTTAAACCATGGTTTAAACCAAACAACCCTGAACAAAAACCTATCCAATTCTAATTCTTTTCACTCTTTCTGGCATCTAGCTAAGAACCTCTCCAACAACTTTATTTCCTCTTCCCCTTTTCTCTTCTGATGACTCAGTTGCTCTCTCTTCTCCTGGTGAAGCTGAACTCTTTGCTCAAACTTTCACCTCCAATTTAAACATGGACAATTCCAGTGCTGTTCCTCCATCTCCTCCTCCCTCTGACTTTATTGTCTGAAATTAGAATATCTTCCAAAGTTGTTCTTTCTACCCTCTCTGGGCTCAATGCGTTCCTCCTGTTGTTCTCAAGAATGTGCTCCTGTGCTGATACCCTGCATAGGCAAACTCTTTCATCTTTGTCTTCCAGCAGGAAGGAAAAGTACCTGCTGAAAGTTCACCTTCATTCAGCCTCTTCCAAATAAGGGTGACTGCTCTCAACTCTCCAACTATCATCCAATTGCTTTGACTTTGTGCCTTATTAAGTTTTTGAATCTATACTTAATAATAGGAAGATTTTTAAATCTCTCTTCTCACAATCTTTCAGATATCAAAATGGCTTCTGCAAGGGACACTCTACTGACAATCTTCTTCTATATCTCTGACTCTTGGTCATCCTCCTTTCAGGATTTCAGTGAAACTTTTGCTATTGCACTAGACAAATCAAAAGCTTTTGACAGAGTCTGGCACAAATCTTTAATTTCTATACTGTCCTCCTTTGGTTTCTATCCTTCTATCCATGCCTTCCTCTCTAATTTCCTTTCTAGCCAATCTATAACTGTGGTTGTAGAATGGCACTGTTCTTTTCCTAAAGCTATTAACAGTAGTTAATTAACATTAACAAAATCAAGGGACAGGGTTCTTGAGATGCCTGGATACTCTGTGTTTGAAAGAAATGGAGGTCATAGGCAGGGGAAAGATGGAATGAGGAAAATTAGAGCTACAAATCTACAGAAGCTAAGGCTAACAAAGACCCTAAGATCCACTCTAAGGTTAGCCTAAGAGAAAGGAGAGAGTAGGGGGTTAAAAGAAGAGAATGTGGGGTTAAGTAAGTAGCAAAACCTATCATTCATGGGTTAACATCATTCAGAAAGAGAAAAAGACTCACCATCATCATCTGCCAGCCACTGCTGACAAGTCGGAAAAAATAGTTGAAAAGAATAAGAAAGGGGTAAAAGATGAAAAGAAGATAAGAATGCTTACAAACCATGCAAACACACTCTTAACTCAAACACTGTCACACCATGCAAACTACAGACATGCAAGTAAAGAGAGGATAAGAAAAGAAAAAAAAGTATGAAGAATATAACAAAAAGTGGGTTAGTTTATGCTACGAGCTACATCAAAGTTAGTGTTAGTCTAATTTTTTTTTTTAATATTATTTTATTGCTGGCATATCACAAGCTGGTATTTATTGCCAACAGACTCAAACCTTGACCATTACCCCCCGAGCTCCTGTTGCTAATTATTTTATTATTTTAAATTACATTATTTTTAAAATGCCTATCTAAACAGTTTTCAGTTTTTAAACATATTATCATTGGTAGAGTTCATGAATGGACACAGGAAGATTATTCCATTTATCAATTACTTTAAACATAAAAAAGTTTTTAGCAATGTTAGTAATGAAATGTCTGCCACATAATTTAAATCCATTATTATAAGTATTGCTATTATTGAAAATGAACAATTTATCAGTTTATTATTGATTTTATTAACGATTTTCAAAACTTCAATAAGCTTCCCCCTTAATCTCCTAGTTTCGAGTGAATGCATGAATGCAAGTCTAACTCTTCAATCCTATCTTCGTAAGACTCATTGCATAGTGACAGAACTAGTTTTTTGTGGTGCATCACTGAACCCTTTCCAACCTATTAATATCCTCATGCAAATACAGGCACCAAAACTGAATGGCATATTCTAAGTGAGGCCTGACTAGGGACTTGTAAAGGGGCAATATAATATTCTTCGATTTAAATTTGAAATTATGTGCAATGAAGCCTAACATCCTATTAGCTTTTGTGCAAGACTCCAGGCACTGGTTCCTACCTTTTAAATCCTTAGATACACATATGCCTAAGTCTACTTCCTCATCAACGCTTGCTAACTGTCTATCATCCATTGTGTATGTGTAATTATTGTTTCAGAACCTATATGCAAAACGTTACACTTGTCTATGTTAAATTGCATCTGCCACTTATCCATTCCACTAGATTGTTACAGAGTTGACCAGTTGAGAGGATAAAAAATTGAAAATACCAATTAACCCCTGCATTTGATAGCTAGACAGAAAAGGAGCGAGAGTCTCAAAAGTTGGGTACTGCATGCTCTCCTTAAAGGAGGAGGCATGCAATTAGAAAATTCAGAAGAGCAGTTTCCATTATAACAGTAATGCAATGGAGAGAGAGGGATTGAAAATAGTCAGTAAGAGGTGGAGAATTGATGAAACAAAAAGCCTTTGATTCCACCCAGTCAAGTAGAGCTATGTGGGTTGAGCCACCCCTCACACAAGAAGTGTACTCCATATAAAGACAGAGAAGACCCCTGTACAGAAACAGCAACTTGGTGGGGGTGAAGAAACTGTCAGGGGCATATCCAGGGGGGAGAGCAGCCCTGAGTTACCTCAAAAATAATTTGATCAATAAATCAAATTTCCCACACCTATCCTTGGTTTACAACCAGTACTAACCAAAACACCAAGACATGTTCACACATTTTACTTTAAAATTCATATACAATTCAAGACCATTTTTTTTCACCTTGTGGTATTTTTAGGTATATGTTCTAACTCATAAAATAGCCACCATGGTTTTTTGATAATATATTTTCAGATTCTGCTTGAAATAAGTTTAACACGATCACTATTTCATATCCAAGATATTCATAGTATTTAGATTTCAACTTTTGGTATCCTTATTTTGAAATTAGAATTATGTATATGCAATTGTACACAGTGTAATTACTCTTAAATTAGTGCTGTCTCCACACATCACTGAGCTAATATTTAGGTATTTATATGGTTTGACAATTTTGAAACCCATTATAAATGCAAAACTTTACCTTTATGTGGAGGTTGAAATGTGACAATAAAACCCACACTAAGAAATGGAGTTTATTTCCACAACAGTTTTGATGCCCACTGGCATCCTCTTCAGGTGGATATAGAAAAATGAATGAACAAAAGTAAAGAAACAATCGAGGAAAGGAAAAGAAAATTCTAGAAGGCCAGAGACCATTAAGAAATTCACACTACAGTTAGATCCCATTCACTTGACACCAGAAGGGATTTTTTTTTTTACCAAGAATCTCATCAAAGGGTGAAGCTTATAAATACCTTCACACAAATTAAAATTAAAATTATGTTCTTGTTCTTTACACACACACACATTCTATTATTTTCCTTTGTCCTTTTCAGTGTCCCTGAGGAACACCAGTTAATAGCTTTAGGAGAACAGTAGCCATCTACAACTGTAGCTGTAGATCAACAAGAAAGGAAATTAGAGGAAGGCACAGATAGAAGGAAAGAAACCAAAGGAGGGCAGTTTGAAAATTAAAGATTTGTGCCAGACTCTATCAAAAGCTTGTGATATGTAGAGTGCAACAGAAAAGGTTTCACCAAAATCCTGAAAGGAGGATGACTCAGTGTCAGAGATATGGAAGAAGATTGGCAGTAGAGCATTCCTTGCGCAACCCATACTGACAATCTGAAAGAAGATTGTGAGAAGAAAGGTGTTTAAGAATCTTCCTATTAAGGATACACTCAAAAACTTTGGAAAGACAAGAACTCAAGCAATTGGATGATAGTTGAGAGCAGTCCCCCTTCTTTGGGACAGGCTGAATAAGTGAACTTCCAGCAGTAAGGAAAAGTACCAGATGAAAGGCAATGACAAAAGAGTTTGCATATGCAGGTATCAGGCACAGAAGCACAGTTCTTGAGAACAGAAGGAACACCATCAGGACCATATGCCTTCCTAGAGTTGAGGCCAGACAGGGCAGAGAGAACATCTTTGGAAGATAATCTAATTTCTGACATAATTAAGTCAGAGGAGGAGATGGAAGAACAGCACTGGAGTCATCCAGGGTTGAGTTGGAAGTGAAAGTTTGAGCAAGGAGTTCAGGTTTGTCAGGAGAAGAGAGAGCAACTGAATCATCAGAATGGAAAAGAGGGAAAGAAGAAATAAAGTTGCTAGAGGTTCTTAGCTAGATGCCAGAAAGAGTGAGAAGAATTAGAATTAGATAGGTTTTCACATTTCTGTTCAATGAAGGAATTTTTGGCAAGTTGAACAGATTTTGCCTGATTCTGGGCAGAAATATAAGCTGAGTGAGAGTCAGGAGTTGGATGTATAAGGGGAATGCAAGCCATAATACAAAGGAGAAAGCAACACATTTCAAAATATACTGAGTCAATAAATTTACTCTTATTTACTGACTTTTATTATTGAATAAAAGATATGGAACATAACATTAGTTAACCTTGGTTTTGTTTCACCCAAACTGTTCATTCTGATAAAGTTCAAGCTTGTCATTCCACCTTAGACCTACAGTTTAATGTGGAATCCAAACCATGTCCCACTACAGGAAGTCAGAAATTACAGTCCTTGTCTGGACTCAATCTCATGACCTCCCAATCAGCAACCCAGTATCTTAAACACTAGGCTACCCAGGGTAGACATTTATTGTGTAGAAGGATGAACAGCTAGGTTTTGCTACATGCTGACTGACATCACCGGGTCTAGATCCCAGGGCCATTAGATGCATAGTAAGCAAAGCTAATCACTACACCAAGGTGCATATTTTATATATATATATATATATATATATATATATATATAAAATTGCACCTTGCATTCATTTTATATTTTTGGTTTTTCTTAATCCCTTATCTCACCCTCTTCCTCACTTCCACTTCCCCTCACCTGATAAAGTCCGATGAAGACCCTATACTTCAAATAAATCCACTTCATATTGTGCCTTTATTCCCTATAGTCCAAATATTACAGCCTGTACCCATTTATAATTAGAACAAAGCAATTAAAACTACCAGTTACTTACAATCTCTTTACACTGTTCTGTTGATTGCTTAGATGAAGTTCCCAGGTTATTCATATTAGAATCATTCAATTCTCTTGTAAAAGAATAAACACATTTTGTGGATACCTTTCCCCGCTTTTCATCAACAACTTCATTTTTGTCAACAAACTTGGCTTCTCCTTCATTTACTTCTTTTTGTGGTTTCTTTTCTTTCAACCTTCTCTTCTTTAATGGTATATATCAAATTTTGAAATACGTCCTTTCCTTTTCTTACTGAATGAAAGCAGATATATTTCGCTTTCTGTTAACCTTCTAAGAAGAATTCTTATCTCTTTCCTGCATACAGTAGAATGTGATGTGTTTTTAATGCTATTCTCAACTAATTTATTTACAATAAATTCATATTCCTTCACTGCTAAATTTTTCTCTGTGTGTGATATGTCTATAAAGTGATTTTCATTGATTTCACACTTTTTATCCAGAGCAGAATTCTTATTCAATGACCAACTATTATCAATTTGAATTACTGATTCAGGTAATGACTCAAAATTGGGGAATTCATTTTCATATTTTAATGATTCTACATCAGAAACTGTCATGGACTGTATCAAGTTCATATCGTCTGAACTGGTGACATTCCCAGACTTTACTATGCTAAATCAGAAGAAAACTTTGCATCTTGAGCTGATTCCTCATCAAAAATTACCTTAGATTGTGCATCAGTATACAGTGTTCCAGGTTGTTGTAATTCTTTATCAGTAACTAATTTTATGTGCTATGATGACTCCATCTGAGAAACTATTGTAGATTGTTGAGATTCAACACATGATGACAATAGTGTAACAGATGATGAATCTACACCCAAAATGTAATAATTCTATATTAGTTGTAACTGTTGAATGTTTCTGCACTGAACATTTATTATCAATCAATTCTTTCCCTTCAAGTAAATTTACTTGAGAATGTAGTTCAAAAGAGCTAAGTCTCTAGGCTCAGTCTCAGTCATAATGACAAATGGATGGTGACATGGTGCCTTTTCAAAGATCTTTTTTAATGTAGTCACAACAGCCTATAAATAAGCAAGTATTTTCCATCACATACAATTGCAGATTCAACAAACAGTTCCTGTACAAAAAAATACACACTTAACTATCTGATTTAAAGCTTTCAAAGAATTTAGTTTTATATCATTTCACCAACTTTTCCTTATTAAAGCATGCTAGAAGCTGCATTGATATACAAGTTAAATAAGTGTCCATTAATTCCTATTTTATTTTTTGTTTCAAATAAACGATTGAAGAGATACAGGACACAGTTTGACTGGAATAAGTAATTTAAGCTGAATTTCCTCATTCAACCCAATTGGTATTTACTTAAATAAGAGTTATACAGTAACTTTGTGGAGCATCATGGTCATGGAGTGGTAAACTGCCACAACTGCCATAAATCCCAGTCCAATCAGATACAGTGACAGATTAAGACAGCCCATACAGGGGCCAGATTAAGGGTTAGATAAATAGTATTTACACAAGTGACATGGCAAGGGTGAGGTGGAGCTGCAATGGCTCAGACACAGCCTGGAAGAGGGTGCAAAGCTATAGCTACTGCACTAATTGTGTACAAATATGTATACACATATATAATGTATAATAATAATACATCAAGGATGAGGTCAAGAACTGAATGGGACAAGATCAATTTAATAGTCTTTCAATCATGAGCATTAAGAGCAACATACTGCAAGGACTTGACTTCTCAAAAATCAATGATGAATTTAGCAACAAACCACTATGAAAAGACCAATTGATGCAATGCTATACATGTAGTCACAGAATGGATTGCAAATGACAAATAACAGTCTTCCAAATAACTTGTGCTGTCTTGTTCTAAATTGTTGTCACTGTTCAGTTAGTTCCAGAATAAAATGATTTTTTCATTAAAGCATTGTTATTTTTGGTTTAAACAGGGTTTTCTTAAGGTATCACGTTAAACATAAAATATTAAATAACCTCTCATAATATCGATGAGAACATACCCTGAGATGTAGACCTCACCTGACCTTGACCTGATGCATACTCAGCATAGTGCATTGGAACTCAGCTCACTGATTATTACTGTGGGATGGGAAGGGGAGTAAAGGGGCCCAAGGCACCCTTAATCCATCCCTCATCAAGTCAATCATAATAATCAAAACCAAAGTTCACCAAGTTAAATATGTATTAAGCACAAAAAAGTACTAAAATATAATTTATAATCATTATAATACAATAATAGAGCATTCAGATCTGTGAAACTGCCCAACAGTTAATGCAGATAAAACATGTTTAGGTTTTTGCAGCTGCCATGTTAATGGTGTTTTTCAATCATTTGAACTACCCTGTTCAGATGAGTCAATGTCCTTGGATATATCTTTCTTTATACCCATGGGTATCAATTTCTCCAATACCTCATTCTTGACTATGTTGTTCCTGTATCCAACTTTCTTCTTCTCAACTTTTCTCACAATGATAAGATCTTCAACTAGAAGGATCAAAAGAAAGTAATTCTTCCTGAGAGGAAAATAGAGTGAGATGTTCACCACAAACCAGCAAAAAGTTAACTGGTACCTGTATAGAGTCAGATCATAATGTTGAAACTCAATCCTCATATTCTGATGTCACATGGAATTTTCAGTGGTCATTTGGAAATCATTGATGCTTGGTGAGCTTGCATATTATTATGAACCACAAGCGAATATGTCCATGACCAACTAAACTATGATGCTCCACAAGGTTACTCTGACTAAATAATATAATAAGCAATCAGTAAAAGTAGTATAAAATTAAGATTGACAAAATATATGCAGTCTATGAATAATATTTTAATTAAAAATCTCTCTTTTATATATTATGTATGTATGTGTGTATACACACACACACACACACACACTCAAGGACAAAGTAAACTTGTCATAAATTAGGACATTTTATTTATTGTTCAAAACTTTTCATGATATGACAAACTTGAAAATATTATAATTACAAACAGTTCAAGACTTAACACAAGTCTTAAGTTGAAGACAACATAATTTGGTACAAATGAGAACTTTTTTTTTAATTTTCATAAAACTTTAAATATTAAAGTAGTGGACACAATAAAATTATTTTTTAATATTTAGAGTTACTTGCATTACCAAATGTGTATTTGCTCACAATACAACAAATTTCAATGAAAAAATAATTAAGGCAATGAAAATACAAACTGGCACCCATCAACATGCTCATGTTTCAACTTGTATCTATTCAGGAGTGCCACACTTTTACCTGTAGAAACATACAAACTGAGCAGAATTTTCAAACTTATACAATTCCAGGACTATCTGCAAAATTTGGCAATAAGTATTCATTTCAATTTTCATGATGATCCTACAAAATTTTCTTTCACTGTTATGTTGTAGTTCATATACAGTGGACCCCGATTTGAGTACGTAATCCGTTCCAGCATGGCGTACTCAATTCGAAATGTACTCAAATCAAACTTAATAACCTATGGGAATTAATTAATTCGTTCCAAAACCCAAAAATTTCACCCCACCCCTACTTTTTCTATAGAAATTGGCCTACGAAATTTAGTAATTGTATTAAAAATAGACAGAATAGAATACAAAATACATACCGTACAATATAGACAAAATAGAATAATCCTGTAGGAGTCTTGCTTGATGTGCTGGAAGTTCCAGATGAGGAATGGAGGGGAGGAATTATTGCTTGGAGGGAGAGTCTCCTTCCATGATGATGTCTGGTAACTCATCAGGGCTAGGCGTTCTTAGGCCCACAGCCAATGACATGGAAGAGGTAGAGGGTTGGGGACTTGAGGGCTTGAAATAAGCATCAATTTTCTGTTGCTTCTGCCTGTTTGCTATGAATGACTTAAAGTAGCTCATGACCTTGTCCTCAAACAAGCCTAAAACAGGTTCACTGATTTCCATATCGGGGTACAAGTTGACAATAGGTTTAAGCTTAGACCAGTATTCAATGGCTTCCTTAGCCTTAGCAACAGTGAGACTCTCCGATTCTCCGGCTGGCGTACTCAAATCGAGTTTTCTACTCAAGTCAAGTCAATAGGAGCCTATGGACGAGCGTACTCAAATCGATGCGTACTCAAATTGGGGGTCCACTGTAGTTTCTCAATGGACATCTTCAGAGCAGCATATTCATACATACATATATGCACATTGAAAAATATGGTCATTTATTCAGGGTTACTCCCTACAAAACAAAGCAATTTTGAGAAAGGAGGGGGCATTATAATAAAAAATACATGCCACCAAGTTTGTAACTCAATACTGTCTATATGCATTATAAATAAATAAAACTTGAATGGCTGAATGAGGTATTATACATGGTTATCAGGGCTCTATAATTACATTAAGACAACATGAAACCACTCAGGCCCATCAAGGTTATCACTTATCAAGTCAGATAAATCATCCATACCTACTTTCAATGATAACACTTTGCAAAACATCAATTTCTAGTCAACTAATCATCATTAATCTATTTACAAACTATTGTAGTACATACAGGAAGAGAATTTTAAATAAAAATTCAATATTAGGGTAATTATAAAATGAAGACCTTTTCTGACATTTTAAATCTGTCTGAAGCCTGGAACTAACTGCCTCAGACTTTTTATTTCAAATAAGACAATGTGATATAAAGTTTAAATTATGTATAAACTACCAATTACAGCATACATTTAATGAAATTTCCTTAATCACTCTGTATAATACATTGACTTTACTTACTTTACTTCAGAGGCTTTGGAGATGATGCAAGACAGTTGAATATGATCATTCCACACCATATATACATAATAGGGATGTACTGATATATTGGTATTGGCTGATATTTCAAAAGTACGATTTTTCAAAAATTATGAAAGAAAGACTATTTAGAGGATGAAATTTCCAATATTTTGTTGTTTTATCACTCCACATAACTCATTATTTTTTCACAAGGGTTAAATTCTCGTGTAAAAATAGCAGAAGCTCTGTATGTTCAGGAGAGAGCCAATTTCTAGCAGCACTGGCAATTTTTCCTACAAGATTGAACATGCATTCGCTTGCAACTGTTGTTGGTGCTCCCAAATAGGACATAGGCTATGTTTGACTTAATGCTGCAGGTTAATCATAGCCAAGGTCCTAAGAAATGTAGCACATAAGTTTCACCCAATTTTCTTTTCAAACAGCTAATCAAACAAGTGTAAATCCTTTGAGAAATGGGTATAAAGCCTAGAAAACCAAAAAACTATCTTGTAGTCATAGCTCATAATATTAATCCAGCTAGCTGGTTAAAAACACATTTTCTAAGCCCAACATAGGCCCGCAGTCCAATTTTATAACAAACAAAACTATGACATCTAATGCAGTGTTGCCATCTTTAATGAAAAGGATTATTGCTTTGTTGCCAAATTTTCAACACAAAATAAATTATGAATATGTTACAAAAATATGACAACTAATAAACCCTAACTGCTGGATATCAATATCGGTATTGGTTATTGGCTGATACTGCTTTTAATTATCAGTATTGGTTATCGGCTAAAAAGCAATATCAGTTCATCCCTAATACATAATAACCCAGTTATTTTCAATTCACTTAAATGAAAAAACTAGAGATCTTATCACTGGTTTAAAAATCACAGACATGGTACTTATATCCATTTTAGTTTATACTAGAAGCTGAAAATAAAGAAAATTATAATAAATCAATAACTTAAAAAAATTTTAAGGTGTTTTAAAAACTAAATTAAGTGGAGTAGAAACACCAAACTCAAAAATGATAACCTCAAATACATTTGTGGGTTTTAGTTCACCTATTTAAAGGTAAAACAAAGGTGGGTGAAATGGTCCATAATTTGACACATTTTACCAAAGCAATTTTGTTATCTTATCCAGTGGACTTCTTCGGGGTATGCCACTAATTGTTGTAGACTCCAGGCTTCGGGTCTTATTATGGGCAAGGCAGTGCTCAGGTATAAAACAATAAAATATTGGTATGTAGAACTAAAAAAAAAAAGGTAGAAATTAACAGGTATAATAGGCAAATTTTGACCATTTTATTATGTTTTCTTCTAAGTAGCCTACATAATGACTAATTTTTCATCAAAATATGTAATTAAAAGTATTTATGGTAGAAATATGATGAATGTGAACATATTTATGACAGAAAAGTAGGTCATGGATTACAATCTGTACACTTTGTTTAGGTTAAGTACATAACAGTAGGCTTGGAACTGATCAGTCAATCTTCACCATCCTAGGCTTACATACTAACTTTTATATTGAGTGTATCTTACACTCTTACAAAGCTATGTATACACCAATCCTTAGTTGGCCTGTAGAAGAAAGAAGCCTTGCTCACCATAAACTCCATTAATTCCTTTTTATTGAAAGGATATTTAATTCTTACACCACCTTTATGATAACTTTGGTGTACTCATCATGTGCACTATGTTTTCACATAGTATATAGCATGAATCTTTTTTCATTGGGAAGCTTAACTTAGGGCAATATAAGGTTGTAAGAAATTAATTAGATAATCATTGTACTCTTCTGAGTAGTCTTCAGCAATCCCTAACTATAAATTATCATCATATATACATGTAACATAATTGACAATTGTTAAAACCTCCAAATCAACTTTCCAATGAAGCTCAGATTTTTCTTGCTCTTTCACTATTTCTTGGACAACATTAGCTTTTTCATAAGATCTTTCATACACTTGTTTTGGACAGCTTAAATCTTTCTTCTAATTTAAGTTTATCTTTCTCCACCTCAATGGATTCTACAAAGAAGAACATAATCTTATCACTGATCTGCTTCTGACAAAACTCAAACACAGCTTTAGTAGTTAAAATCTGGTTGGTCACAGTTCTTTGAAGGCTTGCTCTTGCCACAACTTGCATTATAGTGCTACCTATACCATCATACATTTTTTCCATGAGCTATGGCAAAAAAGTTCTATTCAGCTTTTAATCCAGTCTTCTTAATGGGGAGTACAAATTGATAAAATTAAATAGATTCTTACATTGTCCAGTACAACCATCACTAAAATAACTCATCTTTTTGAAGTCGGTGAACAACATTTTTAGAAAGTAGCTTTGACAAGAAAGTATGAACCATAGCTGTAGAATGCTTAGTTGAGTCAGACAAAAAGCAAAAACTTTGATGTTTTATCTGGTCATTTAAACATGACTTCCAGTACATAACAAAAGGATGAGGAGTGCATTGAGAGTTGTCCCAATGGAAACCTTGAGCAACATTTTGGACTAAAAATCTTGAATTAATACTGCTTGTCTAACTTTAAAGATCCTTTCATATCTCGAGAATACTTGGTTTGTTTATGGGCTATGCAATGGTGTCAATTTAATTTGTATATATTAGAACTTTAACGAGTTTAGGTAGTCAGATAAACTCTTTCTTTTCCACCATTGTACATCACTCTGCTAACCCAAACTTTATACTGAATTTCATCCCCACAAGTTTCAATTATCTAGTAACTCCAGAAAAAACTTAATACTATTTTAACTATCACAATTTTGGCATTTATGCATCATGCACTTTGCATCTTCTGTGCTGCAGACTGCACACTCCATTAAATCTTTATATATTCATGCTCTTCTAAAGCAGCCAGTTGTAATTTAGGGTTTTGGTGGTATGTACATATGCATATAAAATGTGTTCCACTTCGACCTGCTAATATACAGTATGGAGGCCTAAGGTTGGCAAAACTAGAAAATCCTATTTTGGGATTATCCTGATTGTTCTCATAAAGTTCAAAACTTCAAATAATTCTTTCAAGTTTCCCAATTGAAGCCTTTTTTGTTATATTTTTTTCACCATTTACATCTCTAATTTTAATAGTGTCTTTCTTACCTGGGCATTAACTACCTACTTCATCTAATCCATAGAACTCTCTTACTTTCTCCTAATCTTTTTCTGTTATTGCTTTCCCTTTACTCATATTTGGTACTTTGGGAGAATAGCAAATTGTTTCTTCAGTTCTCTCATTTTCTTTATTATTCTATTTGAGGCTCCAAATAATTCTTGTCTCTTTAATTGTGGAGGGGGATAATGAGAGAATTTGCATCTTTTCAGAATAATTTGAGGTTTTATATATCACTAATTCTCCCATCATCTGTTTATACCTGTAAATAATGAAATGTGCACTATAAATAGCTGGAGTACTATACCAGAAATGAAATTGGCCAAACATTCACTGCATACTGAAATGTATTAATCAGGTAAATTCTAAGTAAAAAGAATCAGTAGAAATGTAACTGTGTGATGATAAAATTTAAAAGAAAAATATCAATATGATACATAGTACGTACATACCTTTGAAGTCTTTCCTTAGTTTGATTTTCTGCACTAGTATCTGGATCCACTGTTATATCAGTTTGGTAAATAGGTTCCAGCTTTCTTTTGACTCCTTGAAGTTTTGATGAACTTTTTTATTCCCTTCATTTTTTACTTAAGCCTTCTGAAATTTGAATAGATTATTATTATTTCGAAGCCAAAAACTGTGTATGAATAATTGTAAGCACATCTAAGTCCTGTTTTTATGTACACAAGCAAGAACAAAGAAAAAAGAAGTAGAACACAAACAACAAAGCCAAGGTTGGATCTTACTTGGATCTTACAAGTGTTTCTATAACCAAAGGAAGAATGTCTTTCATATGAACTGCTGCTGTTTCAGGATTATTACTGATTGAGGATTTATTTGAATTGCTATCTTCAGAGTGACTGGATGATAGCTCTTTCACAAGATCCCTTGAGTTTGTGTTCCTTTTGTCTCCCCTGCCTGAAGACTTAAAATCAAGTCCAGATTGCTTGATGTATAATTCATGCAATTGCTGCATAAAAGACTTTTTTCATTAATAAAGTCATTAACTTTCTCTGAATATGATGAAGACACATATTTTAAACCTGTAAATATTCTCTTTTTATGCCTCCTTAAGGGATCTTGGGAAAATTTTGATTTATTTACCATGGTTTAAATTTCTTGAAATGTTACTGCATTTATCACTCCTAATATTTGATGATTATTATTATTCTACAAATTTATACTATTCTATTTTGTCTTAGGAAAAAATGGTTTATCTGACTTCCTAAACTCATTAAGTTCTAATATATACAAATTAAATCAACACTATTGCATAGCCCATGAACAAACTAAGTATTTTCAAGATATGAAAGGATCTTTAAAGTTAGACAAGTAAGGATTAGTTCAAGATTTTTCTGGAAACTATTCCTCTTTAGTCCAAGATGCTGCTCAAAGGTTTCCATTAGGACAACTCTCAATGCACTCTTCATCCTTTTGTTATGTACTGGAAGTCAAGTTTAAATGACCAGATAAAACATGTTTTTTTGCTTTTTGTCTGACTCAACTAAGCATTTACAGCTATGGTTCATACTTTCCTGTCAAAGCTACTTCCTTCTCTAAAAATGTTATACAGATCTACAGAAGCTAAGGCTAACAAAGACCCTAAGATCCACTCTAAGGTTAGCCCAAGAGAAAGGGAAGAGAATAAAGGGTTAAGTAGCAACACCTATCACTATCATCATCCGCTGGCCACTGCCGACAAGTCAGAAAATAGTCAGAGAGAATAGGAAAGATTGCAGAATGGTCCTCTACTCCATAGGGAGGTAGAGGATGCAGCCCACTAGGCTGGAAAGGCGTGAAAGATGAAAAGAAGTAAAATAAAAATGCACTGAACGGATGCATTTCCTGAGCTCTCTGATATTGCATCTACTTTTGTATATTGCTGAGAATTTTGCTTTTGGATAGCTTTGAATTTTATATACTTGCGCTTAAATTCATGTTGTTATAGTTAAGTAATCGAATATTAGTGGTTTTTAGTGATTTAGAAGTTTTCATAGCATGCCGGCTTAATTTAACTATACCTGTGACGGTTTAAACTAATTTTTAACTCTGCGATGCCGTCGCAGAAAGCGTCGTGTGTTAGGTGTAGGGTTAACCGGTGGTATTCAGAATTTAGGGATTATAATGGCAGTCCTATGGCGATTACTGATAGATCAGTTTGTTTCTTTTGCGAGTTCATGGAGGAATTAGTTGACATAAAATGCAGTGTACGTGAGGTAGCAGAAAGACTTGCAATGCTTGATGAGAGCAGGGGTAGGGCTACAGTTGACGGAAGCCAAACCAATACTAACGTTGAAGACGTTAGTAATTTGAAGGGTGAGGTGCGTAACCTAGTTTCTAGTTTAGGTAGCTTGTTGGGAAGGTTAGATAGAGTTGAGGAAGAGGTTAAGGTTAGTCCGAGAGTAGTAGATAGTGAGGGATTTAGAGAGGTTAAGGGTGGAGCTAGGCCACGTACGTTAGGTGATAGGAATTCCCCCCTATCGAGGTTTTGAACCCTTTCACCCATTTGGAAAGGGATGTGAATGAGAGGAAACTATTTTAATTGGGGGCTCTTTAGTGCGCCATATGGACAGAGAGTTCGTTGAATGGCATCCAACCAAGAGGAGGAGGGTCTGTCTCCCAGGGGCCAGGGTTGACAGAGTTAGAGACGAAGTGGATAGGATTGACGTTGCCTCCCTTCACTCAATGTTGGTGACGATGGTAGGAGGCAACGACTCGTATAGGCCCGATACGAGAGTGCCTGACCTTTTGGAGATATAGGGGGTTAATTAGGTCCTTGAAGGCGAGGTCAGATAGGTCTTTAGTTCTAGGTATTACCCCTAGGCACGGGTTGGGTCTTAGAATTACGTCAAAAACAATATTTTTGAATAACAAATTAGAAGAGATTTGTGCTGAGGAAAATGTACCCTTTGTAAAGCTGTGGTCCGAATTCAGTGATCCTAGCCTTTTTATAAAAGATGGGGGTGCATTTTAATGAAATAGGTAATGCTAGGCTAGGTAGGTTAATAGACAAAAATGTGCGAAAGCTGTATAGGTTGAAGCCTTCTTTAAACATTGTGGGTCCGGGGAATGCGGGTCTGTGGTAAAAAATAACTTAAACGTCTTTTATTGTAATGCGCGTAGTATTAGAAATAAATTAAATGAATTTAAGGCGATAATTTATTCCGGCAACTGATATAGTTGCTGTCACTGAAACATGGTTAAATACCGTGACTCGGGACTTGTTGGGGGAACTTGATATACCAGGTTTTAAACTCTCTACTAATGATAGGTTACATAGGTTTGGTGGAGGCATTTTGCTGTATATTCATAATTCCCTTAGGGCTATCGAGGTTAAGTTAGATTTTCCGGCAGCAATTAATGCGATGTGTGTTGAAGTTAGGGTGCGTAGTATTAGTTTTAATTTTGTTGTTGTTTATAGACCTCCCGTTCAACCCCTCGATACAGATGCTAGATTTTACTCACTTCTTGGTAATTTTATTGTCAATCGGAATAGTATAATTGTCGGAGACTTTAACTGCCCTAATGTTAATTATGAGAATTTTACTGGTAATGAGGAGGGTTTGAGATTGGTTGAGTTTATGGACGATAACTTTTTACGACATAGTTACCAAACCAACGCGCGATGATATTTTAGATTTGGTGATGACGAACAGCAAGAATATAGTCAAAGGTTTAGAAGTAGGTGAGAGTTTAGGATGTAGTGATCATCAAATTATTAGGTTTAAGTTACTGATAGAAAACACAGGATAGTAACGTAATAGAAGTCCCTGATTTTCGTAGGGCTAATTTTGATAGTTTTGTGGATAGGATGAGAGTAGTGGACTGGGATAACTTATTTATGGGTAATGACACAAATTTGCGTTGGGTGGCATTTAAAGAAAGTTTTAGGAATATTGAAAGGGAGTTTATTCCTCATAGGCCCAAGCGTGTTAGAAATCATGGTAGGCCGAAGTGGTGGACTAGGGAAATAGGCGAGTTCATAAACGAGCGTAATAGAGCGTATAGACTTAATAAGCGCAATGGCACGGCAGCTAACTTTAATAGATATATCGAGCTTAGACGTCAGGTTAAAAGATCAGTTAGGAATGCTAAGCATAATTTAGAGATACTTATAGCTGAGGATTAGGGTGTTTCATAAATTAAAAGTTTGGAAAAATTTTAATCCACATGGATCCCCTTGTTCCATTTGCTGAGGAGACTGATAAACCGAAGTATTAATTCAATAGTTTAAAGTTTACGGGTCCCCAGTTTGATGCTCTGGCAGATCATAAACGGAAAAAATTAAACAAAAATCTGTCAATGAATTTTTATTCAACAAACGAGTACCATTTCACTACACATTTTCACAAAGATACAAAAAACATAACCACTTCTTGCGAATCATTTGTCCATGAAATCCTTCTTGGTTTTATTCGGGTATTTCGCCCTATGCTGCATCACAGTTTTGAGCAAATACTGCTTCTGCTCTTCGTTCTTCGTCAGAGAACAGTTGAACTCTTTGGTGAGTGCGATGGCTCTTTCGGCCCGATCGTTGATGACAGAGATTTTGTTAACAGTTGCCGCTGCTTGCTTGAAGCCCTCTACTTCAGTCCACTCGGCAACTGGCTTTTTCAAGAATTCTGTGTCCAAGTCGAATGCATGGAAGAAAGCCATCGTCTTTCCTGTCACGAACTCCGCCAGGTGTTTCGAGGCAAGATTCCTGACGTTCTTCCCTTGGGGTCGCTTGAGTTCCTTTTTCGATGCGGGCTTACCCAAACTGATGACCATCTGAGCCTTTTCTTCATCTGCCACATCTGCGTCGAAGAATGCCATGGCAATAAGAGTCTCAGGGATGTACCATAGGTGTCGAGACACGGCTTCTTGCGCAGCGTTAACACACGAATATCCCGACATGGCAAAGGCTTCTGCGTCATGCAGAAATTCCAGATCAACTGCGGCAGCCTTGCTTGAGGTTGCAGCACGAGTCCAACCTTGGATGTAGACGAGGGACACGAAGAGACCTACAGCTGTCAGAGCTTCCAACTCGTGACTTGACATCTTGAACTGCTTCTTCAGTAGAATTACTTTCAAGGAGTAGATGGCTATCGCCATCCATCGAGCGTGATGGTAAGTGCCAGGGGCTCTGAGAGGGAAATCCACCACTTTTGCTTCTCCCAGGAAGATGAGAACCAACTGTAGCAGTTCCTTGTAGTCATCGCGCTGATGCGACGTGCTCACCATCCCTCTCACCAGCAGGACTGACTTCTCCCTCAGTTCCCTCATAGAGTCATTGACTTGAGCAAAATCGTACGGCCGCACGTCCAACTGGTCGATGAACTTCCATTGTGCCTGAAACCTCTTGAAAACGGGTATATCGGGGCCACTTGAAGGGCCGTATGCACGCTTGAAGATGGAGCTGAGGATGACTTCATAGATGTGATGCCGACAGGGGAAGTACATGAGTTCTCTGCCAAGACCTTTCTCAATCAGGACGCAGGCCCCGATATGAATCCCGGTGTTCAATGCTGTCGTGTCGAAAGACAGTCCCCGCACGTGCTCTTCCATCCTGTGTTCCTTGGCCAAATCCAACCAAACTCGCGCTATCTTCTCGCCGGTTCCGGACGTCACCTTAGGAACGCCGAGCAACTTCTCCTTGCCGTCGCCAGAGACGAGGACGGCGATCCGGTCAACGCTCTCCTTCCATTGCTCATTGTCAGGTAGGAGCTTACCGTCCCAATGCAAGACAAGAGGCTGACCAGGACAAACTTCGTCGGATTGATAACTTTCAGCAGCCACCTTCCTGAGAGCCTTGCATGTGCGGTACATGGTACTAGCAGAAATGGACAGTTCATCCAAGTCAAAACCTAGTGATTTAGCCGCTGCAGCATACGACATAGCTGAATTGCGGTACGAAATATTCAGCCGATCGTAGGTAGTCGTCACATCCTGTGAGATCAGATTCCTGCGTCGCTTCTTGGTATTTCCCTTGGAGGAGGATGGAAAAACTTCCACGGTTGGGTCAACGACATCTGAGTCAGTCTCTGACGAAGTTGAAATCACTAAAGCCCCCGTATCTTCTGCAGCTCCTTGTTCCTTCCTGGCCTCCTGTTGTTCCTTAATCTTGTCCAGCCTCTTCCTTTTCCTAATCTCCTTATAGTGAAGCTTCATGTCAACAGGGCCCATGCTGCAGGAATTTGGATCTTCACGCTGCATGTCGAGAAAGTGGATGTCCTCCTGATTCTTCATCATTTCCTTAGCCTGGGTCATTCTCTGTCAGATCAACCAAAAAAAATTGAAATTAACACCCTCATCTCTCATATTTTGCTGAAATTTGGTTTATAGGGAGTTTGTGAGCCCTGAATTCATTTCTGAAATTATAAGGTCAATCCGACCAACGGTTCAAGAGATATGACCTCGGGCAATTTGAGGTCACTCGCGAGGTTACTAACATTTGGCGAGCCATAACTTTGGTAATAATTGTCATAATTATATAAAAGTATATATATTTAGAATCAGAAAACGACAAGGAATCCAAATATGCAAGTTTTAGAACTCTAGGTTGAAAAATAAAAAAGTTACACTGTAACCAAAATTTGAGGTCACGATTTGACCTCTGGGGTATCAAATGAGAATTTTTTTTTTAAATGTAAAAAATGAAGGCATAGGCATTGGCTATTAGAATCAGCAAAAAAAAGTTTGTTTATGTTAGTATTTTTCATGTAACTAACATATAAGTGAACACCATATTCATAAGTTGTGCGTCAATTCTACCTATTTTTTCACACAAGCTCATAATTTGACCTATAGAAATTAAAATTACATTTTTTATAGATATAAAAAACAAAGTCAGAGTTCTTGACTAATAGAAACAATCATAAAAAGTTTGTTTATGTTGGTACTTTTCATGTAACTAACTTATAAGTGAACACCATATTTATAAATTGCTTGTCATTTCAAGGAATTTTTATATCTTAGCTATCAATTTGACCTCAAGCTCCAAGAATTTAATAAAAATTGTATTTCACTGCTAATCTACACTGGCAATAATAGTTATAATAGTGAAAGGGGAAGACTAAGCTCACATGTAGCCTAAACAAACCTGTTGAAACATGTTGCTACTTGTCTAAGTGCAGAATCAACACAGATAGTTGCAAAATTCCTTGTCTACAGGTTAGTACAGTTCCAGCCAGCACTGTGGGTGGCTGGTGGGTATGGTGTTTTAATGAGCCTCAGAGACTATCAAGGCCTAAAATATTAAGTGTGTATAGCTATATATTTTCTAAAAAATATATATTACCTAATTGTAAATCCTATATCTTTACAGATCAAAATACAATGGTTCGGCACTTGAAATACTGCCAGGACCCTATTCAAAAACACAAGAAACGCATAACAATCAATCTTAGAAAAGTGACTGATGTACTTGTTGAAAAATGTGCTGGAAGAGTGAAAAAAGACTCATTGTTGTGTGTGAACTGCTGGACACTGATAATGAAAAACCCCACTATACTTAGTACCACTGAAAACAACGAGTCTGAGCAGGATTCAAATGAATCATCTACTATCAGTGACTTGAGTAACATCTCTTCAATTCAAGATTTGGACAATGACAGTGATTGCTTGATAAAGGAAAATCCTTCAACTTCAGTTGAACCAGTTCTAGCATTTCTGGACCAAACACCAGTTAAAAAAAGTAAGTAATAAATTAATATAATAACTTATACTTTACTACAAGGTCTGTTTGATCTACTATATAGCCAATTATATAGCATTTAAGGTACTATAATTAATATTTAATTACTAATATTCAGGTGTGTGAAACCTTTTTTTCTGTTCTTTTCAGAAGGGCTGTCATTAAGCCAGAAAAAGCGCAAGGCTCGTGGTAAGCTATCATCTGCTCAGAAACACCTGAAGGAGAGGCTAGAACTCAGTTATGGTGTTCAAATTACCGAGGAGGTAAGTGATACTTCAAAACCTGAAACTAAATCTGAAAAACATCTAGACAAATTAATGAATGAATTGAAACAGTCATTCCTGGAGAGCAAATGTCACCATCACAAACTACAAATATTGACACTCTCACCATACACAATTGAAAAAACAGCTAGTTTCTTTCAAACTACAACATACATGGTGAAAAGAAGCCATTCACTTAAATCAGAACATGGAATCCTTCCGAAGATTCCACTAATGAGCAAAGGAAAAGTGATATCTGAAGAACACAAAGATATAGTTAGAAGATTCTATGAGTCAGAAGAGGTTAGTCGTATGTGTCCTGGCCAAAAGGATTGCGTGAAAGTTATCAGTGCTGAAGGTGTGCTGAAGGTGCAATGAAGGTGCAAAAACGATTGGTCCTCAGGAATTTAAGAGAGATGTTTGAACTATATAAAAATGATGAAAAGAATCCCAAAATAGGATTTTCCACATTTGCAAAATTACGGCCATCATATTGTGTGCTTGCCGGTAGTGGTGGGACTCATTCTGTCTGTGTCTGCACATACCATCAAAATCCAAAATTGCAGCTGGCTGCATTGGGAGAAAGAGGTCTTTCATACAAGGATCTTATGGATTACAGTGTCTGCAATACAGAGAGAGAGACTTGCATGATGCAACTTTGCAATGATTGCCCAAGAGAAGAGGGTGTCCTGGATTTTCTTGAGTTACTTGACAGTGTGAAATCAGCTCCAAATGAAATATCTTACAAGCAATGGGTGACTGTTGAAGAGGATTTTGGTCTGTCTTGTGAATGGCACTTCTTTGCTACATCCCATGGCAAAAATGCATGTGATGGGATTGGAGGAACAGTGAAAAGAGCTACTGCTCGTGCCAGTTTGCAGAGAACTACAGAGAGGCAAATTCTTACACCAGAACACATGTTTCAGTTTTGTGAAGAAAACTTGAGCAAGAAGATAAATTTTTTCTTTGTAACTACAGCTGATTTGAAAGATGCAGAAGAACGGTTGGAACATCGATTCAAGGATAGTAGGGCTATTCCTGGAACTCAGAAATATCATAGATTTGTTCCCCTAAACAAGGAAGAACTGATGGTGTATCCCATTTCAAGTGGCATTGGAGAAAAGAAAAGAATAAGGAAAAGTCATTTTACTAATGAACCTGCAATGCTTGGTAACCTAAAATGTGTCAAACCAGGAGAGTATGTTGGCTGCATTTATGACATGCAAGTTTGGTATGGAATTGTGGAGGAATATTGTGAAGAGTTTGATGATTTCACTGTGAACTTTCTACATCCCTCTGGGTCATCAGGATCAAGTGCATATTATTATCCATCAAACAAGGATTCATGTGCAGTGCCAGGACATCATATATTAACTAATGAGTTGTCCTACCCTAAGAGGAGGCAGCAGAATTCAATACATTTTTCCACAAAAAGAAATTGATGAGAGCATCGAGCATGCAAAAATTGTATTAGGCTAGCACATGAATCCTCTAAGTAGGTCTTCCCCTTTCACTATTATAACTATTATTGCCAGTGTAGATTAGCAGTGAAATACAATTTTACATTTTTTGCCTTTGTTTTTATATCTATAAAAAAATGTAATTTTAATTTCTATAGGTCAAATTATGAGCTTAAGTGTGAAAAAATAGGTAGAATTGACGCACAACTTATGAATATGGTGTTCACTTATATGTTAGTTACATGAAAAATACTAACAAACAAACTTTTTTTTGCTGATTCTAATAGCCAATGCCTATGCCTTCATTTTTACATTTAAAAAAAAAATTCTCATTTGATACCCCAGAGGTCAAATCGTGACCTCAAATTTTGGTTACAGTGTAACTTTTTTTTTTTCAACCTAGAGTTCTAAAACTTGCATATTTGGATTCCTTGTCATTTTCTGATTATAAATATATATACTTTTATATAATTGTGACCATTATTACCCAAGTTATGGGTCGCCAAATGTTAGTGACCTCGCAAGTGACCTCAAATTTCCCGAGGTCATATCTCTTGAACCGTTGGTCGGATTGACCTTATAATTTCAGAAATGGATTCAGGGCCCACAAACTCCCTATAAACCAAATTTCAGCAAAATCTGAGAGATGAGGGTGTTAGGCACTGGTTGATCTGACAGAGAATGACCCGCCTGTGAATGAGCAATGTCCATGATCTCCTTCGCTATTGCCTCCTTGAACATCGCCTCCTTCACTCGGAAGGACTCTGCTTTATGTGACTTGTGCTTCACAAGCCGGTCGTATTCCTTGAGAAGGGATTCCATCTTCCTCAAGGCCGAATCTCGACGCATCATGGGGATTCTCGCTCTCTCCCAAAATATGAGACAGGCATCCAGGCACAGGTTCAGGCATTTAGTACGTCCAAATTTTTGCTCCTTTTGGTGGTAAAAGTACTTTTTGAGTACTTGCAACTGAGTTGGAAGGCCACTTGATGTGATGTTGACATCCGTCTGGCCAATAAGAAACACTTCTGTTTTCGCTCTGGTAGACACCTGGAAAAGAAAACAAACTAAATAATTCCACAGAAATAATTTCACATCGTAATTAATTTCATTAATTAAATAAAGAAAAGCAGTAACTGGGACTCGAACCAGTGTCATAGCCATTTGGCAGCATCGCTCAAGTCGGCGTACACAGCACGCTATCCACTACACCATCTAGGGAGTGGATAGCGTGCTGTGTACGCCGACTTGAGCGATGCCGCCAAACGGCTATGACACTGGTTCGAGTGAGTCCCAGTTACTGCTTTTCTTTATTTATAAAACTGATACGTGTACACTACGTTCTCTTTGACAATTCATTAATTAAATAAATTTCAATACCGCAGGAAAATTACATTAATTAGTATCATAAATAATTACCAGCTTAGTTGTCCAATATGCAACAGACTAATTAATTTCATGTAATATTAATAATAAATATCACTACCACAGTAAAATGACAGAAATTAAATAATAATAAATTTCAATACCACAGTAAAATGAGATAATTAGTAGCATATATAATTACCTCCATAGTTGTCCAATAGGCTATACAACACGAACCGCTCAAGTGACGAAGAAAACCGTCTTCACTGCAGGCAGGCGAGAAATGAACTGACAAAAAGTCGTCAAAGTTGGGGACCTCTAAATGCAGCGCGATCTGGTTCAAACTTGCACAAACGTGTTTTCTTGTTCTTTAGAATACGGAGAAATGTGTGGATTAAAACTCCAAGCTCATTTTTATTTTACCCTATAGGTATGAAACACCCTACTGCAGATAGTAAAGAGAATCCAAAAAAGTTTTTTGAATACTTAAATAATCGTAAGCCAGTAAAAGATAACATAGGCCCTCTAGTGGATGTTAATGGTGCTTTGGCTTCTGACCCTCAGGCGATGGCAGGTATTTTCAATAACTTTTTTGCGACAGTTTTTACCGTAGAAGACATAAATAATGTCCCCAACGTGGACGATGTATTTCCATTTAGTAGCGAGACTATTTTGGATGAAATAACTGTTTACGAGGCTGAGATTGCGCATTATATCGATAGGCTAAAAGTTAGCAAGGTTCCAGGCCCTGACACTTTTTATCCCAGACATTTGAAAGATGTTATCGTAGGCCCCTTAACGAAGATTTTTAATCAGTCACTCGAAACGGCAATTATTCCTGAAGACTTCAAATTAGCTAACATCATGCCTATTTTTAAAAAAGGCGACTGCGCAGTAGCTAGCAATTATAGGCCCATGAGCTTAACGTCAATTGTCGGTAAACTTTTGGAATCCGTAGTTAGGGATCGTGTCATCGATCACTTAGAAAGTAGAGATTTGATTAATAGTAGTCAGCATGGGTTTCAATGCCATAGGTCTTGTTTAACTAATTTGTTAGAATTTTATAATGAAATAGTGCGCGAATACGATAGGCATAGAGCAACTGACATTATTTATTTAGATTTTAAAAAGGCATTCAATACAGTTCCGCATAGGAGACTAATTGTGAAGGTCAAAGCGCACAGTATACGCAGTCAGGTAGCTAACTGGTTAGAAGAATGGCTTCGTGCTAGGAGACAGAGGGTCATAGTTAATGGTAGTGAATCGGG
Organism: Bathynomus jamesi; assembly: GCA_023014485.1. NCBI lineage: Eukaryota > Metazoa > Arthropoda > Malacostraca > Isopoda > Cirolanidae > Bathynomus > Bathynomus jamesi. Next base: position 222,143 of record JAJOZX010005955.1, read on the forward strand.
GTGGTTAGATGTAGGTAGTGGTGTCCCACAGGGTTCAGTGTTAGGTCCATTGCTATTCGTAATTTACATTAACGACATTGATGTAGGATTGACTAGTAACGTGTCAAAATTTGCGGACGATACTAAAATAGGCAGTAAGGTTGTTAACGAGGATGATAGTAATAGGATCCAAGACGATGTAAATAGGATTATGGAGTGGACAGATAAGTGGCAGATGCAATTTAACATAGACAAATGTAAAGTTTTGCATATAGGTTCTCACAACAATAATTACATGTACACGATCGATGATAGGGAGTTAGTGAGTGTTGATGAGGAAGTAGATTTAGACGTACACCTATCTAAGGATTTAAAGGTTAGGAACCAGTGCCTGGAGTCTTGCGCAAAAGCTAATAGGATGTTAGGCTTCATAGCGCGTAATTTCAAATTTAAATTGAAGGATATTATATTGCCCCTTTACAAGTCCCTAGTCAGGCCTCATTTAGAATATGCAGTTCAGTTTTGGTGCCCGTACTTGCATGAGGATATTGATAGGTTAGAAAGGGTTCAGCATCGTGCCACGAAACTTATTCCATCATTGCGCAATAAGCCTTATGAAGATAGGATTAAAGAGTTAGACCTGTATTCACTCACAACAAGAAGATTAAGGGGGTAGCTTATTGAAGTTTTCAAAATCGTTAATAACATTGATAACGTAAATTTTGACAAACTGTTCACTTTCGATAATAGTAATACTCGCAATAACAGATTTAAGTTGCGTGGCAGACGTTTCATTACTAATATCGCTAAAAACTTCTTTACGTTTAAAGTAATTGATAAATGGAATAATCTTCCTGCGTCAGTCGTTCATTCTACCAGCGTTAATATGTTTAAGAACCGTCTTGACAGACATTTTAAAAGTGTTAACGTTGTTTAATTTAAAAAAACAAAGTTAGCAACAGGAGCTCTGGTGGTGGTGCTCGAGGATGAGTCTGTTGACGATGAATGCCAGCTTGTGACATGCCAGCGTGTGATGCCAGCAATTAAAAAAAAAAAAAATTAGACTAACACGAATGTAGATGTAGCTCGTAGCGTAAACTAACCCACTTTTTGTTTAACTTTACCTACTTTTTTACTTTGCATGTCTGTAACTCTCTTTTCTTGCATGTTTGTAGTTTGCATGGTATGACTGAGTTAAGACTGTGTTTGCATGGTTTGTAAGCATTCTTATTTTACTTCTTTTCATCTTTCACCCCTCTCCTATTCTCTCCGACTATTTTTCTGACTTGTCGGCAGTGGCCGGTGGATGATGATGAGTCTTTTTTCTCTTTTTCTGAATGAAAGTTAACCCACGAATGATAGGTGTTGCTCCTTACTTAACCCCTTATTCTCTTCTCTTCTCTTAACCCCCTACTCTTTCCTTTCTCTCAGGCTAACCTTAGAGTGGATCTTAGGGTCTTTGTTAGCCTTAGCTTCTGTAGATCTGTAGATTATAACACATTCTTAACTCAAACACTATCATACCATGCAAACATGCAAACTACAGACATGCAATAAAGAGAAGGAAAAAGTATAAAGAATAACAAAAAGTTGGTTAATTTACTCAACAAGCTACAACTAAGTTCATGTTAGTCTAATTTTTTTTTTTTTTTTTTGCTGGCATATCACACGCTGACATTAATCAACAGACTCATCCTCGACCATCACCCTTAGAGCTCCTGTTGCTAATTTTTTTTTTTAAATTTTAAAAAACATTAATATTTTTAATATGTCTATCTAGACAGTTTTTAAACACATTAACGCTGGTAGAGTTCATGACTGACGCGGGAAGATTATTCCATTTATCAATTACTTTAAATGTAAAGAAGTTTTTAGTGATATTAGTAATTAAACTTCTGCCATGCAATTTAAATCCATTATTACGAGTATTGCTATCATCGAAAGTGAACAATGTCAAAATTTATGTTATCGATGTTATTAATGATTTTGAAAACTTCAATAATCTCCCCTTAATCTCCTAGTTTCAAGTGAATGCAAGTCTAACTCTTTAATCCTATCTTCATAAGGCTTGTTGCGCAATGACGGAATTAGTTTCGTGGCACAACACTGAACCCTTTCTAATTTATCAATATCCTCAAACAAATACGGGCACCAAAACTGAATGGCATATTCTAAATGAGGCCTGACTAGGGACTTGTAAAGGGGCAATATAATATCCTTCGATTTAAATTTGAAATTACGCGCTATAAAGCCTAACATCCTATTAGCTTTTGCGCAAGACTCCAGGCACTGGTTCCTAACTTTTAAATCCTTAGATACACATATGCCTAAATCTACTTCCTCGTCAACTCTCGCTAACTCTATCATCCACCTATATGCAAAACTTTATATTTGTCTACGTTAAATTGCATCTGCCACTTATCCATCCACTCCGTAATCATATTTACATCATCTTGGAGTCTATTTCTATCATCCTCATCAACAACCTTACTGCCTATTTTAGTATCATCCACGAATTTTGACACGTTACTACCTGACCACGTATACCGTTCACTTTAACCTTCGCAATTAATCTTCTATGTGGAACTGTATCGAACGCCTTTTTAAAATCTAAATAAATAACATCAGCCACTCTATGCCTATCGTATTTGCGCACTATTGCGTTATAAAATTCTAGCAAATTAGTTAAACAAGATCTATGGCATCGAAACCCATGCTGACTACTATTAATCAAATCTCGACTTTCTAAGTGATCGATGATACAATCCCTAACTGCAGATTCCAAAAGTTTACCAACAGTTGATGTTAAGCTAATGGGCCTATAATTGCTAGCTACTGTGTGGTTGCCTTTTTTAAAAATGGGTGTGATGTTAGCTAATTTGAAGTCTTCAGAAATAATCCCCGTTTCGAGTGACTGATTAAAAATCTTTGTTAAGGGCCCTACAATAACGTCTTTCAAATCTTTCAAATGCCTGGGATAAAAAGCATCAGGGCCTGGAGCCTTGCTAACTTTTAGCCTATCAATATAATGCGCAATTTCACCCTCATAAACAATTATTTCATCCAAAATAGTTTCGCTACTAAATGAAATATCGTCCACATCCAGGACATTATTTATAGTGATGCACGAGAGGCAGATTTTGGCTGGAGGCTGAAGGGCCAGAACCTCCAGCTTAGTGTTTTTCCTCCAGCCAGAGGCCAGAGGTTCCGGTCAATTGATTTATTTCAGTATGTGTGTGTGTGTGTGGTGTGTGTGTGTGTGTGTGTGTGTGTGTGTGTGTGTGTGTGGTCCATCATCTCATCTATTTAGGGTTTACATAGGTATTATAATCCTGCTATTTAAAATTATTGTCTTTAATAACTTGAACTTTATAAAAGTCAACTTTCTATGCTTTGTGTGTGCTAATTTCTCTAAAAATTCCCATTGAACAGAATATCCTCAGGTTATGATGTCTTGCTGAATGCTGAGTAAAGTAGCCTATATCAAATCAATTACTAATACATCACTGATCACTCAAAATAAATTATTATTACAGTCACTCCTGCAAAATGAAAACTTAAACATTTTCACTTTTCTTTTGAACCTATGATAAGGACATCAAAAATTGTGGATAATTTAACATTTAGTCTGTGTAGGTCTTTTTATGCCACTATTTTCTGATGTGTTTCTTTTTTGTTCAATAAATCTATTGAAATAAGAGAAATCAACTTTCTCCAGAACTTGCAGACAAGCTCCTTTTTCTGCACCATAATTTGCAAATAATAGATTTTAAAAACTAATTAGTTCAAATTTTATATATTTTTGATTTGTAACTATATAATTGTCCGCAAAACTATCAAAATTAGCCCTACGAAAATCAAGGACTTCTATTACATTACTATCCTTAGTGTTTTCTATCAATAACTTAAACCTAAGAATTTGATGATCACTACATCCTAAACTCTTGCCTACTCCTAAACCTTCGACTATATTTTCACTGTTCATCATCACCAAATCTAAAATAGTCACCGCGCATTGGTCCAGTAACCATCTGGCATAAAAAATTATCTTCCATGAACTCAATCAATCTCAAACCCTCCTCATTACCAGTAAAAGTCTCGTAATTAACATTAGGGCAGTTAAAGTCTCCAACAATTATACTATTCCAGTTGTCAATAAAGTTACCAAGAAGTGAGTAAAATCTAGTATCGGTGTTGAGGGGTTGAACGGGAGGTTAGCCCTGTTCAAAAATCAACTTTTTCTTATTTTCATAGGTTTCTGTACTTTTTCCCATGCTTTTTGACCTGAAAAGGCCGAACATCACAACCATTTTGACCTAGGTTGTTGGGAAGCATTGCCGCATGGAGCTTTAAGTTTTCTGCCTTGAAATTGGCCAAAAGCACCAGTTCCGGGGTCCCTTGAATCATGTTTTGCACTATAACTTTTTATCTAAACAAGATAGAGCAACAAAATAGGCACCAAATTAAAGTGTTTTTAATCCTCTTTCTAACTTATACAATTATGATAGTCTTGGAACAAGAAATGGCACATTGGTATACAAAGATTTCAGAAATATCACAAAATTTGTTTTCTCACACTCAAGGCAGACAAGGCGCCTTATTCATGACACAAATTTGAGATTAACATTTTGTCAAGTCTAATCGATCAAGAAGTGAAAGCATTACATGATGATTAATTTCATAATGACATTTACACAGTCAGTTGTTGAGAGTTTGTTTCTTGAAGCTGTCAAAGCGGCGTCTGTTGAACTCCACAGCTTGAAGGAGATAGTCCCTTTGCTTGGCATCTGTTGTTATGACATTTGCAAAGTCGCTCATCATCTTGACACCACGTTCAGCAATGTCATTCACCACTTTCAGATTCTTAACATAGTCCAACGCTTTTCTGTAGTCCTCATTCTGTGGCCAAGATGTGACAGGTTCCAGAAGCCACTCGGATCCAATGTTCAGTGTGTCCAGCAGGAAATGTGATTCTGGGCCAATGAGATCAACCAGGGTGGTCTTAGCTGTGACTCTCTGGAATAGAGGCTTTCCTGTTCTGAGGCTGATGGTAATCCATGTCCTCTGTGTTAGCGTCATTGTCAGTTGAGTCACCCCAGGTAATGTCATCCACATGAACAACTGCCTCTTGTTCTGCTGCAGCTGTAAAATAGTACAACATGTTAAGACAGTAATTGTTAAGTACATGCTAAATATCGCAATGGAGTAAAACTTAAAACTTTTTGTAACGTTCAAAGTAATTAGTTTTACCTTGTTCTTGTCTATGCTGCAGTCTTTCATTCCTCGCTGCTTGCTGCAGGGATCTTGTCTCAAAAATCTTGTCATGACCAGACATATGACCTTTCCTCTCAGTTTTTGGTCTTCGTAGAACCTGATATCCTCATCTTTCTTCTCTCTGGATAACAGTCTGTTGTTCTGTATTTCCTGGATTGCATCTGGAGCTCCTATATTGAACAGGCTGTCTAATTCCAGCACAAATGCTCCTCTTTTTCCTCCAGGGTTACTTGCTCTTCCTTTGCTTTTCACCAGAGCATGATGTTTCTCATGTAGTTTCATGAAGAGCTTCATTGCGTTGTACTTGGTCATTGTCTTGATCCTAGCCATCTGCCAGAATGGGATGATTGATTCAACTGTTTCATATGCAAGGTCTTGAACCATGGGCCTCCCTGCATTTTCTGAAGATTAAGGAAATACTGGAACGCCTGTCTGTTGGTGGGAAGCTGAGAACCACTGATAAAAGCTGAAGGGTATCCAACCAGGAAAGTTTCAGTGAGAGATCTGGTAGATGGCCCAGTTGACACCTGCCTGTGGACAGTACGTGGAGGTTCTGAGATATCAACTGTGCGCCCACGGAGCTCCCTCAGCTCCTTGCTTAATGCCATTGTGAAGTTGTAACTTGTAGATGGTTTTCTAGATTCTGATTGAGTTTCTGTGTTTCCTGAAAAATGATAGATAATTATTATTATTATTATTATTATTATTAATTATTATTTATTTATTATTATTATTATTATTTATTAATTTTATGCTCTTTCATTTGATACCTAATTTGTTGCTCTATCTTGTTTAGATCAAAAGTTAAAGTACAAAACATAATTCAAGGGACCCCGGAATTGGCGCTTTGGCCGATTTCAAGGCAGAAAATTTAAAGCTCCATGCGGCAATGCTTCCCAACATCCTAGGTCAAAATAGTTGTGATTTTCGGCTTTTTTAGGTCAAAAAGCATGGGAAAATGTACAGAAACCTATGAAAATAAGAAAAAGTTGATTTTTGAACAGGCCTAATGGGAGGTCCATAAACAACAAAATTAAAACTAATACTATGAGCCCTAACTTCAATGCATATCACATTAATTGCTGCCGGAAAATCAATCTTAACCTCGATAGCCCTAAGAGAATTATGAATGTACAGCAAAATGCCACCACCAATCCTATGTAACCTATCATTAGTAAAGAGTTTAAAACCCAGTATATCAAGTTCCCCCAACAAGTCCCGAGTCACTGGATTTAACCACATTTCAGTGATAGCAACTATATCTTAGTTGCTGGAATAAATTATTGCCTTAAATTTGTTTAATTTATTTCTAATACTACACGTGTTACAAGAAAAGACATTTAAGTGATTGTTTACCATGGGCTGGCGTTTTAAACTATTTTTCATGTCAGGCTCACATTCTCCAGACCCACAAAGTTTAAAGAAGGCTTCAACCTATACAGCTTTTGTACATTTCCATCAATTAACCTACCTGCCTAGCATTACCTATTTCATTAAGATGCACCCCATCTTTTATAAAAAGGCAAAGATCACTGAATTCTGACCACCGCTTTACAAAGGGTACATTTTCCTCAGCACAAATCTCTTCTAGACGTAATCCTAAGACCCAAACCATGCCTATGGGTAATACCTAGAACTAAAGACCTATCTAACCTTGCCTTTGGGGACCTAATTAACCCCCTATATCTCTCCAAAAGGTCAGGCACTCTCGTATCGGGCCTATACGAGTCATTCCCCCTACCATCATCACCAACATCGAGTAACAGGAGGCAACATCAATCCTATCCACTTTGTCTCTAACTCTATCAACCCTGGCCCCTGGGAGATAGACCCTCCTCCTCTTGGTTGGATGTTGGAATGTGTGTCCATATGGCGCACTAAAGAGCCCAATTAAAATAGTTTCCCCCTCATTCACATCCCTTTCCAAATGGGTGAAAGGGTTCAAAACCTCGATAGGGGGTATTCCTATCACCTAACGTACATGGCCTAGCTCCACCCTTAACTTCTCTAAATCCCTCCCCATCTACTAATCCCGGACCAACCTTAACCCCTTCCTCAACTCTATCCAACCTTCCCAACAAACTACCTAAACTAGAAACTAGGTTACGCACCTCACCCTTCAAATTACTAACGTCTTCAACGTTAGTATTGGTTCGGCTTTTGTCAACCATAGCCCTACCCCTGCCCTCATCAAGCGTTGCAAGTCTTTCCATTACCTCATGTACACTGTGTTTTATGTCAACTATTTCCTCCCTTAACTCGTGAAAGAAACAAACTGATCTCTTGGTAATCGCCATAGGACCACCGTTATAATCTTTCAAATCCAAATACCATCAGTTTACACCACACCTAACACACGATGCTTTCTGTGACAGCATTGCACAGTTAAAATTAGTTTATAACCATCACAAGTTTAAGTTAAATTAAGCCAGCACACTATGAAATCTTCTAAATTGCTAAAAACCACTAATATTCAATTACTTAACTATAAAAATGTGAATATAAAGGCAAGTATATAAAATTCAAAACTTTCCAAAAGTAAAAGCAATATCAGAGAGCTCAGGAAGTGCGTCCGTTCAGTACAGAGACAATGGAAGAATCTATTTAATTTTATCAACTTGTACTACCATTAAGAAGACTTTGGATTAAAAGCTGAATGGAACTTTTTTGCCATAGCTCATGGAAAAAATGTGTGATGGTATAGGTAGCACTATAATGCAAGTTGTGGCAAGAGCAAGCCTTCAAAGAACTGTAACCAACCAGATTTTAACTACTAAAGCTGTATTTGAGTTTTGTCAGAAGCAGCTCAGCAATAAGATTATGCTCTTTGTAGAATCCATTGAGGTGGAGAAAGATAAACTTAAATTAGAAGAAAGATTTAAGTTGTCCAAAACAATTAAAGGTACACAAATATTTCACCTTTTGTTCCAGTTAGTAAAATCCAAATCAAAGTGTATGAAAGATCTTATGAAAAAGCTAATGTTGTCCAAGAAATAGTCAAGGAGCAGGAAAAATTTGGGCTTCATTGGAAAGTTAATTTTGAGATTTTAAAAACTGTCAATTATGTGGCATGTATATATGATGATAATTTATGGTTAGGGATTGCTGAGGACTACTCAGATCAGAAGAGAACAATGATTATCTAATTAATTTCATTGGGAAGCTACAATTTGGGACAATAGAAGAAGGTTGTAAGAAAAAAGATCTACAGAAGCTAAGGCTAACAAAGACCCTGAGATCCACTCTTAGGTTAACCTGAGAGAAAGAAGAGAGAAGAAGGTTAAAAGCAGAGAATAAGGGGTTAAGTAAGTAGCAAAACTTATCATTCATGGGTTAACATTCATTCAGAAAAAGAGAAAGGAAGACTCACTATCATCATCCACCAGCCACTGCCAACAAGTCAGAAAAATAGTCGAAGAAAATAGGAAAGGGGTGAAAGCTGAAAAGAAGTAAAATAAGAATGCTTACAAATCATGCAAACACAGTCTTAACTCAAACACTGTCATACCATACAAACTACAAACATGCAAGTAAAGAGAGGATGAATGAAAATTTGCGTCATTACCCAGAAATAAATTATCCCAGTCCACTACTCTCATCCTGTCCACAAAACTATCAAAATTAGTCCTATGAAAATCGGGGACTTCTATTACGTTACTATCTGAACTGTTTTCTATCAATAGCTTAAACCTAATAATTTGGTGATCACTACATCCCAAACTCTCACCTACTTCTAAACCTTCAACTATATTTTCGTCATTCATCATCACCACATCTAAAATATTGTCACCGTGCATTAGTTCAGTAACCATGTTGTAAAAAATTATCTTCTATAAAATCAATCAGTCTCAAATCCTCATCATTAACAGCCAAAGTTCTCTTAAAGGTGGTGTGAGAATTAAATATTCATTCAATAAAAAGGAATTAATGGAGAATTTATGGTGAGCAAGGCTGCTTCTACAGGCCAAATAAGGATTAATGTATACATAGCTTTGTAAGATTGTAAGATACACCCAGTATAAAAGTTAGTATGTAAGCCGAGGATGGCTAAGATTGACTGATTAGTTCCAAGCCTATTGTTATGTACTTAAAGAGTAGGCCCTACAGATTGTAATCGAAGGCTTACATTTTTATCGTAAATACTTTCATATTCATCATATTTCTACCATAAATACTTTGTTACATATTTTAATGAAAAATTAGTCATTATGTGGGCTACTTAGAAGAAAACAATAAAATGGTCAAAATTTGCCTGTAATACCTGTTAATTTCTACCTTTTATACATTCTATATTCCAATATTTTTTTATTGTTTTATGCAGAAAAATTTCTCTTTAATTTTAGATTTATAAAATATTTTGTGAAGTGGTCCACTAAAGGTAAAAATTTGACCTTGAATAAAGTTCATGTGACCAAATTTTTATTTACCAACCTACAACAATGAAACACACATTTTGAATCCTCATCCTCTCCTGATTCCAAAAATATATAAGTTGACTGAAATATTCTAAAAAATAGTTAAGATATTTCACTTTAAAGAAAAGAGGGTCATGAGGTGACCTGAATTTGACCTGACCCATATCTCAAAAACTACTGGATTGATCAGCCTAAGATTTGGAATTTCATTTTATCTTGCCAAAAATATCGTGTATACCAATTTTCATAAAAATCAGAGTTGACCCCTCAAATTTGAAAAATCATTGGCTCACTTGTCCTGGAACTCCCCACGTCTATTAAGATCTTTTTACAGCTTCTAATAATTTTCTATATTTGTAACTGGAGTAACAACATTTTGTATCATTTACAATTTTAGACACTTTATTACCTACACCCTTCACTAAATCATTTAGATATAAAGAGTAATGGACCTAAAACTGATCCCTATGGTACCCTACTTTTCATTTTCTGCCACCCTGATTCATAACCATTGAGAATTATTCTATGTCCTCCATTCTCTAACCATTTTTCTTCCCAATTTATAGCTGACCCTACTATCCATAAGTACTTAATCTATTTGGAAGTCTCCAACATAGAACCTTGTCCAGTGCCTTACTGAAATCCAAATGAATCACATCTACATTATATCCATCATCTTCCTCACCAGTTACAAATTAAAAAGTCTAAGCAATTAGACAAACAAGACCTTCCTGATCTAAACCCACAATTGAAACTTGAAATAAGATTAAAACCAGGGTTGTGGAGTCGGTCCAAAATTTTCCGACTCCGACTCCACACATTGTAAAAAATCTAAAAATCTGACTCCGACTCCTCACATTTTAAATATACGACTCTGACTCCTCTAGTGTTTCACTCTATAATTATCATAATAATAAGACATTTCATCACCACCACATGAATCATCAGGTTACTTTCTAGGATAAGGGAACATTCAAATATTAAGAAGGATATTGACTTGTAGATATTATCATATTAAGGGATTTTTATTTTTTCCAATAATATATATATATATATATATATATATATATATATATATATATATATATATATATATATATATATATATAAATGAAAAAGATTCTCTTAAACATAATTAAGGTCTAACCAGTAGTAGTCCTACTTAAAATTGAATAACCCTTAACCTAGTGGCTATAACCAGGGTTGTGGAGTCGGTCCAAAATTTTCCGACTCCGACTCCACACATTGTAAAAATTCGACTCCGACTCCGCCCTGAAATGTGCGACTCCATGACTCCAACTCCACGACTCCACAACCCTGATTAAAACTTTCCAAATATCTTGAATATTATTCTTTATAATTCTTTTTTGTATCTTTCCTAACAGTGATATTCAACTAACAGACAAATAATTTCATACCTCCATTTTACTACCCTCTATATAAATAGGTATTATTGGCATTTGCTTTTTTCCATATCTCAGCTACCTTTGCATAATTAACAGAACTGGCAAACAAAATAACTAGTGCTTCAGATAAACTATCCTCCACTTCTCTGAGAATCCTAGCATAAACATTACTTTTCCATTATACCCTCACAATTTCTTCTTTCCTGGTAAGGTCAACTGTATGCCCTTGACAATTGGTTAGGTTAAGTAATGATATTTTTGTTTAAACAAACAAAAATATCATGACTTAACGTAACCAATTGTCAAGGGCATACAGTTGACCTAACTGGGAAAGAAGAAATTGCGGGTGTATAACGGAAAATTACCACATTACCTATCAGAACCAGCAGCTTTATTTGGTTTCAATATGTTAATTGCTTGCCTAACATCAACCTTCCCTACATGAATCATATCAAGAATACCAGAGTTCACAGTCTAAAAAATTAAAATCAGCTGGATTTATTTTGCTATATCCTTTGCTCTTACTAATCAAACTATTTATTTCTTAACTCCCTATAATTATCCAAGCCCACAAGGCTATTACTGCTTTTAAATTCCCTGAATGACCTTTTTTATTTGTAATCATTTTAACTTTCCTTTTTCACCAAAAAGGTTTCCTAATATTATTCCTAACAGTTCTGAAAGGAATATGCCTACATTGTGCATCCTCTAAAATTTCTTTGAATCTAGACTACATCTTGATAGCAGTTTTACTGGCAAATTCATTATCCCACTTTAATGACCCTAACAACTCCCTGAATTTAATAGTTACCCTCTGAGAAGCAAGGAACTAGGATGGTCATTGTTGACTAGATCTCTACTTAATTCTATCTTAAAATGTATGATCAAATGGTCACTATTCCATAAAACATGATGATGTTGAAGGAAATGAATATTCACTTTCTTTGTACAGGTTTGGACAGTTTAGATGTATGTAACTTTGTAAAATCCTATTTTAATACAGTAAATTAAAGCTAGCTGGAAGACCATGTTGCGCACATTCAACAGTTGTCAGTCCACATTGAATATTACTACACTATGTTAGGTTAATTGAATGCCTGGTTAGGTCAACTGTACACCCTTGATGATTGGTAAAGTCATGATATTTTCGTTAGTTTAAATTAAAAATATCATGACTTAACCTAACCAATCATTAAGGGCATACAATTGACCTAACCAGGCAGCCAATAAATTAAATCGCAAACCTAGATTAATACAGTAAATTCAAAAAAGATTCCAAAAATATTTATTTTCATCAATTAAACCAGATATATTATTTTGATAGTATACATAATATTATTAATCATCATTTTTGGAATTTAACTTATTGTATTAAAATAGGATTTTACCATAACTTTTCCTCACTTGAGGTTGATGGGATAACTCATGGGCATAATAAGAAAATTAGAAAACAGACTTGTAGACTTGATCTACGAAAATATTTTTTCAGTCATAGAGTAGTAGATTTTTGGAATGACTCACCATATGATATGGTAAACAGTAGCTTCTTAGTTAATTTAAGAAAAATTTACACACTTATGAATGAGAGAGATAGTTTGTAGATTGTAAATTAGTTTAAGTTATGTAGGCTACTTTGGTAGTAAATAGTTGTATGTTAATTAGCTGACTTGAGATTGATGTTTTGCAAGATTTTATTGTAATTATTCATTTTATCCCTGCAGGGCATTTTCATATGAGAATAGGTTTTTCCGGTGTATTTTGGTGTTTTATTCAAATCTGACCTTCATTTCTTGTGCAAATGAATTACTGAATGCCCAGTTAGGTCAACTGTACACCCTCAACAATTGGTTAGGTTGTCTTGATATTTTTGTTAGTTGGGTGAAGTCGTGATATTTTCATTAAAACGAACAAAAATATCAAAACAACTGAACCAATCATCAGGTGCATGCAGTTGACCTAACTGGGCATTCAATAATTCATTTGCACAAGAAATGGAAGGTCAGATTTGAATAAAATACCAAAATACACCAGAAAAACCTATTCTCATATCAAAATTGGCATGCAGGGGTAAAACAAATAATTGCCAATTTTATTATTATAAAATAGCTATAGGGTCATTCCAGCTCAATTGGTACAGGGGTGGTTGGGTGACCATCTCCGATTTTCTTCAAATTTTCAGGGTTGATTCATACACCATTCAATAGCTTAAATCTAAAATTTTAGCTTCTTCAGTCAAAAATGTTTAATTTTATGGTCGCTTAAATGGCCCCCACCTTCGACAAAAAATGCCCATGTTGGGCTTGATCGGCCAACACCTTCATTTTGAGAGGCCTTGAAAAGTGTCTTCTAATAGGAGTAGAAGCTTCAAATTTGTCATGCCAATACAACTTCTGGTGGGCTTTTCAATTTTGCAAGCAAAAAGGCTGTGGAACAAATAGTTTCTAAGTTACAAGGGCTTAAATATGGCTCCATTTTGAAGCTTGCATCAATTCCTCCCACTTTTACGACTCTACCATTTTCAAAAGTTTTAGTTCTACATCAATCACAGCTGTTTTAATACTCCTAATAGTCTCTATGTAAAATGAGTGAAATAAAAAAATAACCAAAAAAGGATTTATTTCTATTTTTAAAAATTTCCAAAAGTTGATATTTTCACAAAATTTGCAAAATTAACATCAACTTTGGGGCTTAATATAAAGGTGTCCGAAATTAGTCAGGGAGTTGATACTTCTAGTAAAGAAAGATACATATGTGTAAAAAAACATATATTAAGGAATAGATCTCAACTCAACTCCTTCATATAGTTTTGGTGATTCAAAGAAAAGTGCTTTTTGTGAAAAATCTCAAATTTTTGCAAAATTTGTAAATTTTTAAATTTCTATTTATGACATTGAATTGTAATTTTACTTCCATTTTATTACTTATTAAGTTGATTTACAATTGTAATAATATGTAAATAAGTCTAAAACATACAAGAAATTTAATATGTCTGTCAAAACAACCAGCGACTCGAAGGGCTCTGGGTAGCTCATTTCGCTTTGTATATTCTTATAAATGTAAAACATGATGGTTAATCATTAATGTCCAGGCCTATTTTATAGATCATGATCTTTTATTTTCAGAAAATTTAACTAGAGCAATTAACTTAATTTTACTGCCTGTAATAATGGCTTATTCTAATCAAGAATCAAAGTGCAGCTTTGGTATGTACTTGGATGATCCATGTCATGAACACAGACTCACCAGGAAGGTGGGTATGTATACCTTACATGAGCTGACAGATGAAACAAGGAAACTGCTATTGTGGAGAACAAAAGCAACTGTAATCAACCCAAATAGTGCTACTGTATGCTACCACCATGAAAAAATGTTTGGAATGCATTACCAACAAATGCAACGTAGCTGCCAAGATCCATGGAGAAATCATCGAAAGAAGATAACAAGTAAGTAAATATAGGTACTAATATATTTATATTTCATAAAGAAGTTTATATTGTAAATTGTAACCTAAATTAGCTATTTAATTTTAATAGGGTAGGCTATATACTGTGCTACTGAATGCATATGTTTTGAATATTTTATACGAATAGCCTATAACCAAATGTTGAGGTTTTAAAATTATTTTCCAATGTGTTTAGAGTTTACATTACCCTACTTTATTTGCAGAATCACTACAAATTATTGACAAAGACATAGCAACTAGACTGAATCTGATACCAGGACAGAAACTTTGCTCAACATGCTTCTCTAGAGCCAAGACGATTGAAGATGAAAAAGACTCAGGTAGTGATGAATATGTTCCAGAAGAAATAGTTAAGGAGACATTTGACGAAACGTTAGGTTCACTAGAATGCTCACCCATTAAGTATGTAAGAGCAAGAGATCGAAAGTTTTACGCGAAAAGGAAACTAAAGCAAATTGAAACATCAACAAAATCAAAGCTGTCAAAAGTACTTCATATGAAGCCTAGCATTTTGGATGAGGAAGCGGAGAAACCTATAGAGAGTGAGGAAGAAAAGTGTTATCAGCATATGATAGAGGAACTGAAAGAAAAGTGTAAAACTAGTACCAGACAAGAAAAGATACAAATTCTAACACTCCTTCCAATTGGTAAAACCTGGTCCAGAGAAAGAATTATGAAAGAATTTGAAGTGTCAGCCAGAATGGTTAATGCTGTGAGGGCCTTAAAGAGAAAAGAAGGTATCCTTCCTATAATGAGAAATAAAAAGAGTAGCAAGGGTATAAGCGATGAAATAAAGGAAAGAGTGATAGAATTTTTCCAAAACAATGAATATACTAGAGAATGCCCTGGTAAAAAAGACTACAAATCAATAAAAACACCACAAGGGAAGGTTCACAAGCAGAAAATACTGTTGTTGACAAATATCAGAGAATTATATACGCTTTACAAAAATAAATATCCAAATGACAAAATCTCCAAATCAAAGTTTTTTGAACTGAGACCAAAATGGTGTATGGGTGTGGGGAGTAAAGGATCACACAATGTATGCATTTGTGAAATACACCAGAACTTTAAACTTTTATGTGAATCACTCCCCGTCAAAGTAGAATTAAGAGAGTTACTAGGGAAAATAGTCTGCAACACTGAAACCAGAAACTGCATGATTAATAACTGCAAAACATGTCCTGGTTTAAATGAATTACGGGATTGGCTTCTTACCATTTTTGAAAACAATGATTATGACATGGATGATGAGGTTTCCTTTAAGCAGTGGCTTCATACAGACCATACCCAACTGGTCACAATGACAAAAAGTGTTTCGAATGTAGTAGAAGACATATGTGAAAGTGCAAAAAAGTTGAAAGTACACCATTTCATAGCAAAAGCCCAATCAAAATATTTGTCCGACTGTAAAGAAAACCTCAATGATTCTACAGCATTAGTGCTTGTTGACTTCTCTGAAAACTATAGTTTTATAATTCAGGATGCCGTACAAGGGCATCACTGGGACAATACCCAGGCTACCTTGCATCCGGTAGTCTGCTATCAAAAAGTTGATGGTGAACTAAAAGTTACAAATTTTTGTGTAATATCAGATTCACTTACACACAACACAACTGCAGTTCATTCTTTTTTATGTGAAGCCTTGAAATTACTTAAAAGTCAGAATCCTAAACTAAAACATATTTGTTACTTTAGCGATGGCGCAGCAAGTCAATATAAAAACTATAAAAACATCATTAATTCAGTGTTACATGAAAAAGATTTCCAACTAACATGTGAATGGAACTTTTTGCCACCTCTCACGGAAAGAGCCCCTGTGATGGTGTTGGTGGCACGTCAAAAGGTTAGTTGCCCGGGCAAGTCTACAAGCAACAAGTAAAGGTCACATCACCAATCCAAAAGAGATGTTCGATTGGTGCAAATCTAATATTAATGGTATACAATTTCTGTACATTGATTCAGCTAAAATTGAGGAAAATGCTAATTTATTTGAGTTAGAAAAAAGGTATTCCTTAATTAAGACAATCCCAGGAACCCGTTCATATCACTGCTTTAGACCTTCATCAACAGGCATTAAACTGTACAAAATTTCTAGTGATGAAAATTTCTTTAACGTACAACTTTCCTTCCTCAATGCTACACAAGAAAATGTGGCTTACCAATATAAACCTGGTACATATGTGGCCTGTTTCTATGAAGGTGACTGGTTTGTTGGAAACATAGTTGAAGTGTGTGATACTGAGAAGGATCTATTAGTAAATTTCATGAAAAAGAATCCTTTTAAATGGCCTGAACAAGAGGACGTTTGCTGGATTCCATTCCAACATGTTTTGTGTTCAATTGAACCACCTACAGTTGCTGGGAAAATGGGGAGACAGTACAAGTTATCAAATGATTGTTTATCTAAAATTGAGGAGTATTTTAAAAAAAGCCTAAGTAACTACAGACCTGTATCAAGCTGAATAATAAATTGCCAATTTATGGCTGTGAGGCCATGGAGTGTTGAAGACAATCAGACTTAAAGCCTGAGTACAATAATAAATTCCTGAGTCAGTGTCTAAACATAAGAGTTATTAGCTATATATAAGTTTACATACGAATTTACATAAAACAACACATTAAAAAAAGAATATGAACTTATAGCCAATAATTCACATGCTTAAAAACTCAGGAATTCATTATTGTATATAGCTAAGTACTGTACACTTGTATTAAGGGAAGTAATACAACAAAGCTACTTAAATTTAAGGTTTTGTACTGAAAATGGTGGTTACTGCTAGTTTATCTGTACTAACTGCATAATTTAAATTACTAGGAAGTGCTTAAAGAGCAGTAGAACACGGTTCTACATGATTTACTTAGGTAGATCCAAGTATTGAGCCTACAAGCTGGTCCATCTGTTGTGTTAACTGCAAATGTAGTAATAATCTAGGTATATATTGTCTTTTTTATGAGTAAAACTTATTTAGATAATTTAACATTTGTGAATTAACTTACCAAGTAATAAAATGGAAGTAAAATTACAATTCAATGTTGTAAAAAGAAATTTAAACATTTCAAAATTTTGAAAAAATTCAGAATTTTTCACAAAAAGTACTTTTCTTTGAATAGCCAAAACTATATGAAGGAGTTGAGTTGAGATCTATTCCTTAATATATGTTTTTGTACACATATGTATCTTTCTTTACTAGAAGTATCAACTCCCTGACTAATTTCGGACACCTTTATATTAAGCCCCAAAGTTGATGTTAATTTTGCAAATTTTGTGAAAATATCAACTTTTGGAAATTTTTAAAAATAAAATAAATCCTTTTTTGGTTTTTTTTTATTTCACTCATAAATTTACAACCCATAGAGACTATTAGGAGTATTAAAACAGCTGTGATTGATGTAGAACTAAAACTTTTGAAAATGGTAGTCGTAAAAGTGGGAGGAATTGATGCAAGCTTCAAAATGGAGCCATGTTTAAGCCCTTGTAACTCAGAAACTATTTGTTCCACAGCCTTTTAGCTTGCAAAATTGAAAAGCCCACCAGAAGTTGTATTGGCATGACAAATTTGAAGCTTCTACTCCTATTAGAAGACACTTTTCAAGGCCTCTCAAAATGAAGGGTTGGCGATCAAGCCCAACATGGGCATTTTTTGTCGAAGGTGGGGGCCATTTAAGCGACCATAAAATTAAAGTTTTTGACTGAGGAAGCTAAAATTTTAGATTTAAGCTATTGAATGGTGTATGAATCAACCCTGAAAATTTGAAGAAAATCAGAGATGGTCACCCGACCAACTTTCTGAAATCTGTACCAGTTGAGCTGGAATGACTCTATATATAGGCTTATGACTTTAATGTAATGACATTTACTGTATGTTAACCCTGGTTACTACCACAGTGTTACTATTCTTCCTAATCCTTTTGCTGGACTGACCTTTGACTGTGCCATTCATCAGGCCTAACTTACATTACATTTCATTTGGAAAACATGACCACTCAGGGGCTATCAAGGCAATCCAAGTCATGAGCTACATTTTAATAATAATAATAGTCTTGCAAAATGTCAAGCTCAAGTCAGCCAACTAACATACAACTTTTTACTTTAGTGCCTGAACTAGTGTCCTTAACACTAGGGTGAGGCTTAGACTAGTATTTCCCATATTAAACTCAGTTTCTGGCATCACTGTTCCATTACATTACATTTGGAAAACATAAAGCCACTTGGGCCAATCAAGATAATCCAAGCATTGAGCTACAATTTTTAATAATAATATAAAATCTTGCAAGATGTCAAACTCATCAGCTAATTAATATACAACTATTTACTACCACCAAAATAACCCATGTAACTGAAGCAAAGAATATACACTACATACAACTGGTAAATTTTTACAAGTGTACATTACAGGCTTTGTAAATCAAAACTGTTTTTCTGATGGTTTTTGATGCAGTTTGAACGAAGGTTAATTTCATTCAAACATCTAACCTATAACCTAACTGAACAACCTAAAATTCCAAAATTCCTCAAAAGCCTGTAATGTACTCTTGTAAAAAAAATACCATACAATCTACAAAACTCTCCCTCTCTCATGAAAGTGTCTAAATTTTTCTTAAAATTAACTAATGAGCTACTGTTTACCACATCTAATTTTCTTATTATGCCCACGCGTTATGCCATCAGTATCTTGTGAGAAAAAGTTATGTACATCTAAATTGTCCAAAACTGAAAACATTTTGAACATCTGTATCATATCTCCCCTCATACAACATCTCTCAAAACTAAACATACCTAATTCCTTTAATCTAGCCCTGTATTCCAACCTTCTTAGGTTAGGGATAAAACTTGGTTGCCCTACATTGCACACCTTCAAACATATCAATATCATGTCTAAGGTGAGGGGACCAAGCTTGAATGCAGCATTCTAAGTGAGGTCTAACATCAGAATTATATAATTTACAGATGACTTCCTTACTCTTGTAACTAACGTTCCTCCTAATAATACCTAACATTTTATTTGTTTTATTTCTAGCCTCTAAGCACTGCTTAGAAAATTTTTGATCACTACAAACTATAATACCAAGATCCCTTTCCTTTCCAACATCTCCAACCAGTTCCCCTGCATCTCATAACTAAAGTTTTCATTATTTCTACCAAAATGCATAACTTTGTATTTAAACATTGAATTCCATCTGCCATTTACTAGCCCAAGCAACTAATCTATCAAGATCCTTTTGCAGTTTATAATAATTTTCTATATTTGTCACTGGAGCAACTACTTTCGTATCATCTGCAAGTTTAGAAATTTTACATCCTCCTCCTTCCTCTAAATCATTAAGATATAAAATAAAAAGTAATGGACCCAAAACTGATCTCTGTAGTACCCCCCATTTCACTTTCTGATATCTAGATTCATGACCATTTAGAATTACCCTCTGTTCTCTGTCTTCTAACCATTTTTCTACCCAATTTAAAACTGATCCTAATATACCATGAGCTCTTAATTTATATGGAAGTCTCCTATGTGGAACATTGTCAAATGCTTTACTAAAATCCAAATAAATAATATCTACATCATTTCCATTATCTACCTAATCAGTTACAAATTCTAAAAAATCTAAGAGATTAGACAAACAAGACCTTCCTGATCTAAATCCATGTTGTGAACTTAAAATAAGATTAAACTACTCCAAATGATCTTGAATATTATTCTTTATAATTCTTTCTAGTATTCCATTAATCTCACTCAGGTAAATCTTAAGATGTCATTACCTGAATTTCAAAGAAATAACTATATGGCCATAATCTATTTTACAATATAACTTTTTTCAAAAGTACTGTTTTTTGTGCAAGTACATTAAAAGCAAGTTATTATGAAATATAATCTCTCATTGTTATTCATTACAGAGTTGCCATCTCAAATGTATAATTGTTGCTAGATTGATTGATTGATTGTTTAAAGTTTTATATGGAAGAATTCAGCCAGTAAGGCTATTCACATCCTCTAAAACCAAAACATCAAATTCTATGGGAGACCTGCCACTCTTCCTACATCATGTACAGGGTCTATTATTATTGGGATGAGATAGAAAGAGAGAGAGCACACCATAACACACTTCAGTTCTGGGGCCAACTCCAGAACACTAGGAAAGGGATGAATATGAGGCCTGGTAGTTCTAAACATGAACTGATAAAAATGGAATGAAGTACTAAGTCAACAGTAATAGCCAGATGGAGTAACTAGGAGGCAACTGATTAATAAACCTGTGGAAATGGAATTCAGTATACAATGCAAGATTTAAAACTCTCTCAACCACCAAGATGCCATTGCAGACTTGAATACTTGATCCATAGTGGAGTTTATCAATGGGGGAGAAAAGCTACCCCCGCCTTAAAAGACAGATAAAGTAAAATCCCTGACACCATATTGCAAAAGAGGAGCTTAAATTTTTCCTTTGCTTAGCATAACATGGACAAAAAAGGAAGAAATGGGACAGGGTCTCTGGTAAATTACAACAAACACATAATGGGGAGAAGGCAAGTCCAATCTGGTGCAAGTAGGCCTGAAGGCCAACATAGCCAGAACAGAATCTAATTATAATAGAAGCTTTATAGTAAGGAGATGGTACAGGCCAATTTCTTGTGCCCCAAAAAGGCTTAAACATTCCATAAAGAGTCAAGTGCCATTAGGTTTTGTAATCATTTTGCGCTGCCACTTTAGCTACTGCAAAACCCTCACCTGGGGGGGAAATATGGTCAAGTAGTAGCAGGGAGGGAATGAGCAGCCCTGGCCAGTGTATCAACCATTTCATTACCTTTAATTCCAACATGGTTCGGAACCTACTGGAAGGAAACCAGAATTCCTAAAGCAGAGAGGGTCTTCAGTAAAGAATGGATAATAAAGTAGTTACTAGTTTGGGCCAGATATGTTGTGAGTGTGGGCAAGTTGATCAGGTGGAGAGAGGTCTGGGAATCTGTAATTATTCAGACATTACAAGCATTACTTGTGGATACCAAAAAACATAATGCCTGTTGGATGGCAAATAACTCTGCTGCCTATATACTATGATTGGGGGATAGTTTCCAGGAAAAACACCTATTATGATTTGAGACAAAAATGGCTGATGAACAAGATGGCCCAGGCACACCTATCTTAGATCCATCGGTATAAATATACAAGTAATCTGGATACTTCTCCTCCAAATACACTGTGAAACACTGCATAATCACTTCTTTGGGGACAGAAGGTTCATATAAAAATGAGAGAGACAGACAGGTGGGTACCAGATTCAATCTCCAAGGTGGGAAAGAAGGGAACAGTGGAACAGTAAAAAATTTAAATGGTAATTGATATTTATTAAGAAGTCCAGTAGCTCTAAAGAAGAAAGGTAGCTTATTTGCCACAGTCCAGTCCACTGCAAGGATCAAGGAATAATACACCTCAAATGATTAACGTAAAGGGTGAGAAAAGCGGGAAGCCAGAACATTAAAGTATAAGGTTGTAACATATTCTGCTTGATTTTTTAGTTCATTCAGAACAAAAATTAAAGGACTGACAAATTAAGCATCAATATAATTCCCTTCTTTTACTATAACCTCCTCCCACCTGTAGAAAAGTTTTTTTATGCCACATTCAAAGAAATCCCTTGGTTTCAACTTAAAAAAGGCGATCACTTCATTTTCGATAGCTTCCCTGGATTGCAACTTTTGTCCATCTAGGTGGTGTTGCAGACTTCTGAATAAATGGTAGTCGGAAGGTGCAATGTCCGGAGAATCATGATAAAACCTGTGTGAACCTGTCACCACATGTATTTTGCAACATTTCTAAAACTATTTCACATTATCTTGAGGTTATTCTATTATCTATCGTCCATTTTCTAATCAAGCAGAATTTGTTACAACCTGATACTTCCTCAATGTAGATCTCTATGGTACTGAAGGGCATGGAGACCAGTCTCACCCTGTAGGATAATAATAGGAGTGGATGGGCAAGCACCCAAAATGATGTGCATGCCAGAATTATATGAGGTTTACAGTTTCTTCAAGGTGAAAGAGGCTGAATCATAAACAACATCACCACACTTTATTTCCCCCCACCAAGATAAATGATCAGTAAAAAGTGAGAAGCATGGATCAATCTGCACCCCATCTATGAGAGGCACCATATTTTAATGAGTTGAGATGTTTTATGCAAGAAGTAACCAGGTAGTTAATATGACAGACCAAGTCAGTCTGGGGCTGTCCAGGCCCAATCCCAAAACTGGAAGGATGTGATCATAGCTACTGGGGTGTTACTAATTTGGATAATGGGATTCACTTGAACCTTTTGATTTATGAAGAACATAATTCTAGATTTTTCTTGATTCAGGGAAATACCCCAGGTTCTGCACCATGATGAAAACTTGTTACTTTTTGCAACATCTGTCGGGCTTCTAAAGGTGTGTCATCAGCAAACTCTGATGATTGAACTGGTTCAATACTTAGTATATCCGATAGATATGCAGTGAATAACAGTGGACTAAGAACAGAACCCTGGGGGTACACCCTTTTCAAAAGGGGAAAGGTGTTGAGTGGATGTCATTAATACCTGAAAAGTACAGTCAGACAAGAAGTCATCCAACCATCAGGCATGGGGTCAATTACTGGGTTACTATTATGTTTGATTCCTTCTATTACTTTAATTTTCATCTATTACTATTATTTTTGTATGTGGGGTACTTCACTCATTTGAAAAGGATCTTTGCTTCTAATTGCATTTAAATAAATAGACATAGTGTGTTAACAAACAAACCCACACTCATTTCAGACTCAAGAGGTACAAACATTATACAAGACATCCATAAAAGATTAAGAGATAGTTGTCTGGAGCACTGACTAAGTAGGCCAGTGAATCACTGTGTATAATGAACATACAAATACAATGATCCAACCATGAGGTGGTGTGCCAACTATCACTACCTAACATAAGTAAAGCTATCACCAAGAAGACTACACATGGATGAAAGGGTCAAGTTATCTTCACAGGCTTTTAAGTGGTTGCCAAACAAAGAATTATCATTAAGCACATTAGCATTAAAGTCACCAATAATAGCTACACATGCTGTATCCAACTCATCAATAATACTGCTGACCTGCCCCAGTTTAATGAGGTAATCATCGTCATTATAAACTGCCTGAAAAGGCATATAGATACACAGAATTACAAATTTTTTACTGTCTACACAAATTTCTATTCCAGTTAGCCAGTTCAAAACAAGTTTTAATTCACTAATATATTTCCCATACCCCAACCTCCATACAATAGCTACCCCACCAGGTGGGTGGCCTGCAAGGAAACCATCTTGTTTATTTCTGGTGGCCTCCTGTATCCCATGAAAGTTACTGGACAGGCTATTCAGGTCCTTTAAGTCCTGTTTCCTGCGGTCAGGGAATACCAGCATTCTCTAACAACTTATCAATTATGATCTGTCTGTGTTTGCTGTTACTGCCTAAGCCTAGGCCTCCACAGTTATAAGAGATAACCTTGAATGTTGCAATTAGGAAGATTCAGGAGTTCTGCCAGCATCTCTACACATTGAATTCCACTTATGGGTAATTCCAGGACAAATAGACAAATGAAAGTGCCAAATGTCCACTCCACCATCTCCAAAATTCATGAAACTTGGTGTGAGGGTTGGTTTTGGTCCAAATTACAAAAATCTGAATTTTTTTGAAAATTGGTCAAGTTGGTCAAATTTTATGGCTTGACCAAATTTTGGCCAAATGAAAAAAACAACAATTTTCAAACGTAAATATCTCAGCTGCTAATTGTGGTAGCATAATGTCTTAAATGATAAAATATGTAAAATTAACTGTAGTTTCTAAATATGTATCATTTTTTTAGGGTAACAAAAATAAAATAATGATTTTTTGGAAAAAATGTCAATTTTTTTTTTTTTGCGATTTGGCAGCGAAGATATCATTTTCGAAAAAAAGACCAAGAATAAAAAATGTTTATTTGATGTATGTACACCATAATAAGTAATAAAAAGTCAGCTTATAGTTTATTATAAGGCTCAAAAACTGAGTTTGAAATTAAGTAATAAATTTTTTTTCAGACGACGAAGATTTATTACAGACTTGTTGGTCCAAAGAAAGACAATTTTCAATTTATATAAAAAATACATGTAGAAACCAAGGAGGAGAAAATCTTTTAAAATATATGTACAATGTACATACATAACCTCTCTTATATTTAGGGACAGAATATATTGACAATAATGATGTTTAATTTATAAAGTGCTTATCAGAGTATAAAATACTCTTCCTAATACTACACATACACACATGGGCGCCCGCAGGATTTTTTCCAAGGGGGGGCAAAATTTAATGTATTAATAGGTAGGGACCGGAGCAAGCAAAAAACTTTTGACCCCCTAGGAACCAGCAGGTTAATTCTAAGCAAGGTATGTAGGCCATAAATGACTAGTAGGCCATCTGCTAAGAAAATACATGAAACATAATAGGCTTATAAAGTAAATATACTAAGAAAATTAATGGGCAGGCCTATGCCTCTTCAATATAGTGGAGCTGAGGTTAATTATTTAAAACAAAGGCTACGGTAGGCCTCAGCTAGGCTAGAGTTACAATTTGGCTTTTGCCTAAATAGACCTAACTTAGCCTAAGGTAATTTATTGTATGAATCTTACAGTACTAATCACAAATAATATAAGGCTTGTCAGTATCTGCAGTATGCGGTATTGCATACAGATATGCAATAGTAAAAAAAATAAACATAAATAGGAACATACCACGAAGAAACTTTGCTTGCTGGCGCCGTGCTTTCAAATAATAAAATGTGGAAACGGCGTCCCTTGTGTTGTCGTTGCACATAAGTTGTTTTTATTTCACAATTTTTACCAACAAGCTAAATAATCCTTAAAAGCAAACTCATGTCTAGTCACAACCATACCCTCAAAATTTACATTGTTTAAAGCACAAAATATTTTTTATATTTGCTTTAAACTTCTTTAATGATTGCACTTTAATTTTTAACTAAATTACATACACTGAATGCTTAAGAATTAAAATTAATCACTGGACATGTTTAACTTGTATTTATTTATTTAGACTTAAAATATTTCACTTGTGGCAATTTTCACTAATAAAAGATAATCTTGTGGTGCAAGGCACTACAAAATAATCACAGAAGTCCTGAAAATAGGGTATCCAGTTATGTAACACAGACCACAAATCCGCCGTCCTCACTCTCTGAGTGTCGGAAAAAAACTGATAAAAACAATGGCTGCACGCACTGCATGCAGCCAGGTGCTTGAGTTGGCGCTGCCAACTTGGCGGGATAATTTTAAGGGGGGACTTCTGAACAAATAAAAAGGTAGCAACCTTTTATCATGCACACAAATAAAAAATTTCACCCTTTAGGAGGCAGTTGGATACTTTTCAGCAAGTTTAGGATATAAATATTTTTTTAGAAAATATTTAATATATTTTCTTGGCATTTCCAGGGGGGGGGGGGGGCAAGCGCACCCCCTTGCCCCTACCTGCGGGCGCCCATGCATACACAAGTCTTTGAGAATGAATTAAGAGAGAGTATTCTCATCCAGTGAATCCAAATTTTAGACACTAATAATATAATAATAAGAAAAAAGAATTTGAAAAGATTTTTATAACTATTAAGTAGATACACAAATCTTAGATAAAAATTTTAGAAATATTATATAGACAATCTTAAATAGTATACATTCGATAGAATTTATTTTATCTTTGAAAAGTTATTTAATTCTTGAAGCGGAAAAATGTATTGTATTCTTGTTCCTCCTCGTAAACTTGCTTCAATACTCCCAAATATATTTTCTGTTGGAACGTGACAAACATCATCTTGTGCAGGAAAAATGTATGAGGGATATACGCCTGAAGGATGGAGAAATTTTATCAGAAAATCATCATATTCACAGTCAAAGGACTGGACTAATCCAAGCCATAGTTTATTTTCATACATACAATCAACAAAAGAGCCTGTTTCAATTTCGCGTTGATACAGTATTATGTTCTTGAACCGAAGCAGAAACTCTAATGAGCTCTCTTATTTCGACTGACTGTGCACTCTGAGAGAGTGGATAAACCTTCAATGAATTCTTGGAAATTGGGATAAAGCGATGCAATTGTTGAGTACCTTTGATAGAAGTAATAGGTTCACTCAGACGTTTTTGCAAAGAAAGCTCTACATCTACAACTTCGTAGAAGCCTTTATCTGTTTTTTCCCGGCTTCAATCCAGCTGTAAAACAAATTCATAAATTTAGGTTGCGTGAAATAATAAAATATCAAATATTTTATATATATGTATTCAAGTGCTGATGCTAATATTTAAAAACAGAAAACTACGAATTTGGCATTAAGAAACAAATGTCCTGAACGGAGTCTCTATTGTTTTATTACCTGTTTTAATAGGGCTTTCATCAAATAAAGGTAAAATATTGTCGCTGAGCAAATCTTTATTGAATTGCCTGTCTTAAACGACAAATTCTTCCAATGGTGGTGGATTCGTGGAATCGCTACTGCTTCGCTCCATAGATTCGTTAAGTATGTCTGGCTCAGGTATTGGCGCAGGTTCTGGCTCTCTGGATGAACGTTGAACATGTTCTAATACAATTGGCTTCTTTTTAATTGTGACATAGCAATTGCTGCATAGTAATTGATTTTCTTCCAAAATTCCATACCTTGCAGCTGCCATGGCAGAGTTTACTTTTTTGGATGTTACAGAAAATTCTTCTCAAGTGTTTTTTCATAGGATCGCAACAAAATTTTGTTTTTTGAGGCATTTTAAGGGTTAGGTAAATTTACGTATACTAGAAAATTAGGTATATACTGAAAATCTGGAAAGAAAGTAAAAATTTGTTAAAATTTGGAGGATTTTTTTTTTTAGTCATTTTTTTTCATAATAATCGTCGATAAGCTGACTTTTTATTACTTATTATGGTGTACATACATCAAATAAACATTTTTTATTCCTGGTCTTTTTTTCGAAAAATGATATCTTCGCTGCCAAATCGTAAAAAAAAAAAAAAAAAAAAAAAATTCCAAAAAATCATAATTTTATTTTTGTTACCCTAAAAAATGATACATATTTGGAAACTACAGTTAATTTTACATATTTTATCGTTTAAGACTTACTACACTACCACAATTAGGAGCTGAGATATTTATGTTTGAAAATTATTGGTTTTTTCATTTGACCAAAATTTGGTCAAGCCATAAAATTTGACCAACTTGACCAATTTGACCAATTTTAAAAAAAATTCAGAAATTTGTAATTTGGACCTAAACCAACCCTCACACCAAGTTTCATGAATTTTGAAGAGGTGACCGTGTACTTCATTTGTCTATTTCTCATAGAATTACCCTTATACCAGACAGAGTAGTTACAGCATTAGACCCAGCTGGATTGTGCTCCACAGTACAATGCATGATGTCTCCATAATTACCCTCTCCAGCACTTGCGAGAGGGGCTGCAAGTGTTTTTCTTCCCTTCTTCTCATAGAACCACCACACACATACCCATTCTGGCCATATTACTGGATCCATAAATACCCCTGGATCATCACAGACTGCTGTAACTTGAAAGGAACTGTATGTAGTCCATCTGGAGTCAATTTTCGTACATGTAACCTGAAGGTTTACTTTATCTTCCACAAATGCCTGCAGCTCCTCAGCCTTAAGATCAGGTTGACATCTTGAGATGAAAACATTTGCGGTCTTCGATGGTACAGCCATCATACGATCTGTTTTGGCAGCCCCTATGATACCCCACCATTCTCTGCCAGCCTTTGCCACAAGCTGACTCCCTCTAACTGGTGCATGAGTGGGACCAGACCCCCTTGAGAAGTTGAGGGACCACCACCATTAGCTACTGCAGTGGTTGCAGTTCTCAGAGGGGTCACTCACTTCTAGCCCCTCCTCACCACCAACCATTGTCCAAGATTCCTCCTCATCATGACCCCCAACTGCATTCCCAGCATCCCAATTCACCAAGGTCCCTTGGGGGGTACCATGTGTGAGATGGTATTGAGCTGGCGATGTAGCAGTGTCTGGATTCAGGGATCCAGGATAAGACTGAGAAGCAGAGGGCTCTGCTCTGCACTAATGGATCCAGGCTGAGGCTGAGTGGCAGCCAAATAAATATTTGTTTCAACTTAATCATTACAATTTCAGAGACTGTAGGTCTTAATAAATTTTACTTTATTGAAGGAAAAATTTGCCTTAATATTAGTTCACATACATCTTTTAGTTTAGAGAAGATTTAGTTAATTTTTCAGTTCTTTGTTCACACAATATGTCCATTGTCACTGTAACAGAACGGTAATAGATTATTATCTATTACTTTGCCTTCTATTACTATCACATCTAAAAAATTATGATCTATTACTATTACTTGAAAAATCCTGTAATAGTCTATTACTATTACCCCATGTCTGATAACCATCTTAGTAATCTACCACAAATCCCCAAATTGCCTAACTTATAAAGTAGATCAGTATGGGAGATGGAATCGAAAGCTTGACTGAGGTAAAAAAAAATATAAGAACATATTTTCTCTGCCAGAGAACTTGGTGTATAAAAGTTTTCAACCTCAAAAGTTGATCCACAGTGTTTCTCTTCTTACAGAAACCACACTGCAAATCTCAAAAAATGTGACATATTTCAAAAATCCATAGCAACTGCTGATGGACCTTCCTCTCTTGTACTTTACCCAAGCAAGATAATAAGCATATGGGATGATACAAAGATGGACTAGAAGGGCTTTTCTGTGGTTTGAGGATAAGAATCATTAATGCCTGTTTCCATGATGAAGGAAAGACTCCTGTGCTCAAGCTATCATTGAATGCTGATAATAGAAATGGCAAGTACTCCCAATGGAGGATGACTAAGAAAATATTTATGTATATTATCCAGGCGATTGCTCCACCTCTGGAACATTCACATTGCCTTAAGGAGAATTGTAATCCCTGTAATGTAAAGTCCAGGTTATAATCCTCATCATAATCAAGAAATAAGGAAGACTGCAGGTCCCTGCATAATCCTCATCCTCAATAACTGCTGCAGTCATGGCCGTAACTACCTATGAGGTCACCGAGGTCCGGACCTCGGTAATTATTTCCTAAAAAAAAAGAGAGACTGAACCATTCTCCGTGTATGAAACGCATATTACCGCTTTTCTTTTGAAAAGAGGGAGCGTCGAGCATTTTGTGTTTTGTGTTTAGTGTATAGCTTGGGTTGTGTTTGGAGATGTCATTTTGGTCTGAATTTTGCTCGTCCCGCCGCGCTCAAAAAAAATCTGGACCTCACTAATTTCTAAACCCTAGTTATGGCCCTGGCTGCAGTCCCAAAAAAATAAATGGAAGGTGGTTCCCAAAACTTCAGCTTTGGCATGTACATCACTTAGTACAGAACCATTTACAACAATAGGGCAAGTGAAGTATGAATCAGTACTCTTAATGATTTTCCTAATTTGAGTCCAAACCTTGGTGGAAGGTGTAGTGAAACCAAGGTTTGAACAAGACTGACTTTATGAAATTCTCTTTGCCTTACAAAGAGTACAATGAGCTAGAGCAGTTGCCTATTTTCAGAGGATCTTATTATATAGAGTTGGGTGATGAGAATAAAAACTCAGCACAACACTGGGTAGCCACTGCCCCATTACAATCCTCTGTCCACTAGCATTTGTGGTATTTAGGAACAAAATTTCCTGTTGTCTTCAGTGTGGAGGTACTTGTTTCCACTAATAAGGCTGTAAAGTGTTGGATTTTTTCATCTAAGGATCCCTCTGTAGAGGGGGTGTCGAGAAGAGCTCTAGACCAAATTCTCCAATCTGTGTCACATAGTTTCCAAGTTGGACATGTTTATGAGGTGTGGATACTGTTGAAATATGCAGAGCAGTGAGAACAGGAAAGTGGTCACTACCCACACTTCCACCAATAGTCACAGGACAGTTAAGAGCATGGGCGCCCGCAGGATTTTTTCCAAGGGGGGGCAAAATTTAATGTATTAATAGGTAGGGACCGGAGCAAGCAAAAAACTTTTGACCCCTTAGGAACCAGCAGGTTAATTCTAAGCAAATTTAGTGTTGCATTTTCTGTAATGGAAAATGCAAATATATATTGTATATACATACAATGCACATGATAACAATCATTTATTTTATTTATAACAGAAACATGATAGAATGAAGAAAAAAAGCACACTGAAATAAATGTTGTACCTAATTTGAAAATGGTGTTTCGAGCATCACCTACACTGCTCATTTGAATAGGAATTGTAGTCATCTGCGGTCACTACCAAAATTATGAACAACCTTTTCCATAAAATCAGTTTTGTTGGAGTTGATTTTCTCCTGGTGAACAAATAAAAAGGTAGCAACCTTTTATCATGCACACAAATAAAAATTTTCGCCATTTAGGAGGCAGTTGGATACTTTTCAGCAAGTTTAGGATATAAATATTTTCTTAGAAAATATTTAATATATTTTCTTGGCATTTCCAGGGGGGGGCAAGCACCCCCCCTTGCCCCTACCTGCGGGCACCCATGGTTAGGAGCAAACCTACCTCTACATAAAGAGAGAGTGGTGCTACTATAGCGTGATTCCTACCGGTGACTTCGATACTATAGGGTGATTCCTACCCATTTTGGTTCGAAACTACAGTACTGTAGTGTGTGATTCCTATCCAAGGTATAAATGAAAATATAATAAATATAAAATGCTATTTATTATTCAATTTTATTTATTTAAAAAATAGTTTCGGTGCTACTATAGTATGTGGTCTACCTACGATTGGTTAGGTTTAGTCACGATATTTTCGTTAAAACTAACGAAAATATCATGACTAAACCTAACCAATTGTCAAGGGTGATGGACATTGGAATGTAAACAAGCAATTAGTAAACAAGGTAAGAAGCTATAATTAAAAGGTAGACCGCCAAATCGAGGTAGGAATCACGCTATAGTAGCACTGAGAGATCTAATGTTGAATAACTTCTATTATTAATATTAAATTGCAGGGAGATCAACAGGAGTCAATAGCACAAAATCTGAAGAAAGAATAAAATTAAATAAATTTAAGGCAGTTGATGTTAGAGAACCTGACATACCTGTATCCCAACCCCTGTGTCTACCATTAAAATCGCCATAAATAAAAGCTTGTTGACAGAGTTGACCTGCATAGTGTTCAATCTCTAAAGTGGTTAAAGGAAGGTGTGGATTATAAACTGTAAGTACAGGGGTTCCTCATTATCTGAGGATAATAGGGACCAAGAAATCACCACTTTAAGTGAATCCACTTAAAGCAGGGACCCAAAATCCATAAGAAATAATGAGAATAAGGTTTAATTGGGACCTCAATGACATCTAATTTCACATCCAACCCATATCTGGTACGCTTTCTTTTTGGGCCAGTAGCTGCTTTACCACTAGATATACACTTTGAAGTCATGGCTGCAACAATAGTGCAAAAAATCAACAAAATCAGAACTAAAACACCAGAAAACCGTGGATGGGTTCAGCACTGGCAATGGTTAGCAAGAGACTGAGAGTGCATGGCATCAGGGTTGAAAGAAATTTAAATGGTTTTCCATTGTGCTTCTGCATTCCACGTACATTACCCATGGAAACCTCTCAAGTGCAGGGAATTTATCTGTATGGTTCTACAATTATTTGGCCATGTAAATGTGGGGACTCAGATAATGAATACTCAGATAACTCGGATAACTTTTAAAGATAAAGCGAGGACCTCGAGAACTCCCACATGGAAGGGATGGAGAGGTAATGGTCAAAAGCACAAATCTGAATGAATCAGAAAATAGCACACCTTCACCCCCTCAGCCAACCCTGTCTGATCTGATCTGAGTGTAATTAATAAAAGTAGGCTGGAGTTTAGAGGTTAACCAGATCTCTCAAACTGCCACTAAATGGAGTTTTCTAGTATAAATAAAAAGTTTAAATTCTGACAAGTTAGATTGGAGACTGCAGGCATTCCAGTGAGCAAACAAGAGGTTAGAAACTTTAGGATATGAAATATTGAATGGGTTTACAAATTTGGGCATGATGTTTCTGTTTGGGTGTAGGCTTAGGTTTCAGTTTATCAAGGAACTTTGTCAGCTGGTCAATTTTGAGATCAGTGCAAAAGGCGTCACTAAATGAAGAAACAAAATTAGATAAAGTACTCAAAGTCTTCTTGGAGTGACTACTACCACTCTGAAGGGTGAAGCTGAATAAACTTAAACATAGAACTTTAATGATGTCAGACGAAAGAGCCATATGTCCAAAAGGGGTAGAGGGTTCAGAGACCACAGCCCCACCATCCATCCCTGCTCCAGGTGGCCTTTGGGACATTGCTACAGTTGAGCCAGGTCTCCCCTTCACAACCCCACTCCAAGAATCCTGAAGGGGGGGGAGAGGGGCTCACCACATCCAAGCCTTGAGTCTCCTCTCTTGACACAATAGGTTTTGGTAGAACAAGGCAGTCATTACTTGTAAATGTTTTTTCTGAGGCTACATTAGGGTCTTGATTTCAAACAACAGATCTAGTTTCACTATCAAAGAGAATAGATGGAAATTTGTGCCTCTCTCTTTCTTGTACAGTTCTAAAGTAGGAGCAGCCACTGAAACTAGCTGTAGGGGGACCTGAACAATTGGCACAGATTTTAGTAGTCTTTGTGCAAGAGGAGATGACATGACTTCCAGAGCAGTAAACACATCTCACTGTTTTTGACTGACAAGACTTAGCCACATGACCAAATACCTAGCACTTAAAACATTGAATTGGATGTGGAATAAACTGATGAACTCCATATGGTATATAAGCTATAAAGATCTTTGCTGGAAGAACTTGAGCAATGAGACTTTAACATGTTGAATTGGAGCATTTGTATAACCTGTTCTTTTTGCGAGTCTACTGACATTTGCTACTGGATGACCATTATTAAGTAACACATCCTTCATACTTAGAAGAGCTTCCTCCAAATCTCTAGGTCCTATAACACCATGTACAATATGGGTGTCATTAACCAAAGAGCAATTCACCTCCAATGGGCCCAACTTCCACAGAATTCCCAAAAACTGGGAGGGAAGGGCAGTGGTGTTCTTTATTTGCACTGTACCAGAGTGTCTCTGGAAAACTGGTGCCTGCATACCCAACCCATGGAAAGGCAAATCCTTTAGTGCTATGCTAAAAGCCAAAGGTGTTGATGCAAAAGAGATATCTTGATTCTTAGGAGTAATCCTATATAAAAAGGAAGCCTTCACTGGGTCTGAGAGCTCTGAATCTGTATGGGACATAGACCTATTAGGAGGAGCCTGGCTAGGCCCAACATTGCCCAGTCCCTGGAGACCAGACTTGGAAGAAACATTTCCCCCCAGCCACATCAGCAGGACCATCCACAGTTAATATTCATTTTAATGTCCCTTTCATTTTCGATAGAAGCAGTTAATTTTCTGCTATTTTCAACCAAAACAAGAATACTTTATTCTATACTAGTTTTGGCAGAAATTCATATTTATTGAGATATTTACTTTCAAAATTATTAAATTTTGGCTCCATTATTCACTCATCAAACCATCTCATCCCATATGTTTGTATTCATGTCATGTTATCATCATTAGTCAATCAGCGGCTGCCCTATTGTCACGTGACACCCCCACGCATGTCCAACACTGAAATTTGAATTCAACAGTTGCTTCAGAATGGCTGTGTAGCAGAGCATTTTTTAAGCTTTTCCCACTGGGCATCAAAGGCAGATCAGGTAGTTGGGGTGGATTAAGGCAGGAGTGTGCTGCCAATTTCTTAACAACTGGTTCTGATACAGATAGGGGTGTAAATCAGCAAGCTCCAATGGCACGAGTCATTAAGCTAGGGGGTCTGGGACAGAGCCCCAGAAGCCAATGCATTTTAGCTTTTCCAAACAGCATTTTGTAACATTTTGGCAAAAATTATTTAACATATTCTCTATACTCACTAATGTCATTAATTATCTAAAAATAAACTAATTTCTCATAAAAAAATAAATAAATATTGAAATGACCACTGCTTGTGATACTACCTATATTTTTCTATAAAATCCTGAAAAAATTTAAAAAATTTACATATAAATAAATTTCTATGGACTGTTAAATATTTGTTAAAAACAAACAAATGGTTCAGTGATCAATCAAAATTTAATAACCAGTTCCGGTGAACCAGACCAAACCAGTCCCAGCACACTGCTGGATTAAGGATACTATGGATCCAGATGTTCCCTAATCAGGCCACCATTCCTGTGTGGTCTGAAATAATACTAGCATTATCTATATATAAATATTCAATATAAATTTCATATTTACATTTAGGATAAACAGTTCTAACTGTGGCATATGTGCATGTATTATATGTATTTATATAGCTTCCAAGACAATTCTATTTTTATAAATTTTTAAAATTCCTTGTCACCCAGTACTCTAAAATTTCATTTACTGGGCAACAAATTTTCTTCACTGGGTGACATTCATGTCACCCACTCACTAGGATAGAAAATGCTCTGGTGTGTAGTGCACGTTCTAAGTCTGAGTGGGGCATTATTAAACAAGTTTTGAGTGACAATAGCGCTGCTGTTGCTATATTTTGAGCTCATGGCATGCTCAAGACCTCTTTTACGTGTCCTCAATGTGGTAATGAATTTAATTACCATGAAGCCTCCCATAATTAATGTAAGTGCACTGATAATATTTCCAACTACTTACTTTTCCAGGTCCTGAATTCATTATGGGTTATCCATGACCAGGTAGGTTAATTGAATGCTGAGTTAGGTCAACTGTATGCCCTTGACAATTGGTTAGGTTAAGTTATGATATTTTCATTAGTTTTAACAAAAATATCACAACTTAACCTAACCAATCATCAAGGGCATACATTTGACTGGATCAATGAAAGAAAGCCACCCCCAAAGGTCTTAAGTAAACAATGCCACCCCCAAAAATCACTAAAGTAAAGAATGTAAGTAAAAACACCTTCATGAGGAATTGTTTATTATTTATTACTATATACCTTTCATGATTGGTTAGGTTGTCATGATATTTTCATTTAAACTAACTAAAATATCAACTTAAGCTAACCTAAATAACCTGCAGATCAATGGAAGAAAGCCACCCCCAACCTATTTGGGGGTGGCTTTCTTTCATTGATCCAGTTGACCTAATTAGGCTTTATATCCCATAGAATGAATTGTTTGTTTTATTTGTCCTTTAAATTGTTTTTTTTTAATTTAATTGAATTTGTACACATGTTGTAGACCGCATGCTATAGTGTAAATATCTTTGTAGACTGCACACTATAAGTAGCACCAGTTATGTTATTTTCATTAGTTTTAACTGTACACTCTTGATGATTGGTTAGGTTAAGTTAAGTTACTTTTGCAATGAATATTGCTGATGAAAATAGGTTTTTCTAGTGTATTTCATGCAGTAAACATTTGTTTTAACCTCCCCCTTGTTTTTGACACAAAAACATATTATTCTGATATATTTTTGTTTTTTCTTCAAATCTGATCTTGTTTCCAGTAAAAATCTTCATTTTTTGGAGGATAGGTCAGATTGTCATTTCCTCAAAAATGGGGATATTCCCAAGGAAATGAGGGTCAGATTTTAACAAAACACACCAAAATACACCAGAAAAATATGTTTTCATGTTAAAAATGAAAAGACAGTTAAAGCGATTCTTTACCCTATCCACAACTCTACTCCCAACCTTAAGTGGGGTTGAACATGGTTAGGATTTGGGAGAATAGATCCACCAAACTTGATATTGATATTTATATAGTGAAAGAGCAAAAAAAAATAAGAATACTTTATTCTACACTAATTTTGGTGGAAACTCATATTGGATCAAGTAATGATAATCCCTCCCAACAGAAAAAGGAGGGACTATCTTTACTTGATCATTTTTTGGGAGGGATCATCTTTACTTGGTAAAGTTGGTAATACCGCTTTACCGCAATACCGCTTTAATTAAAGTCTTTGGATCAAGTAAAGTTAAGCGACCCCAACCTTTTTTAGTTAGCTTTATAAGGCTAACTAACGAAAATATCACGACCTAACCTAACCAATCGTCAAGGGCGTACAGTTGACCTAACGATTGGTTAGGTTGTGATATTTTCG
This sequence comes from Bathynomus jamesi, assembly GCA_023014485.1. NCBI lineage: Eukaryota > Metazoa > Arthropoda > Malacostraca > Isopoda > Cirolanidae > Bathynomus > Bathynomus jamesi. The sequence goes on from JAJOZX010005955.1 coordinate 258,847, forward strand.
TTAGTTAGCCTTATAAAGCTAACTAAAAAAGGTTGGGGGTGCTTATCTTTACTTGATCCATTGTAATAAATGAATTTTAATAAATTTTGTTTTCAAATAAATCATTTTTTAAAAAAAGATTCTCTTAATTTTTATCCTTATGTCAGACTGCTTCACTTTACTTTACTTTACTTTCTGGGAGGGATAATCTTTACTTGGTCATTTTTGGGAGGGATTTGCTTTACTAGTGTGACCTGGGAGGGATTATCTTTACTTGATCCCTCATATTTATCAAGATATTTACATTCAAAATTATTAAATTTCGGCTTCCTTATTCACTCAAGTCGTCATGTCCTGTGTGATTGATTGATTGTTTGAAGTTTTATATGGAGGAGCTCAGCCAATAAGGCTATTTACATCCTCCAAGACCAAAATACCTTGTTCCAGGAGAACTTCCACTGTTCCTACATCAAGTGCTGGGTCTATTATTATTGGGATGAGAGAGCAATAGAGAAAGCACACCATTACCTTTTCAGTTCTGGGGCCAATTCCAGAACACTCAGAAAGGGATGAATATGAGGCCTGTTAGTACTACTAAACATGAACTGATAAAAATGGAACCAAGTACTAAGTCAACAGTAACAGCCAGATGGAGTAACTAGGAGGTAACAGATTAATAAACCTGTGGGAATGAAAATCGGTATACAATGCAAGATTTAAAACTCTCTCAACCGCCCAGATGCCACTACAAACTTGAATACTTGGTCCATAGTGAAGTGTATCAATGGGGGAAAAACTATCCCCACCTAATAGGACTGATAAAGTAAAGTTCCTGACACCATATTGCAAAAGAGAGAATCTTAATTTTTTCCTTTGCCTAGTATAACATGGACAAAAAAGAAAGGGACAGTGTCTCTGGTAAATTACAACTAACACATAATGGGGAGAAAGCTAGTCCAATCCGGTGTAAGTAAGCCTGAAGGCCTACATGGCCTGAACGGAATCTAAATATTATAGAAGCTTTATAGTGGGAAGAAGGTACAGGCCAATTTCTTGTGCCCCAGGAAGGCTTAAACATTCCATAGAGAGTTGAGTGCCGTAATCTCTCCCATTGGGTTTTGTAATCATTTTGCACTGCCATTTTAGCTACTGCAAAACCCTCGCCTGGATGGAAATATAGCGAAGTTATAGCAGGGAGGGAATGAGCAGCCCTGGCCAGCGTATCAACCATCTCATTACCTGTAATTCCAACATGGCTCGGAACCCACTGGAAGGAAACCAGAATACCTGAAACAGAGAGGGTCTTCAGTAAAGAATGGATAGAAGTTGTTAAAGCCAGATATGTAGTGAGTGTGGGTGAGTTGATCAGGTGAAGAGAGGTCTGGGAGTCTGTAATTATTAGGACATTACAAGCATTACTTCTGGATACTAAAAAACACAATGCCTGTTGGATGGCAAATAACTCTGCTGCCTGTATACTATGATTGGGGGATAGTTTCCAGGAAAAACACCTTTTATGATTTGAAATGAAAACAGCTGATGAACAAGATGGTCCAGGCACATCTATCTTAGATCCATCAGTATAAATATACAAGTAATCTGGATACTTCTCTCCAAGTATGCTGTGAAACACTGCACAATCACTTCTTTGGGGACAGGAGGTTCATATAAAAATGGGAGAGAGAGACAGGTTGGTACCAAATGCAATCTCCAAGGTGGGAAAGAAGGGAACACTGGAACTGTAAAAAATTTAAAATGTAATTGATACTTATTAAGAAGTCCAGTTGCTCTAAAGAAGAATGGCGGCTTATTTGCCACAGTCCAGTCCACTGCAAGGATCAAAGGATAATCCGCCTCAAATGACTGACGTAAGGGGTGGGAAAATGGGGAAGCCAGAATATTGAAGTACTTCCTCAGTGTAGAGAGATCTCTATCATATTGAAGGGCATGGAGACCAGTCTCACCCTGCAGGGCAATAATAGGAGTTGATGGGCGGGCACCCAAAATAAGGCGCATTCCAGAATTATGCAATATTTCCAGTTTCTTCTTCAAGGTAAAGAGGCTGAATCATAAACAACATCAGCATACTTTATTTTACCCAAGATAAATGATCGATAAAAAGTGAGAAGCGTAGATCGATCTGCACCCCATCGATGAGAGGCAACAGATTTTAACGAGTTTAGACGTTTCATACAAGATGTTACCAGGTAGTTAATATGACAAGACCAAGTCAGTCTGGGGCTGTCAAGGACCACTCCCAAAAACTGGTAGGATGTGACCATAGCTACCGGGGTGTTACTAATTTGGACAATAGGATTCACTGAAACCTTTTGATGTGTAAAGAACATAATTTTTGATTTTTCTTGATTCAGGGAAAGACCCCAGGTTCTGCACCAAGATGAGAACTTATCTGTTGCTTTTTGCAACATCTGTTGGGCTTCTAAAGGGGTGTTAGCTGCCACATAGAAAGCTGTATCATCAGCAAACTCTGATGATTGAACTGGATCAATACTGGCATATCGGAGAGATATGCTGTGAATAATAATGGACTAAGAACTGAACCCTGGGGTACACCCTTTTTAAAGGGGAAAGGTGTTGAGTAGACATCATTAATTAGCACCTGAAATGTGCGGTTAGACAAGAAGTTGTGCAACCATCTTAGTAAACGACCATGAATCCCCAAATCGCCTAACTTATAAAGTAGGCCAGTATGGGAGATGGTATCAAAAGCTCGACTGAGGTCAAAAAATATAACAAGAACATATTTTTTCCGTCGGAGAGCTTGGCGTATGAATGTTTCCAACCTCAGAAGTTGATCCACTGTGCTTCTCTTCTTACGGAAACCACACTGCGAATCTCGAAAAACGTGACACGTTTCAAAAATCCATAGCAATCGCTGATGGACCATCCTCTCTAGTACTTTACCCAAGCAGGATAATAAGCATATAGGACGATATGAAGATGGACTTGAAGGGTTTTTCTGTGGTTTGAGGATAGGAATCATGATTGCCTGTTTCCATGATGAAGGATAGACCCCTGTGCTCAGGCTATCATTGAATGCTGATAATAGAAATGGCAAGTACTCCAATGGAAGATGACTAAGAAAATATTTATGTACATTATCCAGTCCCATTGCACCACCTCTTGTATGTTCACATTGCCTTAAGGAGGATTGTAATTCCTGCAATGTGAAGTCCAGATTATAATCTTCATTGTAATCAAGAAATAAGGAAGACTGCATGTCCCTGCAAAACCTCATCTTCAATAACTGCTACAGTCCCAAAAAACGAATGGAAGAAGGCCCCCAAAACTTCTGCTTTGTCACGTACATCACTTACTATGGAACCATTTACAACAATAGGGTAAGTGAAGTGTGAATCTGTACCCTTAATGATTTTCCGAATTTGAGTCCAAACCTCAGTGGAAGGTGTAGTAAAACTGAGGTTTGAACAAAACCGACTCCATGAAATTCGCTTTGCCTGACGAATAGTACGACGAGCTATAGCAGTTGCCTTATTTAAGAGGATCTTATTATATTGAGTTGGGTGATGAGAATAAAAACGCCGAGCCCGACGGCGGGTGGCCACTGCCACACTGCAATCCTCCGTCCACCAGCATTTGTGGTATTTTGGAACAAAATTTCCTGTTGTCTTCTTCAGTGTAGAGGTACTTGTTTCCACTAATAAGGCTGTAAAGTGCTGTATTTTCTCATCTAAAGTCCCTTCTATAGCAGGGGCATCCGGAAGTGCTCTAGACCAAATTCTCCAATCTATGTCACGTAGTTTCCAAGTCGGACGTCGTTTATGAGGAGTGGATACTGGTGAAATTTGCAGAGCAGTGAGGACAGGAAAGTGGTCACTACCCAGGCTTCCACCAATGGCCACTGCACAGTTAGGAGCAAACCTACCTCTACATAATGAGAGATCCAACGTTGAATAACTTCCATTATTAATGTTAAATCTTGTTGGGAGATCTACTGGAGTCAATAATACAAAATCCGAAGAGAGAATAAAATTAAATAAATTTAAGGCCGTTGGTGTTGGAGAACCTGACATACCTGTATCCCAAGCCCTGTGTCTACCATTAAAATCACCACAAATAAAAGCTTGTTGACCGAGTTGACCAGCATAGTGTTCAATTTCTATAGTGGTTAATGAAAGGTGTGGGTTGTAAACTGTAGTATATCTAAAGTACCACTGTTCACTTTTAAAGATAAAGCAAGGACCTCAAGAACTCCTGCTGGAAAGGGATGGAGAGGTAATGGTTGAAAGCACAAATCTGAACGAATCAGAAATAGCAAACCCCCACCCCCTCGGCCAACCCTATCTGCTCTGATCTGAGTATAATTAATAAAAGTAGGCTGGAGCCTTAAGTTAACCAGGTCTCACAAACTGCCACTAAATGGGGTTTTTTGGTATAAAGAAAAAGTTTAAATTCTGACAAGTTAGATTGGAGACTGCGGGCATTCCACTGAGCCAACAAAGGTTAGAAACCTTTGAATATGAAATGTTAAGTGGGTTTGCGAATTTGGACATGACGTTTCTGTTTGGGCATAGGCTTAGGTTTCAGTTTATCAAGGAATTTCGTCAGCTGGTCAGTTTTGAGGTCAGTGTGAAAAGCGTCATTAAATAAAGAAACAAAATTGGATAATGTACTCAAAGTCTTCTTGGAGAGACTACCACCACTCTGAAGGGTGAAGCTGAATAAACTTAAACATAGAACTTTAATGATGTCTGATGACAGAGCCATAGGTCCAAAAGGGGTAGAGGGTTCAGGGACCACAGCCCTACCATCCACCCCCACCCCAGAAGGCCCCTGGGACATTGCCTTAGTCGAGCCAGGTCTTCCCCTCACAACTCCACTCCAAGAATTCTGAAGGGGGGGAGAGGGATCCACCACATCCAAGCCTTGAGTCACCTCTCTTGACATAATAGGTTTTGGTAGAACAGGAAAGTCATTACTTTTAAATGTTCTTTCTGAAACTACAGTAGGGTCCTGATTTCGGAGAACAGATCTAGCTTCACTATAAGAGAGATTAGATGTAAGTTTGAGCCTCTCTATTTCCTGCGCTGTTCTAAAATAGGAACAGCCACTGAAGCTAGCTGTATGGGGACCTGAACAATTGGCACAAATTTTAGTAGTCTTTGGACAAGAGGAGACAACATGATTCCAGAACAATAAACACATCTCACTGTTTTTGACCTACAGGACTTAGCCATATGACCAAATACCTGGCACTGAAAACATTGAATTGGATGTGGAATAAACTGACGAACTCTATATGGGATATATGCTATATAGATCTTTACCGGAAGAACTTGTGCATTGAAAGAAACTTTAATCTGTTGAATTGGAATATATGTTGAACCTGTTCTTTTTGTCAGTCTACTGACAGTTGCAACTGGATAATTATTATGAATTAACTCATCCTTAATAGCTAGTAGATCTTCCTCCAAATCTATAGGTCCTATAACACCATGCACAATATGAGTATCGTTAACTAAAGAACAATCCACCTCCCATGGGCCCAACTTCCAGGGAGTTCCCAAAAACTGGGAGGGAAGGGCAGAGGTAGTTTTTATTTGCACCGTGCCAGAGCGTCTCTGGAAAATTGGTGCCTGCATACCCAACCCATGGAAAGGCGAATCCCTTAGTCTATGCTAAAGGCCAAAGGTCTTGACGCAAAAGAGATATCTTGTTTCTTGGGAGTAATTTTATATAAAAAGGATGCCCTCACTGGGTCTGAGAGCTCCGAATCTACAGGGGCCAGAGGCGCAGGAGGAGGAGGCCGGCTAGGCCCAACATTATCCAGTCCCTGGAGACCAGATTGGGGAGAAACGTCCCTCCAACCACACCAGCCTCACAAGGCCCATCCACCTCTCTACTCCGAACCTTTGGTGGGGGCGAACGCAAAGAAGGAGAATGAGCCCGAAGAACTGATGGAGCAAGAGAGACATCCTCCTCTGAATCAGATCATGCAACCTCTTACCTCGCAACCTCTCGAGGTCCGAACTGGCATCCATATCGTAACCAGGCGAATCCCCATACTCAGGCTAGGCAAAAGCCCGAGCTGAGCCGAGGACCCCTAACACAATGGACCTATCCTATTCAGAGACTAGGTTACAATTAAAAAGTGATAAAGTCTAAATCGTAATTATCAATCGATAGAAGTTTTAATGTACGAATCTCAGTATATGAGCCTAGGCCTAATTGGCCAAGCCTTAGCCAGGCAAAGCCTGGCCCTTTGTTGTGACACTTAGAGTCTGCACTTAATGTAAGAAAAGTGGATTATTAAGTTTGATGGTTACACTATCAGGGTATAAAATGTATAACCAGGCTGAAACTAACTTGTTTCAGTAATCTAATTTAAACTCTTTGATTTCAAGCAATTCTAGGTACGTCCTATAACTACGAAGGTTAACCGTAACCGTGATGAAATGTCAGAGGTCAATGTCCTGTGTGTATGTACTTGTATCATTATCATCAGCCAATCAGCAGCTACCCCATTAGGATATATCATACTCTGGGTTCAGGATTGAAATTTTGGAAAAAACAAAGTGGCTAATACATATTCCTATGTAAATATTAATTCTAAGATGGGCTTATTATTTGCAACTTTTCCAAAAAATCTTATTTTCATGGTCAAAATCGCGATTTTCTGATTTGAAGGCTGCCTAACGCAGCCTCAGGGCACCCAAACCAAAGCGCGAAGCTGTTCTTTATATGATTTAGTCTAAAAGCTGCTTTTCTGACCTCATCCTTGCTTTCTTGCGTGTTTCAACACTCCTGGGTGCTGAAAAAATGTTTAGACTTCACATAAAACTTAAGAGTTTTAAGTTTTTCTTCAAAGAATAGGCGCGGCTCACCAGCTCTACTTTGATCGAGTAGCAGGAGACTTGCCACCTCCACGTGTAGGTTTACACGCCTGTTCTTCTGGATCCCTGAATTATATATATATAATAAGCACACCGGACAAAAAATTAGTCACCCCTCTCAGAATGTACCTAATAACGTGTGACGGCGCCTCTGGCCTTGATAACCGCACGAATCCGGCGAGGCAGAGACTCTACGAGGTTGTGCATGTACTGAACATCGATTTGCTGCCACTCGTTCATCAGCCGGTCCCGAAGTTCCGCCAGAGTCCGTGGGTGTCTATTCCTGCGCTTCACTTTCTGTTTCCAGCCTGAACAACACCTTCGACGCATTCAGGATTAAAGGCTTCATTGGACCTGCGATGTACTCGTCGCCTCCCATCATTGGAGAACAAACAAAACGGGACTCATCGGACCAAATTACACGTTTCCAATCTGCCGCAGTCCAGTTTTTGTGCCTCTGAGCCCATTTATAACGTGCCAATTTGTGACTTGCTGTTAACAGCGGCCTCTTCCGTGGTACCCTGCTCCAGATGTCCATCGCATGCAGTTCTCGTCGCAATGTCCGTTCGGAAATTGGTCGCTGGAGAACCTCATTGGTTCTTGGAGCAATTGTTCTCTGGTTTGAAAACGATTTGCAGTTACTAGAGGAGAAACATGGCGGCGGCCCCTATTGTCGAGAATTGTTTTCCGGCCACAGTTACGCCGTCGATTTTCAGTTGATTGCGAACTACACCACTCTTTGTAAACTCGCTGGACAGTACGCGTTGACACACCAACAAATTGGGCTACTTCAGACATTTTGTGTCCGTGGGCTCTGCCAAACACGATGGCTCCTTTTTGCCACTGAGTAACGTCTGCCTCACGACCCATTTTGCAGACTATATCCAACACACACTTTGTTCTTCACCACCTCACGAAACAGATCTGATCCTGTGTGCTACGTCACCGCTACTTGTCACTTACCAATGCTACATCAGCGCCCTCTGTGTGACCTTGAACTTCCTACTATCGGTGCTTGTGAAAAATGCTCTGTATGAATTGGTCCCCAATTAACCCACCCCTTATATCTCCAGTCTAACTATAGAGTAGATTAAGTCTAGCCTTGTAGGGGTCAGCCTAGAGATTCCGGAAATGGTCCAGAGCGGGCAGATAAATTGAGGTCCACAGTAGGATTCCTCACCAAATTAGGTTAGGGCAATCTACCTTCACCTTTGTTAAGCTATGAGTTGATGCTAGGTCTTAGACCACAATGTAGGCCTAATTTGTCTGACCCAGCTAATTTAATGCTTTTACTTTTAACTGGGTTAAAAACACAATTAGTCACTTACTGCTAGTTATTAGAGAGTCCCTTTTCCCGTCTTGTTTAATTGTTAAGAGCGTACTTGCTGGTGGGGATCTTTTTTCGTTGTCTGTTCTTCTCCCTTCTCTCTTTCCGTCTTCTCGCCCCGTTCCTCGTTTTCGTTCTCTCTTGTTCTCCTTTTCGCGGGGCTTTTTCCACCAGCGTCCTTTTAGTTTTTTCTTCGGTTGGTTGATCGGTAATGTATATCTATTACCGAGCACGCTCTTGTCACACAGTATATAAATACTAGTGTGGAGAATAACTCTGGTGAGCAACCAATTGGTTTCATCCACCCAGTTATTGACATAAAAGGAATTTAATAATTGTTAGATTAACTACCTACCTACTCAGTGAACCATTTTCGTTACCTCCCAACTACCCACTCATCAGTTTTCGATAGTGCTATTAGGGGTGACTAATTTTTTGTCCGGTGTGCTTATATATATATATATATATATATATATATATATATATATATATACTTACTTACTTCGTAGCCCCGGTTCTCTTATGCGAACCCGACGGCACTCAGGTATCCCGCGACCACCGTGGGACGGGTCCATAGGTCTCGTAGAGAGGTAATGTTGGAGTTGTGTCTTTGTTGAGAGAGTGTGTGGCAGTGTAAGAGTAGGTGTTCTGTGTCCTCAGGGTGGAGGTAGCATTTTTGACAGGTGGAGGTGTCAGCTAGGTGGAGTCTGTGTCTGTATGTGCTGGAGGGAGGGTGGTGGCCTGAACGGAGCCTGGCCAGAGTAACTCTTGTTTTCCTTGGGAGGGTTTGTTCGCTCTGATGGACTACAGGGGGAGTATCGTGAAGGACAGTGTTGTGTGGTTGGTCGAGTAGGTATTTCCGGGTAAATTCTGTGTGGAGATGTTTAATGGGGTTGATGTTTAGGGGAGGAGGGGGGATATTGTTCAGTAGCTGCGAATAGTGAGCAGCAGGAGTACGTTTTTTGTTGCGGGGTGGGGGATTGTGTAATGTGAGATGGTGACAGGGGTGGTCTGGGGCCAGTGCTCTGGAGAAGAATTGAGTCCCTGTCATGTTCATGTGGTGTTCGATGGGGAGTATTTTCGTATCTGCATGTAGATGTGGGATGGGTGTGGTTCGGAGGCAGCCAGTAATGCTTCTGAGACCTCTGTTTTGTGTGGTCTGTATCTTTTTCTGGTTTGGTGTAGGAGATGGACGGGACCAGGCGGGGCAGCGTAAGTTAGGGTAGTACGTACAAACTGTTTGTATAGGATACTAAGGGATTCCTTCTGCTGACCGAATGTTGTGGAGGTGAGTGTTCTGAGAGCGTTGAGTTTTTTTGTTGCTTTGGAGCAAATGTTTGATATGTGAGGGGAAAAGGAAAATGTGTGTGTCTAGGGTGAGGCCGAGGATTGTTGGGGTTTTGTTTAGAGGTAGGGGATGTCCCATGAGGGTGACTCTCGGGTGTGCTTGGGATTCGTGGCGGTCTGAGGTTAGGAGGGTGATGGAGGATTTTTGAGGGGATGCTGACATCACTATTATTAGTCAGCCAGAGTTCCAGATTGGTAATGTACTGCTGGATCAGGCGTGTGGCGGTGTTACGGTTATGGTGTTGTGCTGTTATGGTCAGGTCATCTGCATAGGAGGAAACGTGGACATGGGGGAGAGAGGTTGTGGGAGGTCGTGCATGAAAAGGTTGAAGAGGATTGGAGAGAGTATGGAGTCCTGTGGGACGCCATTGTATAGTCTGTAGGTTTTGGATGAGTGTTGTTTGTGTATGACTTTGCCAAGTCGGCCTGCAATGAGATTAGTAAGCCATTTCTTGTCATTGGTGGGGATGTCGAGATCAATAACTTTTGTGCAAGAATGTGGCGTGGGACAGTGTCGAAAAACTTTGTTGATGTCGATGGCAACAAGGACTGTGCGGGCAGGGGGGATAGTTGGTTGAAGCCATCTAAGATGTGTTGGGTTAGGTTTGTAAGAAGCGTTGTGGTGGAGTGGGCGGACCTGAAGCCGTGTTGGGTTTGTGAAAATGTAGTGTGTGGTTGTATGCGTCTTAATATCAGTTTTTCGAGGACTTTGGAAATGGTTGAGAGAAGGGAGATTGGCCGGTATGAAGCAGGTAGGTTGGGGGGTTTATTGGGTTTCAGTATCGGGATGATGTGTGCCAGCTTCCAGGTAGAGGGTATGACATTGTGAAGCAGGAGTAATTGAATATGTTTGTGAGGGCTGCAAGAGCAATTGGACCAAGGTGTTTGAGATGTATGTTTGAAATGTGGTCTGGCCTTCGGCATGAGAGTTTTTAAGGGATTTTATGGCTGCAGCTGTGCCTTGGGTGTAAATGGATGTGGTTGTGTGGGTCGGCCGAGAGTTTCCGTATGTTTTTGAGGATTTTTCTATATTGGGAACAGTGATTTTATGGCTAATTTTTAGTAGTGGTGCATGAGTAGGTTGCAGTGTTTTTGTGGGGATGGAATTTGGTTACAGTTGGAAAGGAGAGCTTCGTGTGTGAGGAGTGGTTAGTATGTGAAGTGTGGATTTTTTCAAGGTTTTCCAAAGTTGGGTGCTGTTGGTCTTGTGATTGAGTGTAGTTAAATAGGATTCCCAGTTTTCTGACTGTTTAGTGTTAATTAGATTTGTGATGTCAGTGTTAAGGTGGTGTATGAGGTCAATGTCTTCTGCTGTGGGACTGTGTTTCTGGCGTAATGAGTTTCTTTGTTTGATTAGATTGTGTATTGTGGGGAGAAATTTGGGTTGAAGTGTTTCCTGTGTCCTTGTGGAATGAATTGTTTGCTAGCGCGAATGATAGTGTTGTTTGTGGGCGGTAGCCTTGTCTATAGAGGGGAAGTTAGTAGTGGAGAATTCCTGAAGCTCGTTTTCAATGTATCCTGTAAAAGAAGGCCAGTTTGCATGTTTGTAGTTCGTGTATGTTTGTTTGAAGGATGTGTGGATGGGGTGTATGTGTTGATAGGTGATTAGTATTGGGAGGTGATCGGAGGGGAGGTGGTGTAATGTCTGCCATGTTGTGCGTGTGTGTAGGGATGGTGAGCAGAAGGTAATGTCTGGGGAGGTGTGTTGTTGGTTGTGTTGCAAGGGTTTGCGTGTGGGTTGATTCTTATTGTTGAGGATGTTGTATGTATGAAGATCATCTAGGAGTAGCGTGCCACGAGCGTCTGGTATGTGAGAGGAGAGCCATGTCGGGTGATGAGCATTGAAGTCGCCTCCCACAATGTGGTTCTCGTATTGTGTAAGTGGTTGCAGGGGGGGCTCGTAGCGTGGGGGGCAAGTGAGCAGAGGTAGAGGGGGGTATGTATATGTTTGAGATGTGAAAAGTGGAGGATTTGATTTTGATTGTCTGGATTTTTAGGGTAGGGTCATTATTAAGGAGGGCGTGTGTGTGCTGCGTTATATTTGTGTATGGGATGTCTTTATGGATGAGTGTGATAAGCCCATGTTCTATGGGGTTAGTGTCCTGTCTTAATGTTGAGTAATTGTTGAAGGCTGGGAGCCTGGTGTCTGGTGAGAGTTTAGTTTCTTGGTATGCTATATGTATATTATATGTGTGGAGGAGAGAGTTTGAGTTCCTGGTGTTTGTTTTTGATGCCATTAATGTTTATTTGCAAAATGTTTAGTGAGTGTTTGGGGGGGGTATGTGTGGTTGGTTGCGTTGAGGGTTAGCTAGACAGTGCTGGCATGCCCATTGGGGTGTAGAATTGTACTGAGGGTAGTGATGTGCAGGAGAGGTGTAGCCATTCCGAGCATTGACAGCAACGGACTAACCAGTGAGTTCGCCTGATTTGATGTTGGCAGGTAGGGCATGTGTAGGAGTGGGGTCCGGGGTTGGGTTCAATGTCACCGGCTAGTAGGAGGAGAAGGGAGATGATGGCCGGGACATCATTCCCATGAGCTAGAAAAACGGAAAGGAGAGGATAGTGTTGCGTGTAGGGAGAGAGAGAGATAGTAGGGTTGAGACCCATGGAACCCGGTCCAGGGACCGGGGGACGGCCTGAGGCCGCGCCCCCCGAAACAGGGGGCAGGGGAGATGTCCGGATTTGCAGAGTGGCTCCCCAAGGTCGACTGGTGCTGAAGGTCGCCCACCCTCCTCGGGGTCGTCTCTCTGGCAGCTTCGCGACGAGCACGCCCCAATTCCTTATAATCCCTCCTTCCCCTATCTCCCTCGCCATCCTTCGTGTTTCCCGTTCTTTGCCTCTGCTCAAATTAGTCGGCCTCGGATACTGCTGTGTAAGGTAGATAGCTCCATTGTTCCAGTGTACTATTGGTAATTTTTCCAGTGTATTAATTTCACATTTACTACATGTATTTAAAAATAACTTCTTAATTTTTATATGTAAATCTGTATAACTTAGAATTTAACCCTCTTTTCTCAGTCTTTAAAATTTGTCTTTACGAATAGGTTATAGAAATTTTCTGTTTTGTTTTTCATTCAATATTGATTTTAATTTCACATTGTTATTAAACAGCCTGAAGATGAGCGTATTGCTCGAAACGTTGCGCAATAAAGAGACTTTTCATGGCATTACATTTCTCCTTGTCATTGGATTTCTCTAATATTAAATTGAAGCTCTGTAGAAGCAACCCGCATAATTATATATTTATATATATATATATATTTACATATATATATATATATATTTATATATATATTACAAACAATTTGAAGGTTCTATCCTTAAATGCTCGTAGCCTACGAAATAAAATAAACGAATTTTTTTTCTTTAATTGCTTGTAAAGACTATGATTTAATTGCGATAAATGAATCGTGGCTTAGCACTGAAACACGTGACTTTGTAGGGGAGTATCAAATTAAAGGTTATAGACTTTTTGTTAAAAACAGAATAGGTAGTCGAGGAGGCGGTGTTATGTTGTATATCAAAGATAATATTGCGAACGTTATAGAGGTAAAGCACTCAATTCCAGAACCGATAGATTCGACTATAGCAGAACTTAAATTGAACGATTTCAAACTTCTTGTTGCGGTTATATATAGGCCCCCAAATCAAACAGCTGCTACGGACGAAGCGTTATATCATGAACTAAAGAGAATAATCGGTAGTGAGCAGGCTTTAGTTATGGGTGACTTTAATTGCGCCAACGTGAATTACGATACAATGCAGGGAGACGCGGAAGGTAATCGTTTAGTTAATTTTCTCGAGGATAGCTTTCTTATTCAAAAGGTTGGGGAACCTACGAGGTTGGACAGTATTTTAGATTTAGTAATAACTACGGATGATAGGCTAATTACTGATCTTCAAGTAATAGAACCGTTGAGCAATAGCGATCACAATATGGTAGAGTTTGTCCTCTCAGTAAGTCACTCGAAACCAACTAACTCGACTAAAATTCCTAGCTTCCAGCACGCAGACTTTAGTAAATTTCGAAATAAATTTTCACACGTCAATTGGGAAAACGTAATGGGGAACTCCAACGCAAAACTAATGTGGGAATCGTTCGTAACGGTATTTAGGACTATAAATGAGGAATGTGTACCGTACAAAATTAAGCGTGCGAAAGTAAACAACAAGCCCTTGTGGTTTACTTCTAGAGTAGGAGCCATTATAAAGAGTAGAGAGAAGGCTTATAGGCTATACAAGTGCGATAAAGATAATCTGTTGTTACGAAACAACTACATATCTCAAAGGCGTGAAGCTAAAAGTGTAATAAAAAAGTCAAAACGCGAATTTGAAATCTCCATAGCTCGTGACGGTAAAGAAAACCCCAAGCGATTCTTTCAATACGTCAATAATAGAAATCCAGTAAAAAGTGTCTTAGGTCCATTAAAAAATGGAAATGGAGATCTAGTCTCTGAAAACAAGGAAATGGCTACCTTGCTAAACGAATTTTTTACGTCAGTTTTTTCTATAGAAGATGTAACGAATATCCCTACGGTCATAGACATTATGGAAAACTTATGAGTGGGTAGTTGGGAGGTAACGAAAATGGTTCACTGAGTAGGTAGGTAGTTAATCTAACAATTAATAAATTCCTTTTATGTCAATAACTGGGTGGATGAAACCAATTGGTTGCTCACCAGAGTTATTCTCCACACTAGTATTTATATACTGTGTGGGAAGAGCGTGCTCGGTAATGGAGATACATTACCGCTAAACCAACTGAGGAATAAACCAAGACAACGCTGGTACAAGAAGCCCCGCGAAGAGGAGAACAAAGGGAGAACGAAAACGAAGAACGGGGCGAGAGGACGTACCAGCAAAGTACGCTCTCGACAATGAGACAACCGGAGAAGGGAGAGACTCCAATAACTAAAAGTAAGTGACTAATTGAGTTTTTACACCAGACAGTTAATTACATTAAATTAAGCTGGGTCAGACAAGTTAGGCCTACATTGTGGCCTAAGACCCAGCATCAACTCATAGCTTAACAAAGGTGAAGGTAGATTGCCCTAACCTAATCTTGTGAGGAATCCTACTGTGGACCTCAATTTATCTGCCCGCTCTGGACCATTTCCGGAATCTCTAGGCTGACCCCTCTAGGCTAGACTTGATCTACTCTATAGTTAGACTGGAGAAATAAGGGGTGGGTTAATTGTGGACCAATTCAAACAGAGCATTTTCGCATTGGTGGTCCGTGTATGGGGAATTTACAAACCTTAACCTTACTTAACAAAAATTGCAGAATTAGGCTAAATGGTCTAGCCTAAGCCTAACCTGAGCAAGCCTAATTAGGTCTACAACCTAGGGCCTAACTAGGAAACATTTACATTTAAGGAGTCTCATTCTCTTATAAGCTTAGACCTGAGTGACACACAAGTACTTGGGGGGGATTAAACCAAATTTAAACTTGACTGTTTTGTCTGTTCTCTCTCTTCTCTGGTAATTTCTTCTTGTCCTCTATTTCATTACGATCCCCAGTTACACAATTTTGACTTAGACATGGACAGTGAGGAATTGAAAAAGTTAAAAAAGAAAAGGGGGGCAAAGTTGGGAGCTGTTACAAAGGCTGTGAACACTTTTAACAATATTACACAACCAGGTAAGGAAAATATAGAGAGAGTAATTATTAAATTAGAAATTAAAAAGAAGGAAATAATAGCCATTAATGAGAGTATTTCAGAGTTAGTTGAATCCGAAATGGCTGAAGAACAATTGATAGACCTTTACGCTGATGATGATGATCAGGTAAGCTCAATTGAACAGCAAATAAGGGACTACGGTCTCGGTTGACTGACTTAACACCAAAAAAACCTAATTCTGATTTTAATCAAAGTAGGGCTAACCTTCAACAAAATTTAAGTGGCATGCAAAATCCTGAGTCACAAGAATTGATGGCTCAGTTACCCATTTTGCTAGTACCAACATTTGAAGGGACACGGTACAATTCCCATCTTTCATTGACAAATTGAGAATTTAATAGGTAATAAACCTATATTTCAACTGTTGAAAAGTTTAGTTACTTAACTAGTTCCCTTAAAGGCCCAGCCTATAACCTAATAGCCTATTTACCAGCCGTAGGGGATTCATATGAAGTAGCTATTGATCTTTTAAAACGTAATTACATTAATAAAGATTTGATTGTATATGAATTATCTCAACAAATTTTTGAATTTGCACCCATAAAAGATAACCATAGAGATATGGAAATTTTTTATACAAAATTAGAAGCTATTATAGGACAACTGGTTAGCAATGAGATAGATATTAAAACTTCATCTTGGCTTATACAAAGCATAGTACTTAGGTGCCTTCCTTCGAGGGTTAAAGATAATTTAATTCTAAAGACGGGAGAAAATTATCCTAATTTAGAACAAATAAGAAAACACTTCCCCAATATCCTAATTAATTACAACTTGAGAGATTTTCCAACACATAAGACCCAGACTATGGATAAACCAAAGACTGTTCCCAGAGACCAACTAGCTACAGCCAAACAGACAAAACTTGATACTGGAGAATCAAATGTGACCAACTATAATACACGAACACCTACATTACAGAACTTTAATGTAACTGCTGCCTCAACTTACACACACATTGCAAATTTTGTGCAAGTAATGAACACAGTAGTACTGGGTGTGACAAATATTCAGATTGTAACCAAAGGGCTAAAAGATGTGAACAGTTGAACCTGTGTAAAAAGTGTACTGGCCAGGGACATTATAAGAAAGACTGTAAATCTAGGTTAAGATTCAAGTGTAAGTTTTGTAAAAGTTTACGACATGTCTCATCAATGTGTGATTCACCAAAGTGTCCAAACAATAGTACTCAAACTCAAAAGATACCTCCCCCAAACAAAGGTAATCAAGAAAATGCCACTTTCATGGACATTCTGCTTGTTCAAACAATGTAACAAGAAACACTGAGATTCTTTTACCAACTATTACTTTGGACTTAGTGAATAGTGAGGGTAGTACCACTCCAGTGAGATGTCTTATAGACTGTTGTTCTCAACAAACATTTGTTTCAAAAAATGTAGTTAATAAATTGGGTTTGACACCAAACCCGAATGAAAAAACCTCAATATTGCATCCTTTGTTAAGGATAACTCGGACAAAAATAGCTATAAGACAATTGACCTGGAACTACATTTAGAAAGTAAATTCAAGAAAATTGAAGCAGTTATTATTTCTAAAGTAGGACAAAACAAACTGGTTATACCCAAACTAGAACAAACCATAAATCATTTGGGAAAACACTACAAAATAGCTGATAGACATATCACTAACAACACAGTAGCTAACATTGAAATGCTAATAGGGGCAGATTATATTAATCTTATTCATAAGGGCATAGTAGAGATAGGTAATGGTATAGCTATTCAGACTCCATCAGGGATAGCCCCTTTGGGTGACCTATCAGAATACAACCTAGACCTAAACCAAAACAGTTCATGACCAACAAATACTATGTGCCTCAACTCAGTCCTACATAACACTGTAAGAATAGCAACACTTTGAATAATATTATCTCAACTGAGAACATTAATTCATCATTATCAAATGAAACTTTGGATGAGGCAATTCAAACGTTATGGTTGCTAGAATCTGTGGGTATACATGACACAAATCAAACTTCAGAAGATCAGTTAATGGTAGAAAGATTTGAAGACACCATTCAGTGCAAAGACAATAGATATTTTGTTGAGTTACCTTGGAAAATAAATTGTCCAACTTTAAGAGACAATCTCAAAGTAGCTAAAGGACATTTATATAAAGTAATGAAAAAACTCAAACAAGATAATAATATTAAAAAGTACAGTGATGTCTTCAAAGAACAGCTACAGAAAGGCTTCATTGAAGAAGTAACAAATAACCCTTTTAAAAAAGATGGTTGTCATTATTTAACCCACAGGGGGGTTTATCGACAAGATGCCCCAACAACAAAACTCAGAGTAGTATATAACTGTAGCCTCAAAGACAGTGATAAACACAGTTTGAATGATTGCTTGATTGAGGGTCCTAATCTCATTTCTGACCTTGTGAAGATCTTACTGAGGTTCAGGTTAGATAAATATGCCGTACAAAGTGAAATTTCAAAGGCATTTTTGAGAATAAATCTTAAAAATGAATATGATAAGAACCAAACTTAGGTTCTTATGGTTCAAGGATCCATTTGATTTGAATAAAGGGTTTCATAACTATAGATTTAATGTTGTGTTGTGTTTGGAGCCAATGCTCACCTAGCCTATTAGCATTGACAATTAGACATCATTTAAACCAGTTTAATAACTCTCTAACATTGAACTTCCTTAAGGAACATTTTTACGTAGACAATCTAATAGGCTCAACGACAAACAAAATCTGAATTATCTGAAGTCTATGAACACTCTAAAACATTATGCAACAAGGTAACTTTGAACTTAGAGAGTGGATTTCAAATAATGAGGATTTAAACAAAAAGATTTTAAAGGATAATAATGGTCTTACTGAGCCATCAGACAGAGTTAAAACTTTAGGTATGAACTGGTATTGGATGCAACTTCTAACAGTCATGATTCAATCTGTACTAAAGGTTTTAAACTTGATGAGGAAGCAAATACTAAAAGACAATATTATCAGAGGCTTCCAAAATTTTTGATCCTATGGGTCTATTCCTGCCTCAACAATAAAATCAAAGATTCTCCTCCAAGAAATTTGGAGGACAATGTTGGGTGGGATGATCCAATAACAAATGAAAATCAAAAATCTTGGAAGAAGTTAGCTACTGATTTAACAAAAGTGCAGAACATTAAAATTCAAAGGTGCGTGTGGGTTTAGGGATAAGCCCCAGAGGCTTCATGTGTTTGCTGATGCAAGCACTCAAGCTTATGGGTGCTGTGCGTATCTTGTAAGCCCTACAGAAAGTCATCTAATTTATGCAAAAGGGAAAGTTGCACCTCTCAAACCTACCGAACCATACCTCAATGGAACTATTGGCTGCTACATTAGCCATTAAAAACCATTCATTGCTTAAGGATGCTTACTATGATGTGTTCATAAACTAATATCCACGTCTGGCTTGACAGTCAGATTTGTCTTGCCTGGATACGGAATGATAGCATTAATAGTAAGAATATCTTTGTAAGAAATAGGCTAAAAGAAATAGCTGACGCTAATGAAAGCCTACAAGTAAACTTTCACTATGTTCCAACTAAACAGAATCCAGCAGACTTTCTGACCAGAGGTTTATCCTACAAGTTGTTGAAGTCAAACAAAACTTGGTTTATGGGACCTAAGTGGCTCTGTAATACAGACCAATGGCCTGTGGAACAAGTTAACTTGACGTTAAATTTAATCTTTTCAAATGAAAAGGTTGAACCAATCACTAATTATGAAAAGTATTCTGATTTCAAAAACTTGTCAGGGTGACAGCCTACTGTTTGAGGTTTGCTCACAACTGTTTAGCTACAATTAACAAACAGCTAAATAAAAATAATCATAATTATACAGAAGTTGCAACCCAATACTGGATAGGCCAAGCCAACAAAAAGAGTACAATAAAGAGTTAGAATTCTTAACTAATGGGAAACAAACAAAAGAACTGTACCATCAGTAGTAGTGTGGGATCTAAACTTGTTCAGAGATGAGGAAGGCCTTCTAAGGTGTAAAGGGAGATTAGACAAATCAAAACTGTCATACAAAAGCAAAAATCCAATCCTTTTACCTAGATTTAGCTATTGAAACATTAATAATCAGAAAAAATACACAATGATGTATATCATAT